>JANEYF010002186.1:0-600000 GCA_029963845.1 Rhamnusium bicolor | reverse complement strand
CAGGGTGAGTTTTAAATGCGTAGTTATATTTTAACCCTCAATATATTTCGTCGAGTACAATTGATTGGCACTGTTAAAAAATTTTTTTAAACAAAAAAAAATTTTGAATTTCTGATAATTTTTTTCGTCCTCCGGCAACCGACATTTTGATGGTCACTGGATATCTGTGTAAACACCGTTCATAGAAATTACGTAACTCAAGGCAGTGTTGCCACTGTCAGCATTCCGCACAAATCTATTTTAAATTAGTACACATCTGGTAATTTGGTTTCACTTTACTAAAAATGAAACAAAATTGAAAATAATCATTTTATAAAGAAGCATATACTTTAAGGAACGGAAAGGTAGATTGGTTTACTTAACACGTGGATGGCACAGAAACATCAGTTGCGAGTATTGAAATAACGCAGACTTAGGACTACATACCCGACGTCCGTGAAAATAAACAAACTATAATAAAGGGCAAGGAAAAAAATGTAAAAATAAACAAACTATAATAAAGGGCAAGGAAAAAATGTAATCTTCATATAAATCTTACTAACGAACTAAAAAATACTTATTTAAAAAAAAAAAAACAAAATAAGTTTGTGATTCGAACCCGCGTACTAGGCGAGTATATTCTCTGTCGTCTAACAAGTTCCTTGCTGACAATTCGTATAATGCGAGGTTATAAGTTGTCTGTCTCACTTTTGAGAGAAACTGATTGGTTCCATGAATCAATCAAACGTCCAAGTCTGGTGGGACAGGACCGTATTAAGATCATTTAATACTTTTGCAATAATGAATTAAGTATGATACTCTCTTAAATTATTAATTGCTATAATCCATCCACAATAGAATTATTTTTTGCCCAGTTTAGCCAACAAAAAAATTTTAAATAAGAAATTATTATTGTTGCCCAGTAAGTACCACGTGGAGGTATGAGCTTTACCTGCCAGGAAGTGGTTGGGGTGTTGGTTTGGGTGAGGCTATGTTAGTAAAATTAACAATAAATTCTGAAAACAAAAACTTAAACTCCTTAATAAATAAATTAAACTATAAAAAAATTCTAATACTTACTGAAATAAATAATAAAAAATTGGCATTCTGCACGTACCTAATTGAAATAAAATAATCTCTTCTATAAATAATCCACATACCCTGGTACACAGCAAAAATAAATCACTAATAATAATCAATAATTAAAAACACAGGACTAAAACACACACTAATAGCTATTAAATAATATTACAGTTTCCAAGAATAACACTAATCACTAATAAAAATATCACACTTACAATGTCACAACTTTACTCGTTGCAATCTTCCCACAGATGAAACATTAATTGTTACAGTGGCGGTTGGTGGATTTAGGTTATATCATATCTCAGTATTGGAGCATGGAACCCAAGTAATATTTTAAGGCACGACTACCAGTTACTGAACGAAGAAGTTTTGCAAAAAAAAATTAAAAAAAAAACAGAAAAAAAGTTACAAAAATGCGCTGCCGATCCAGATTATTTCTAGACCATTAGTAAAATATTTGGAAACTATTTTTTTCGTAATCAGAAGGAAAATTTATCACCCCGTTTTTTTTTTGTTTTCGAAAATTTTGATTTTTTTGTAAAGTTATGACAATTTGAAATTTACACAATGAAGAATTTAAATTTTAAAATGTCATAACTTTACAAAAAATCACAATTTTCGAAAACCAAAAAACCGGGGTGATAAATTTTCCTTCTGATTAGGAAAAAAAAATAGTTTGCAAATATTTTACTAATGGTCTAGAAGTTATCTGGATCGGCAGAGTATTTTTGTAACCTTTTCTCAATTTTTATTTAATTTTTTTTTTGCAAAACTTTTTCATTCAGTACTGGTAGTCATGCCTAAAATGTATACAACATAATAATAGGTATATTAATATAATTATATTGTAGAGGTACAACAAGAAACAAAACATTTTGACTCCTAATTTCTTTGCAAGAACTAAAAAGTAAGGTATTTAAGAAAGTTTTAGCTTTATATTTATTTTTTTATTTAACTAGATGTAATCTTTTGTGTCTCAAATATAAGATACTTTTTTTTGTAGTTTTTTTTGGGTATATTTCTTTAAATAACACAATAAAGAACATCCAGACTATTTAAATATTTTTATTAAAACCATATACATTTTTTATTTTGGCTTCTAAAATATAATTCAAATAAAAAAATTAGTATTGAAAATAAAGTGATTTTATTGAAAAAAAAAAACAACAATTTTTATATTAGCTAACCTATGAATTGTGTATTTTAAATAATAGATAGTATTCTATAAACCTATGTATCAATATAATTAAAAAAACAAAGTTTATTTAGGTTTTTAAATAAGTTTTGACATGATCCTGGCTAATTTTGTAAGTAGGAATATACAACAATAATTGATTTTCTTCAATAATATTGTTATAGAGGAATGTTATACTTTCGATACAAAACAACAATCCTATTACTCCCATTTTTCTTACACTCTCACAAACAGGTTTGCCAATCACTAATTCCAAAGATTTTAAATAGTCTGCTGTTTCTGACAAAAATTTATTAAAACCCTCAAAATATTGTTTGTCAACAGGCTGTTTGTAACCATACTGATACATATTTCTGGAATTCAAGATGTCAAATAAGTTATTGATACATCTAATAAATTTTACTGTAGCTTCACAATCTTTAAACTGCTCTAATTTTAAAGTTTCGTTTAAAAACTCCAAAGCATGTGCTACAGAAGTACTAAATAGTTGGGTGGCTAATTTAACTTTCATTTTTTTTGTTTTTAAAGAATATACGTGATTTTCTTAATTTATTAGCTAAATGAACACCCTCTTCATCTTGCAATTTCATTAATTTTACTAAATATTCCCACTGAATAATATCACCGTTATCATCAATAATATTTTTTTTATCTCCTAACAAATTTCTTAACAATTTAATCATATGACAGGGGTAAAAAAAGACTGCAATTCTTCTGCCACAACTGGGATCAACAAATGTAGATTGTATTTTTGGGATCAAAATTACACCCTAACTGTTTGGCCAACGTAACATTGTTCATAGCTCCATCAAAACATATCGAAACCAACAGTAGCCCCGTTTCATTGACTAACTTTAGACACTGTAGCACTAGAATTTTTTTTTGTTGACCGGTTAAACTATCTATTAAAAAATATCCAAGAGGAAGCTTCCATGACTCATTAATGCAAACTAGCATGAACACGAGTGCATCCTTGGCTACAGGATGACAGTCAGTTTCAGTTTCTACTCCAAAATCTACAAATCCGTAATACTTCGTTCCATCCCACTCCACATGCTGACGAATTGCCATTTCGTCTACAGTTAAGCTGCAAATAAGTTTATAATCTGTATTCTGTCCTTTGATTTTTAATAGGTCGAAAACTTCTGCTGTAAATCCGGCCTCGCCATTTATATTTTTGTACCACCTCGATATAATCTGGGTGAGGAAGAGCCGAATTAAAAGTATTACGAACAAAATTGTATGCCTTAACAGAATAATAATGAAGAGTTAATGAAAAGGCTTTAAGCTGTTCGCCATACTTATGTTTATGGTACATCTGTCTGCAAAAAATTCTTCATTAGGTCCTATCTTACATAAAGTTTCTAATGTTCCATCGGTGACTTTGCCACTGAGTGATTTAATCACCTCACCAAGCCTAGCAACTCTTTTCTTAAAATGGCAAAGACTTGTCCTAAGCCTCTTAATTTTTTTTACGAGCTTTAGTCAACTAAGACTTCAGTTTTCGTTTTCGGGGTGTTTCAACCTTAAAAAAAATTAAATAATTAATAAACAATATTGGCACTATTATTGATTTTTGATTATAGATTGAATGAAGACTTACTTTACGTAAGATATTTATTTTTTTTTTAATTTAACATACTTCTATTACTTACTGAATGCCAATATTAAATAATAAAGGCCCTGGCAATGCTGACTAAACAATTTGAACAACTTATTTAATGTTTTTTAAATAAGTATACTTTATTTTTCAATAAGTTAAAATACTTAGTAATAGTAATCAATAATAAATTTTACTTAGTTAACTTACTTTAGAATGCCCTCGAATAGGAGAACTTGGGGGTGTTTTATTTTCCACAAAACCCAAACTAGTAAATGACCTTTGTGGCAATTCTGTCCTTTCTATGTCCTGATAAAATCCAGTACTTCTTGATGGCCGTGGTTCATTTAACAAAGATATAGCAGCACTCGTCGATGGTTGAGACGAAACAGATGTAGTTTCGGTCAAGCTTTTACTAGTATCCTACAAAAAAATAAGATGCATTATACCTACGTGTTATTGTTTATATTGTTTAAATCCTTTTGATATTTTATCTACAGGGTTTTTCTTCATATATTGACACTCCCCCTGTCGAGCCCCCTGTAGACTTCATTTTAGGAGTTATCGAAAAATATTAAGTTTTATGGATTTTTCTCAATTTTCATAATTTGCAATCAGAAAAAATAAATGAATATTGCGAATGTAAAATTTCTAATTGAACTATCCCTCCGCTTTATTGAACATCATTCACCTGAATTTAAAAAAAAAATTAAAGGCCCTTGGAAAATTTTACATTTTCTATATTGATTTGTTTTTCTGTAAGAAAATCACAAAAATAAATCCTCGAAAAAATATATTTGAAAATAATAGTATACCTAAATAATACACACCAATTTTTTAATTATATTCTCGAATAAATTTAATAGGTATTTTTTATAAAATAATTTTTCTGCTCATATGGAAACAGTAAATAAACAAAAAGTTATGAATAAATACATTATTGTAAAAATAATTTAGGCACAAAATTTTAAATACGTTTCTAATTTTTATAAAATTTTATGTAAGTAAATATTTGAGAACTTCGGAAAAGGTAATTTTTTGGACACTATTAACTTTTTGTTTAATAATTTAAGTAGGTAGGTACTGTATTTTTAATAATAATTATTTTAGTGATCTGATAAACTAATATTATATATTTCTTTCGAATCTACTTACCGTAATGTCAAAAATAGGTGTTTTAAATGGAGTGAAAAAGGTGACTTCTCAAAATCATAAGACTCCTGGGTAAAATGTAAGTGGCATACATTGGAATTCACAAACATATCTTCTTTTTCCAAATTTAAAGATACTCTCCAAGCCTCTCTTCTCTCAGTATCCTTTGGAACACAAAAAATAATACAATCTTAAAGTACCTATTATGTAAAATCGTATAAAACGTGCTACTGTCAACATTAAATATATTCATCCCCTTTGATTAATCCACATTATTGCAATAATTAATAATTATCTTTGCAAATCTCATGGAAATGGGAAATACGGCTCTGTGTCTCCTTAAACAATCGAATATGGCCTCCAAAACAAACATGTTTATTAAGTAACTTACCGAAATAAATGAATAGATGATTTATCCCTCACACAGTTTGCAGTTTTGTGGTAAACACAACTTTTTATAACGCACCTGGGCATTTTTCACGCCATATAGTCACTGAATCAAAACCTCACTTCCACAACGAACATCGAAATACAATATGGATGCTATCGAACTGTCGAAGATACCGACACACTTCCTGTGATTGGTGGGTGCCAGCAGTGGGAGAATTGGCAGCGTGCGCCGTGAATTATGTTCTATCTCCCCTTTCATAAATCTATGTTGATATGTAAACAAGCAAATTGTTGTTTCTTTATCGGTCATAGCGGTTTACGAAAATATACCTAGAGAGGCCAACTCACTCTCGCTGTCTTTGTTATTCTTATAGCAACAGAGAAAATAATAATTGGAAATCGTTCAGAGTGAATTTACGTAAACGTCTTTAGCGTCATTGACATTAAGTGTTAGGTAAATCGAGAATAAGTTTAGTTTCGATTTAAGTGCGTGTTGTTCTCTTTGTGCTTGTTTTTATTTCAGTTTTGCGATATTTTAACAGTACCTAAAAGTGCTTTTTGTTATTAGAATAGTTCTCGTCAAAGCTTGGATTTTGTTTACAAATAAAGTTACGTAGTTGTTTTTATTTAGTGATGTTTAGTTACTGATTTGAACTAGATTTTCCATCTTAATTCATAGGAATATGCTTGATGTCTGTAATTTGAATCATAAATTGGTTGGTAATGTAATGTACCTAAAAGATAGGTTAGTGTAACTCGCCCATTGACCTACATATCAGGTCAATGAACCAGCCGAACATATGACTTAGAAAACGATTTATTTATTAATAAATTACAGGATTACTTCAAATTATTATAATCGCAGGGTAAGTAACTACTACTTGTTAAAAAATAATAATTCTTTTATAAACTGAAAAAACGAAATCAAAATTGTCAGTAGCATTTTATGTTTACTGTTTATCGGAAAATTTGGTTTTAGTTTACGAAACACTTGAAAGTTTAATTGATGCAAGAAAAAGGCAAACTTATACATTTCTTATATTAAAAGGTATTTTAAAATGTTTAAAAATTATTTCAAATGGAGCACTTAATAGCATAAGTAGGTAATTATTTAAATTGTATATGAAATGCGGCAACACTGCTAAAGGTCAATGCACTATTTCAGATAAAATGAGGAATGTTTCTAGTAATCAGCAGTTCCAAAACAATTTCATCTTATTTTTTTGAAAGTCGATAACTCAATTTTACGTGGGAATTAAGAGAAAAAAAAATGTGTCAGTGGGTTTCTACAGATGTCAAGAATCGGTGGTTTAAATATAACTACGCACTTAAGACTCACTCTGTATATATATATATATATATATATATATATATATATATATATATATATATATATATATATATATATATATATATATATATATATATATATATATATATATATATATATATATATATATATATATATATATATATATATATATATATATATATATATATATATATATATATATATATATATAAAGTAGCTTCTAAATAGATTTGTACCAAAATGGGAAATAGAGAAATTTAAATTTAAATTGGAATTGGAATTAGAATTAGAATACGAGTACTGTTAAGGCAGATCTACGCTCGCCCCTCCTGTGTATATAATATTATTCTATATTTAATTTTTTTTTTTGAAATATTACCTGTCAGACTGTAATCAGGTTTTCTTCTTTTTGTATGAGTAATCGCTTTAATTACAAGTTTTTAAAACACATGAACATGAAACATTAAATATCTTAAAATTGCAGAATTATTTAAATAAAAACTAAATATTGATGTTAAAATTAGAGTAAACATACAGCCGAAAATAACTTGTGGAAAAGAAGAATTACAGATGTTATGTATTTACGATCTGCAAATTTTATTTTTTGCTACAAGAAATATATTTCACAACAATTTCTTTTATCTCCCTCCAAATTTAAAAGGTTACACACAGAATAAGAAGTCAGTATTATTATTATATAGATAAAAAACTTTTTCCAAATTAAGAAAAAAAATATATTTGAAAATTATGTTTGAATTAAAACAAAATAAATTTTCAAATTATTTTTTTTTTTATATGAAATGTATCAATTTTCTTGACAGAAACATATACTTTTTTTCTCATCTTATTTCATGAGTAAAGACGAACCGCTTTAAGAAAGTGATCGGCGTCGGTGAGGAGCATGGTATTAACTTACGACTTACCTGTTATATCATATCCATTAACGATTGTTTATTGTGGTCTGCGTACACTGTATCATTCTATAGTATCCTCTGCTAAATTTCTACGCCGGCATGTAAATATATTTTGAAAATGAACATTCAATATCCAAGGACATTATATACGCATAATATCACTTGAACGTCCATCTTAAATACAATATGTATTTAATATTTAAAATATAAAATTATAGGCAATACTGATGAGTATTTTTTTGATTATTACATTATAATATTTTTTTACTATAATATTATAACAAGAAATACGTATATTTTATTTGTGTCATTTTATGAAACTGAATAATCGTATTTCCATTAATAAAAAAAATAAGCATCAGTGTTGCCTGTAATTCTATATGTTAGATCTATATGGTATTTAGAATGAATAATTTTTTTCGCTTTTTAATATCATTAACAGAAAAATTTTACCAGCGAATTATAGATTTAAGTTGGATACTTGGTGAAAACGTGCTTTTAAAACGTTTTTAATTTTCTCTGCAACAGGAATACCAGGGTCATCTGTTAACGTCAGTAACGTCATATTTACATTATTCATTATTTCAAAAGATTCGGATAAAGATAACCAGTAAATAACGTCCCACTTTTGACATTGTATACGCTTGCGAAAATATTGTATTATAATTTCCGTTCGCAGTGTTCTTGGTGCATGTCCCTTTACTTTATACAGATGGCTGCTTACAACCGTTCGTCTTTATTCTTAGGTAAATTGTCTGTCTGTCTTTTGCTTCTCAATATGCCTAGTCTAGACCGAATTCATTGACCATTATATTTAAATACATTTGGAGATAATGATACGGTTTTAATTAAATCCAAATTGTTAGGCCTACAAGACCTTATAGTTAACTATAGATGAAGTCTAAGTACTCGAATCCAAATACTTAACGATTTATTACTTTCATAAGTGCTAAAATCTTAAGAATTATTTATCGAAAGAATAACGGTTTATTCCCAAAGAGGCCATTTTCCTCATCATGTTTTTTTTTTTTGACAATGGGTAATACTTTTTTGAAACGATGTTTTAGAAAAACATATGAATAATAGCCATTATTTGCGAATAGAATTTTTGGTAAAAATTATCACGATAAAAATGCTGCTCTAATTCTGACGTTTCGAATCAAATAACAATTTCGCGCTTTGCCTAACATATCATGACCTTATCAATGAAAATTTTTAAAATGTTTGTGGATACGTCTTCGTAGAAACTTTAGTTATTTTAAAGAAAATAAAAAATGTCAGAACCAGTGAATAATGAAATCATTATATAACATAAACTTAGGACATGTCTTATATAACATGCAAAAAATATTTGCTTTACTGTAGGCAACAATGACTCAAAATAGCATTGGTAATAAATATTTTAAAATAAAACACTTTTATAACTGACATTATTCAAGAAAAAATTAGCTATTCATTGTGTTTAATAAAACCTTTCGTCTAATATCAAATGCTCCTTAAGGTTTTATCAAGCTCTCCAAACTTGCTTGAATAACTCAAGTAAGGTCCTTATAAATGGAAAAAGTTTTATAACAGCTTTGACAACCTCCAGCAGAGTGTTATTATTTAGGCCCTTTTAGGTTTATTAAACTCTTATGATTACTGTGATGACAGTATAGATTTGTGAATAGTTTTATGAACAATTCCTACGGAAGCCCTGTAAGTTATTAAAAAATTTAAATTGTTAATTGGGCGAAGCCAAGATAAACTAATCAGTGCTTTGAAAAACACTGGACACCCTAACCTGAGAATTTTGTTAAACACCCAATCTCTTAATTTGCAGATGAATTATTGCATTCTTCTTGACACCCTTGGCAAGAATTATCAGTAAATTTACAGGGTTGTCTATCTCTCGTCATAATTCATGATTTTTTTGGCCCACGCCGGAGTTTCTCCAGCATATACTCGTCATTAATTTGGCATATGAAATAGAACTTATTTATTTCAGGCCAAGTCTGTTGAAATTTCTTAAAGTTGCGAATTATTTTCCTTACATTACGAAACGACATCTGTCCGAGAACTCAAGGCGGTGGTTTCATCAGATGGCCGACATAAATCTGTAAATCTCTTTTGAACATCACCACATACTGTTTTTTTGACTATTGGTTATTTTTTTTGCGATAATTCTATGCAACTTTAGTTTTCGCAATGCAACTGAGCATGCATATCGGTTTCAGGTTTCTTGGCTGTTATAGGGTATAATAAATGAGAATGAAAATTCCATTGAATTACGTATTGAGCATAATAGACCGCCATAAAAACATTGAAGTTGTTGTAATACGAGTTTGTGAGTCACCTGATATCTCTGAGAAACAAGACATACAGTTATAGTTAGATATTGTGAAGAGAATTTGATAAGAAACAAAAAAACATACAATGATGGAAGAATTTGACTAAATTTTGGGAATACGGAATTAACTATAGTCTATTCATTACACAATGAAAACGATTTTTTTTTTGGGTATTGACAATAATCCAAAATTTACCTGGCGCCCAGATATATCTGCAACGAGTGCAGATATATATAGTTGAAAATAATAAACTAATAAGGAACTCCGCCCGTCTCCTCTGTTGCCTGGCCGGAGCATACCCAACTGTCATCAGGACAGCTGGTTTCACGTGACGCTTCTCATAGGGAGTTGAACGTTACAGTTTGGCGCTCAACGTGGGGCACGTAAGCACAAAAAATTCTAGCATAGGCGAGCGATTTATATAAATACATTTAGTGTATTTATTATAATGCACTGCTCACCTATGTTAGATTATATGACTGAAGGTCGACAAAGGGTCGCTGTGCGAGCCCAGGTAAATAATTTTTTATGTGCCTATATGAATGAATGGAGCATAAATAACTATAATGTTATTTTTTTTATTAAAGTTAATAAGACAATAATTTCACGTATATGTATAAACTACTATACCTTAAGGACCTCAGTCGAAATATATAACAGCACAAGAAATTCATGCCACATAATAAATGACGCAGGGATTTTCAAGATTGGAGTGCACATACCTATCTAAGAAGTAATTTCGATATTATATTAACCCAATTTATCCATCGTTCCATGAAAATAAACCACACCAAATGTTCTGAACGAGCAACGTCTGGGGGTGAAGGATTTTCTGATTTTCCGCAGTGTACATCAGCAGCAAAGAGCTCGTAAATCTTCTAGTACGGCATATTGTTGGTGCGGTCTACTGTGTCCTAGTAACAACGTCGAAGACACGTGGAGTCCTTTACAGCGGCGCCCGGCGTCCTCGACCAGTCGAAATAAATTTCCTGTTTTATTCGTGCCCTAGAAAGATTTTAAATATGCTGGCAATGTAACATATTTACTTGTCCAAGTTTGGGTTCATATTTCAAACCAAATTATTCGTTAAATAATTCTGATTAACTAACATTGTCAAGTGTCACGTTTAAATAAAATACATGACCACAGTTAAATATTAATACAAAAATTTTTCACATTAAAAATGGCATTGAATATAAAATTTAGGAGGAAGTAAGAGAGAAGCAGGGAATTTATAGGAAATGGCATACAAAAATTATTATTTTTAGGATATTAAATTACCGTTCATTTAATATTTAGTTGTAAGATATGGAGACATTTGCAGTTAATATATCTCTCCGCAAATATAAAAACGACCTCGAGCTATGGGAGGAACGGAACGATATAATATGACACCCTCGATGAAATCCGATAGATTTGCTTTGCCAATTCTTTACGTATTACGACTATAAGTCCTGTACCAAAAGAATACGGGTCTGTGGAATACGCTTTCTGCCCCAGTAATGCGCAGTGGAATAATGATTGCATTGCAGTATTTGAAACCGCTTTCTTCATTATAGTACTATACATCACTGCATTTCCTTCCCACAATAATTTTTTTTTAGTGGAAAATTACATACAGGACTGTACTTAACATAATAATAAAATAATTTCATTTGTACATAATACCTGTACATTTTATTTGTATAATATAAATATTTATTAACGATTTTGTTGGAAACGTGTTCTAACAAATTGGGGAACACAGAGACAAATTCTTTTATTTTTACTCAACAAGTAATAGCAAAACATTTGCTAACAAATTTGTGAATTTCCCAAGTCCCAACTTATTTATTTTCGTTGAACAATAATAGTAATCATAGACTTAGATTACCTTATTTAATTTTCAATTAAATAAAGTGTGAGAGTATTACGATTTTGCACTTTAGGTATAACTTTTATTATTACTATTTGTAAATATATCTCATCTTTCTACTGGAATACCTTGGTATTTTCTTATACTTAAATTAGTAACGTTTGCTGTGTTGGTTGGAGCATTTTTCCAATTTATCTATTGCGATTGACTATTGGATGGTGTTGCCTTATAACCAGGTGCCGGAAATATTTGCCATTTTTCAGAGCCGGCAGTTATAATAAAAAAAGAATAATAAATACACCACATAAAAATTCATGTTATGTATTTATATATCTGTAATATATGTAATCAGTATAACCAGTATCTAAGCAGAAAGTTACACGAAACCAGGACAACGTATATAAAATTATACGTAGCTAGCACTTATTCCCCAGTTAACCAGTAACACGAGAGTGTGGGGTTATTTTCGTGGAGTGGTGTTTGGTTTGGTTCTCGCATAAAATGCTTTTAGCATTGGCGCAGTCATTACCGTTTTTGCACAAACTAACAAATTGATTGAATATTATGGCAACCTTACAACAGATGGGTCACATATTCTATATACTCCATACAATCGACGTTAGGTACGTATTTCATACACCACGTGATTGTGGAAGTAATTTAAACTCGGCTATCAATCGACAGAATATTGCCGGTACAGTTACAAAAGAGGAATGTTATTATGATTTGTGTGCCATGTTCTGTGCTCTGCTTTGAAACGTAGTCGACAATGCTGAGTAAAGATTTTTTTGCAAAATACGTACCAGTTTTTCCTTTACCTAGCCATACATTGCGTAATATATATCTATGTAGCAAGTATGTATAAAAATGTTTTGGGGCATATTATAAAGGACGTACAAAATAAATTTTTGTGGGTGACGGTGGATGAAATAACTGACTTTCGGTGTAATAAGATTGTTAATATTATACTAAGAATTCTGAGTGTCCGAAAGGCTTTGTTAGTAACAGATGTAGCCACCCACGTTGTAAAAGCGTGAAAACGTTTAAAACATACGTATCCTAATACGATTTACATTACGTATCTTGCACATGCCTTGTACCGCGTGGCAGAGGAAATTGGTAGGCAGTATCTACTGATAGACTTTTTGACACATATTCGTTAAGGCAAGCTCATGAAAACACGAATTTAAAGAACGTTTTTCTACCGTTACCTCCCCGGCCTGTCCATACGTGATGGCGCACATGGATTAAAGCTGCGAACTATTATGTTAAGAATTTTGAAGACATTTATTTTACAGTTAGATGCTTCCTAGATTCATGTACTACATGATTAACACTGCTACTGCTATTCAGTGTCGGCCACCAGCCGCTCGCCAGCAGCGGGATATCGCTCACTGGCGAGAGGCCGCGCAATTTCCAGAGAATTGCTTCTCAAACAACCGTAACGCGCATGTGATCCAGCGATCGTTCGTCTATGAAACGAAAATCAGGAATTTTGGTGGATCACTCGCTGGCGAGCGGCTGGCGTCCGATTATGAATACCAGCGTGAGTGTACGACCTCACAGAAAGAGTAAAAACGCTTTAAGCAAGTTCAGCGGCTGTAACGTCTGGAACATGTTAAGCGACTGGAAACAAAACAATGCAAATATTTACTAGTGGCCTGATAAGAAACCTCTCAAATTCCGCACCCTTTAAATGCTTATAAAAACAATTAGATAATTTATTTTTACTTAATTTCTTTCAACTAAAACAGCGGTGGCTGTAGACAAATGGTTACATTTCAAGACATGCTCAAAGTAATATTATCTTTCATTTCTCATGAAAATGTACAGTTTGTGAATTGAAAATGAACAATAATGTAATTTCCGGTCAAACTAGAAGTTGAATTAAATTAGTTTCATTATATCTAAATCGTTCTTATTTACCATAAAAAATGTCGCAAATGACCTATCGCCTAAATTTTTCTTTAAAAGTTATGACAATTTTTGTTACTTACAAAAATTATATTCAAGTTCAAATATCTTTAAAACCAGTGATTTATCAAAAATTATCCGCTTCAAAAACGTTGCTTAGAATTTAATGTTTTGCGCCTATTTTCAAGGTTCCTGGATGGAACAGTTTCATTGCATCGAAGCGCCATCTATACCTCAATGTGAAGAAAGACAGCTTTGACATAAAGTTGTACTTTTTTAAATGGGAATTATAGTTGACTATAGTTTAGTTAAAAAGAAAAAATTGTTCTCTTTCAAACTATGTATCATATGTGGGGTCGCTTTTGATGTGTAAGTATTTAATAGCGAAAATAATCTTTTAGTAGATTCCTTTTTTGCGTTTTTTTATATTTATTCCAAGTAGGCGTGTCATTTATTACAGTGTTTATCCGTTTATCAGTAAATTGTATATTAATAATTTTGTTTCCGTCATAATTACATCCCATTTAATCGTAAAAGTAAAGATGTTTTACGAAAATTACGAGAAATATGATATGCTAGAATGCATTATTTAAAGTAATTACAATAGTGATATTGCATCCGAAATATATTTCAATTGCTATCCACAAAGAAGACAATTTAATAAAGCTATTTTTAAAATTTTAATTAATTGTGGGTCCTTCAACAAGCCAAGACCAAAAAATCAGATATTTATATCTAATTTTATAATACATTACAATTACAAAATAAAAATTCATATTAAAGTAAAAGTTCAAACTGATGAGTTGATTTATACATGTATTAGTGTGGCCCCAAAAGAAAAAATCCAGTCAAGTGATCGTGGTATCCACCTCACTGGTCCGTTACTTCCCATCCAGTTATTTCCAAAATTGGTATTTAATAATTCTGAAACGGTCCTGATATCATGAGGTGGGGCATTATCTTGTTGGAAGAACTGATTTCTCACCTCAATTAAGGGTAAATGGTTCATAAATTCCTCAATAATTTTCTGGTTTAAGATTTCGTAGTACCGTTGGCCATTAAGATTTTCTTGCTATATGTGATATGTTAAAACACGATTGCCACGTAGTGTACACCAAACACTAAAACCAAAGCGCCCCTGAGATCGCACATCAAGGGTACGGTGAGGGTGCATATCAGACCAATAATGCTGGTTATGCCTGTTGAAAATTCCTGCACTGCTAATGTAGGCTTCATATGTCCTAACTACATTTCAATAGTATAATGGGATCTTGTTGACTTTTTGACGATACCATATGCAAAACTCCAATCGTCGCTGAAGATCAGTTGGTTGCAGGTAATGTTTCCTTATTATATAAGGCCTAAATTTATGTGTCTTCAAAATACCCAAAGCTTGACGTCTTGAAATCCTAAAATCAGCTTCAATTTGACGACTTAAAATTGAAGGATTTGCAACCGCAATTCCAATTACAGTTATAGAAGTTTTTTCAGCATCTTCAATGTTATAATTCTTTGGTCCTGGCTTGTTGAAGGATCCACAATTAATGAGATGTTCTTTTAACCTCTTAAAATTAGCTTTATTAGGTTGTCTTCTTTCTGGATAACGATTGAAATATATTTTGGATGCAATTCACAATTGTTATTATTTTAACATCTTCATTTTTACGATTAAATGGGGTGTAATTATGACGGAAACAAAATTATTAATATGCAATTTACTGACAAACGTATAAACACTGACATAGATGACACAAGCCTACTTGATATAAATATAAAAAAACGCAAAAAGTAATCTACTAAAAGATTATTTTCGCTATTAAATACTTACACATCAAAAGCGACCCCATATATGAGATATACTTTGAAAGAGAAAAAAAATCTTTTTAACTAAACCATAGCCAACTATGATTTCCATTTAAAAAAATATAACTGTATGCCATAACTCGAAATTGCACCTTTTTTTTAATTCTCTCGACGCCACTGTATTATACAGAAAGAAGTGCCTGAAAAATGTAAAAGTTGGTTTTTAATAACTTTACCAACACCCAAGATATTGACATGTGTCTAAAAGTCGAAAAATTGAACTTTTGTTTATAACTCGAAAACAAAAGACGATAGCAAATTTGTTTTCGCCAGTGAATTTATCTCAAAAGTGGAGATCGAGAATGTGCCTTCCATTTTTTTGTATCTCTTACAGTTACTGAGTTACCCTATACAAACATTGAAATTTGCCCACCCTGTACAGTTCTATATTATTTCGTGTGAATTTTCTTGCTTGAACCATTACCACATAACACAACTCAACATTAAATATTCCAAATCATTTGAATTTTCGCCGCCAATGACGACTAGAGATCAATAGGTTGGCCCATTTGGCGTCGGGCGCGCCCATTGCAGGCACCGGGACGCCTGGAGCATTGATTGACCTAGTGACCCCATTTTCGGCACTATTAATAGCTCTTGCATGAGAGAGTGGGCCGAATAAACAATAACAGAACAACTATATCTGTGTTCCGTAAGCATATAGTTGGTCTGACAATGCTGCAGAATTCTATATACAATTTAGTAGCTTATTATGTGTTGGGAACAATAGAAATAGAATAATTGGATGAGCTGAAACAAAAACAAATACAAAGTACAAAGGATAAGACATGTGCTGCTGTACCTTTTGTTGAAGGAGATTGAAGAAACGATTGTGAAGCCTCTAGATTTAAATTACACTGTAAATATTACAAGCAAGTGCAATACACAAAGAAATAAAATATTTTAAGAAAATGTGTAGTTGCTTGTCGTCGTATTGTTAGTGGTATTTCAATGGAACAAAATTGCCTTGTTTTCGCCAGATTCACCAGGGTATTCAGTATAAAACAATATATCATTGCTGGCAAATTTTTTTCTACGAACGATAATCAAAAACTGAGACAAATGGTTCATTTGTCCCAGTTCTTGCTTATTTGAAGAAATATGAAAAAACTAAAAAATCTGTCAATTGAGTACTTCTTAAGAGTAATTAAATTATTTCAGCAGAAAAATAATTGCATAACAAGCAAAAAATATGGCGACCAAATATATTTTTTAAATGAAACCTATTTTTTATCCAGCAACTTATTTTTCTAATTTTTTCTGATTTCAAAAATATAAGTTTTAAATAAGTTTTTATATTGTATTTTTTAATAATAGCGAACACATTGACTAATTTGAGAATTAGATTGTATTCAAATATAAACATAAAAAAATATTTCGGATATAGTTAGTTGGTTGTGAAAGTAAAAAGATAGAGCAGCCGTAACAATAATGATATTGGACCCAGAAACTGATAGATTCAAACAATAAAACTACTAACAATAACAATTTAACAAAGGAAAGTGAACAATACAACAAACAAAATTAAAACTATTCAAAATGACCTCCGTTATTCTCAACACACAGAAGTAGTGCTGGCAAAAACCGGAAAAGTGAAACCGATTTCCTCAAAAACCAGTTTCGGATAAAACCGGATATCCAAATATATACCAAAACCGGTTAATCGGGTAACCGGATATTCGAGTAATCGGTTACTCGGATATCAGTTATCCGAATAATCGTCTATTAGGATATCCAGAAATCCGGTTTTTGGTTATCCGAAAACCGGTTATTTGGTTTTCATAATATCGGTTATCGGATACTTGAAAAACCTATTAATAAGAAAATAGATTAGATTGAGTTTATAATTTAGATTTTAGAAGACAAATAAACTTAATATTTTCATTTCAGTAGATTAGTAGCTACTAGTGTAAAAAAACTCGATACAAAAAATTTATAGAACTATTATGTACTAGAAAGAAAATTTTTTAAAGGATTATGTACTTTAATAACCTTGAAAATAAAAACAGTGACAATAAATAATTGGAAACATTTTGTTGGATAAGGGTCCTTATTTGGAAAAAACTACTCTTTCAACTTGTCGACGTAGTAGTTTTTCTCAAAATAAGGACCCTTACTCAACAAAATTTTTCCAACTATTAATAAACCGATCTAAAAACTTTTCTATTACAATAAATAATGACTGAGAACAGCATGACTACTAAGGAACAAAAATAACAATACAACAAAAACCTCAAATAACAAAAAAGAAAGAAGCCAAAAAACGATTACAATATATGTTCAATGCGCAAATCTTTCCTAACGGCGTTTCTGTTGCTTCGATGCCAAATTTTTTATAGCTTTCCTTATCATATCTGGATTGTTTCTTATGGCCTGACAAGCATGAATTATTCTTTCAATTAGCTTATCCCTTGTATTAATAGGTTCACAATATACTAAAGATTTAAGGTGTCCCCACAAGAAGAATTCAACTGGGTTTCAATCAGGTGACCTTGGTGGCCATGAGATAGGAGCACCACGACGAATCCACCTACAGGGTGGACATTATCTAAATGCTGCCTTACAGCTAATACGAAATGCGGAGGAGCACCATCGTGTTGAAAATAAATTCCTCTTAAACCTGCCTTTTGTATCAGACCAGATAAGATGTCAAGAAGAACTTTCACTAGTTATGAGTTCTTGGAAAAAGTGTGGTCTTATTAACCGATTGTTTAAAATACCTAACCAAACGTTAACAGAAAATTTATTTATTTATTCCTTAAATTGTCAGTGAACAACGTGGGATAAATTGTTGGTCTGTGATCATGGATCCAATTTGCAAATGCTAAATGAGGAACGTTGTCTCCAGGCAGGCTCCAGACGTTGCACTTATACATGATTAGGATGCAAGTTCTTTTTTTTTTTTAACTCTCCACACTCTTGACTACGGTATACCTAGCTGCGCACTTACCTTCGAGTACTCACCCCACGAATTTCATTAGTGATATTTAAAATGTTTTTCTCTTCTTCGGCCTGAGCATTGATTTCTCGTTTAGTTTTACCTTTAGGGAATTAACCATGCTGACGGGAATAGTTAAAAACTGACGCGAGCGTTTGGTGATTCGGTGCTCGACGGTTAGGAAATCGTCTATGGATGCTATTCCGTTGCATTCACTCTGCCATGACCATCACAAAATCCATAAATAAAAATTATATCTGCATATTCCTGGTTTGAAAATAACATAGGCATTCTAGAAACTGTCCCACAAACACTCACAAACAATAAAACTTGCTTTCTAGTCTAAGCAATAGCGTGCAAATTCGACGATGAAAAGTTACCGTCTGCCAGTCGGTAATCAAAGAGACCATATGAGTACCATACTTTTTTCTCTTTTGAAATTTTGGGTATGGCAGCCGGATACGGTGGTTTTTAATCGAATGGTTACCGATATTTGTCCGCATAGGTAGTTAGTATATGTACTACACATACCCTAATTACGCTGACAGACAAAACTTCCGGTCGGTGCGCGGTAACAGGAAATTGAAAAAAAAAATTTAGTTACCGAACCAAACCTAGTGCAAAATATTTGTTTTGGTGTGTACAGTACTATACTATAGTGGCAGACATTTCAGACGGTCGGTTTTTAAGCAATTTACCATCAAAGTGGCGAAAAATTGATCAAAATTTGGAATGTTGATAAAAAATAGTTAAAATTAAAAAAACGTCTGCCCAGCCAGCTTATGGTTCAAAAGGCACTAAAAAACCCTGACCTTGGCTGGTAGACATTTTTGCCAAATTTAACCCCCTAAAGGGTTAAATTTTTTTTTTCAGTTTTTCGTTTCTGTACTTTTTCTTATAAATATTAAAAAACGTCCTTTGGATATGTTATTACAGTATAAAATACGAAAAATTTGACCTTTTTTAACCATTTAAGGGGTGGGTTGGGGGGTTAAATTTGGCAAAAATATCTTCCAGCCAAGGTTAGTGTTTTTTAGTGCCTTGTAAACCATAAGCTGGCTGGGCAGACGTTTTTTAAATTTTAACTGTGTTTTATCAACATTTTTTTAAAATTTTGATCCATTTTTCGCCACTTTGATGGCAAATTGTTCAAAAACCGACCGATAGAAATGTATGCCACTATAGTACAGTACTGTACACACCAAAACTAACATTTTGCGTTAGGTTTGGTCCGACAAATAATTTTTTTTTTCAATTTCCGGTTACCACGCGCCTACCGGAGGTTTTGTAAACACAAGAAATGAAAATTTTCATTACACGGCCTTGAAATTTTTGAATACTGACTGATCGATGCTGTTGGCATTCAATAGTATGTGATGTGTACCAATGAATTAGTTTATGTAACTGTTCCAAAAGTTACAGATACAAGTTTTGCTAAAAATTCATGGATCATCCTGTATATGGTATTCGTAAATACTATCCGAGAACGTTTCTTAATGGTCATTCGGTACTTGCCTGGATTGCCCCACTTTACCATTTCAATATGTACAGTTCTTCATGGATCACCCTGTATAAATTTAGCATATCGTACTTCTCTAACACTGAAATTATTCATTTTAAATATAAACACGCTTAAATTATTATAACTACAAACTGTCAGCCAATAATAATTCTTAAATTTGTTTTTTGTCATGGCCAACAGGGGTATATTTAGCACTTATGGTTGATATAGTAGTTTTATAGTTTGAATCTGTCAAATTCTGGTTTCAATATCATTATTGCTACTGCTTCTCTATTTTTTAACTTTCACAACCAACTAACTATTCCGAAATATTTTTTATGTTTATATTTGAATATAATCTAATTGTCTTTAAATATACTCATTGGGTAATTGATTTATTCTAGTGATTATTTTAATGTTTTGTAAATTTTAATAATATGAAAATTGAATTATTTTCAGTTGAATATTCAAAAAAATTAATTTTTTCATTCGTAGATGTCCTTTAACATTTAATATGCAAAAATGACAAGTGGAGTTAGATCTGGGCTACGAGGTAGCCAAGCAATGATACTTGACTTCCTATCCATTCTTGGTATTTTCTATTTATTAAGTAGTGACATAATATCATGGGGAGGTGGCCTCATCGTGTTGCCAGATAAATCAAATGGTCATTTTAATAAGATGCAAAATTGCAAGACGAGATATATGAATGATTGAATTGTTTAGATCAGTCGCTGTCTTTTTCTTCTGTTATTTTATTGTCACAGCCAACTATACCCGAAGTATTTTTTATGCTTATTATCTATTGAATATAATTTATTCTCAAATTAATCAATATCTTCGCTATTATTAAAAATACTATATTAAAAACTATATATTTTTGAAATCCGAAAAATGTGGACTAAGAAGTTGTTGAACAAAAAATAACGGTTTCCGTTTAAAAAATATGTAGTTTGGTCACGATTTTTTTTGTTTGCTATTCAATTAATTGTTATTCTGTTGAAATAATTCCTCTCATATTTTTTAATTTTTTGATATCTCGTCAAATAAGCAAGATCGTGGGAATGGGAGAGTTATATGTAAAATGTTTTTCAAACTTATTTGCAACATAAAAACGTCGGTCCTTTACTGCCGTCAAAGCAGCCGACGGTTTTTATGTTGCAAATAAGTTTGAAATAAAATTTACAGGTTTAGTAGATAAAATATAGGCACCTCTGATATCCTTTTAATGGAAAATGTAAATTTAGTGATATTGAAAATAATAATTACTATTTTGAGGGTATTACATATTTATTGTTTTGTATATTAAGTCGAAACTATCCAGAATGATCAAATAATAATTGTCATTCTGGCATAATTACATCTTGCACTTGGGGGTCAATTCCTTTAGATTCTGTAGTAGCTTAAATCTGCCCAATAAAATGGCTAAATCCCCAAATCACTAAATCAACAATAAGTAGGTGGTAGTTTATGTCTACTGGAGGGTGGATCTCGGGGCATCTTATTGGCGAGAGTTTTAAGAGATTTCTCAACATATTTGTCTACTATACAGGAGCAGGTAACAAAGCTTATATTTTTAATCTAAAGGCCACAGATTGGCTAACGGAAATATTAGACCTTTTACGAATGACCAATAGACCAAGGAAACCAGGAAATTAAAATGTGTATTGTTATATCTTATAGTTTCGGATTTATATTTCTCCTTTGAATTTTATATTAATTTCTTTATTAATAATTAAAAACAGATGTTATATTTGTAATATGACCTTATCAATATATGTGTGTGCGCTCACAAAAAAGACCACTCATAAATTTACACCAAATAAAATGGGACAAACTCCTAAGATTTTTCCCATAAAACTATGTATCACATGTGTTACCATGAACAGATTTGGAAAAAACGTTTGTCTGTATACAGGCTGTCACCAATTCGCTTTTCACTACAGATATATCCGTACGAAAAATGTTTACATAGGTGCAAAATTGAGAATTTTAGTGTTTGGTAAGAATTATTGTTAAAAAAAATTAAAAATATCTCTTAGGTACTGTTTTGGAGATTAAAAAATAAACCACCGTCAATTATTTGAGGATCAGAACTTCCTCACCGTAGTAAAACTCGACGTGTGGTGGAGTATAATAAATGTTATTTTTGATGTTTCAAAAAAGTAAAATTTTTTTCACGTTTCAAAAAAGTTACATTTTGACGTTTCAAAAAAGTCACTTTGATGTTTCAAAAAAAGTCACATTTTGACGTTTCAATAAGGTCACATTGGTGGTGGAATGTCACTAATATTTTTTTTAGACATTTGCACCGATTTTGCTTATTAACGAACTCAATCTCTTCCTTGACCTCTAGAATGTATGTACCAAATTTGAAAGCTTTATCTCAAAAACTGTAGCTGCTATCGCGAACCACAGACACACAGACAAAAATTTTTTTCTGTCTGAAATTTTGTGTATCATAATAATTCGTCGAGATTCGTCCAGAAATGTAATAAAAATTTTTAAAATTTTTTTCACGAATACATAACTTCCTCACTTTAAGGGATGAGGAAGTAATATGTACAAAATTTGTACATATTATCATTTTAATTTTTACGAAGGCGCTTTTTTGAGGATACAGCAAAATTAAAACTAAATTATTTTTATTTCATTCTACACTGCTATATAGCGCTATACATTTTTTAATCATAACATTAAATACAGTATAACTAAGTACATTTATATATCGGCACACTGGGTTAAAAGACAAAAAAAAAATATGGTAATTTTGATTTTGGTAACATAAATATATAAAAAATATATATATTCTTACTTCTTTAATTGCATAGTTCTATAGTATGGGATGTAGTGCGGGCTCTTTGTTATTTCCTTTGTCGGTATGCCGTTATCGACAAAGAAAATATATTTCTGTTTCTTATGTTTTGTGCTGGACATATAAAAACTTGCACGGGCTCTCTATGTTTTAGGTCTTAATTAGAACGAAAACAGAAATCCAATAATTTTTTTTGAGAAAAAAAAATAGGAAAACACATTTTTACTTTTACGAAGTTTGATTATAATAAATTCCTGCCCTGCTGGATTGTGCAATGTAGAGATGATCTATTGGAATATGTTTAGAAATATCCAAAGTTGTAAAAAGTATAAAAACTATCAGCATGGATATTAATAATATTAATCTAAAAGTGATAAAAATCATAATCTCTCATTATCCATCATATTCATAATTAATATTTCTTTAACAGCGGTGTTTTTCCCGTTATTTGGATAACAGCTGTTGTTATTCCCTGCCTTAAAATAGACACATATTTACCACAAACGATTCGCAGCCTTTGATAATACCTAGTACTTAATATTTCTAACTTTGTGGAAAACTATTGCAAATCAACTCTAGTTTAGGACAAAATATTGTGGGTCGTAGATAACATTTTTATCTAAATGATTTTGGTTCAGTAATTAAATATTTTCAGGAAATTTGTAATTATAAAAACATTTCCAAATAACTTTTTGATCTATCTATCTATTTCCTTTCGATCGCAAGAGGCGTAAGTTTTAGATAGAAATTATGAACAAATTGGTTATAAGAGTTAAATGAAACATACATACATACATCCAATATGTCTCCCTCATTTCTTAACCACTCATTCTGCTTTCTAAATAAAATAATCTGCAAGTATTACAAAAAAAAATGCCTAAAAATTACCATAAATATAAGTATAAGTATTTTCGAATCATTTTGTTCATAATTCTTTCTACAGGCAAAGAAATATGCCTCGATTTATCACTAGAGTATAACTAGCGCCCTCTATGAGCAACGTTAAAATTAGTTGCAAATTCTTATTTGTCATGCCAAAAAATGTAAAATTGACAATTTTCAAGTTGATACTATGAAACTTTTAAAATTATTAAGAAATTTCAAAAGAAAATTCTAACTTTAAACATCCTGTATCTCTTAAACTAACAACATTCGTATAAAGCACGTTGGGCTCAATCGTCATATTTTAGTCTCTACCCAATAGGAACACATTGTTGTTTAAACGTTTTTACAACGTTAAATAACGTTTGTGTAACGTTAATTAATGTTATATAAACGTTTAAACAACAATGTGTTCCCATTGGGTAGTATTTCTAGTTTCGCGATTAGCCATTCTTATGACGTATAAGATTTTGTGCAGGGGAGGACTGGAAAGGGAAAGGCCCGGTGGGACTTGGCTAGTAGGGGACCTCCGCATATTTCTTTCCATAAATTGTTATGATATAAATGAAGTATAAATACATCAAAGAAATTTTAATAAGACATTTATTTTTTGAAAACAAATTTTGTGATTTTTTTCAGCTTATCTACAATGTAATAAAAATCGATTGATTCTACCAGCTGTTTGCCAACGTCCATGACCATAAATGCCTCCAGTAACTGCTGAGAAAGGGAAGACCTTAATCTATTTTTGATAATTTTTTATTTAAAAAAGTGTAATAGTAATACTATTTTAAATGAACGATAATTTGTTTGATTTAACAAAAAAAACCGCTGCCAATTACTCGGGGATCAAAACTTCCTCACCGTAGTAAAACTCGACGTGCGGTGAAGTTTATAATAAAAGTAATTTTTGACGTTTCAAAAAAGTCACTTTGACGTTTCAAAAAAAGTCACATTCTTTGACGTTTCAAAAAAGTCACATTGGTATAATGTCACTAATATTTTTTTAGACATTGGGACCGATTTTGCTCATCAATGAACCTTGACCTCTAGAATGTGTATACCAAATTTGAGAGCTTTATCTCAAAAACTGTAGCTGCTATCGCGAACCAGACAGACATACAGACAGAAACTTTTTTTCTATCTGAAATTTTCTGTATCGTCATAATTCGTTGAGATTCATCCAGAAATGCAATAAAATTTTTCAAAATATTTTTCACGAATACATAACCTTCACTTTGAGGAGTGAGGAAGTAATAACAAAATAATATTACTTAAATCAACAAATTCATTGTTAAATAGTAGTTTTTAATTTTTATTTATTTTCCATTTCCTTTTTAGGTAGATAGTTATCCAATTTATTATAGTCATTCTTTTTAATAGGTAGTGCATTAGATAATCAGATTCTTATTTTCAGGAAAGATAATCAAATTATTTATTTGCTACTGCGCATGAATAAGGGGATAAATCTTATGTCTTATTCACGCGCAGTAGCGACAGCTGTATATCAAAATGTATATTATTTAATTTAAAATGAAGTTTAGTAGATTTTATTTGCTACTGTTAACTACAAATTATTAAGTAATATTTGAGGCATAATTGTTATTTTTATTCTTTATATCCCGAGCAGGCCGTAGATGCTAGCGATTGTTACCACTACATTACGTAATTTAATAGCATTTTGGGAATTTTCAATCAGGTATACACGTAAATTTTTTTCTAACGTTTCGGTTTATTAAACCATAATCAGAAAATTATAATTAATAAAATATTTTAAAACACAGTTACTAGTCTAAGCAATAACGTGCAAATTCGACGATGAAAGGTTACCGTCTGCCAGTCGGTAATCAAAGAAACCATATGAGTACCATAATTTTCCTCTTTTGACATTTTTGGTATGGCAGCCGGATACGGGGGATACGTACATCGTATCATGGTTATAGATTATAGATTTTTTTTCGTCTGAGTTGAGGGAGGGCACGGTGGGGCCTTCTGAAAAGTCAGTCCACCCCTGATTTTGTGACTATTTAGAAAATGCTGCATCATAATTTCTTTTTTAATGAAGAAATGCGAAGTATAAGGTGCATTTTGCTTAAAGAATTTTAATGGGCACAGTGCACCTCGCAGGTATTTAGAAAGGTATTCAAATAATTTGGAACGGTTTATTATTTCTTATCCCAAAAAACCCCCCGTGCACCAATTTTCAGATCGATATCCTCAAAACTGCTTGAATTATGGCAGAAAATTAAAATTAAAAATTCGACTTTGGCTAAATCCGGAATACAATATTGCTCTGTGTGTCATTACTGTATAACAGAGATCCTCCAAAGCCAACAATTTATTGGAAATAATTTACATGTTTTAATTTTTATCTTGTTCTGTTATTAGCGGACTATTTTCTTGTTAAATTGGTGGAACATTTATTCAGTTCATCAAGTAATGAATAAACGAAGAAATTAAAAACGAAATTTAGAAATGATATTTTGTTGGCCCACCTAATAGAATATACGTTCATATGTTTAAACAGTAATTAAATACCCTACTAATTCATGTTTTATTCGGTCTTGGCAACAATAGAAAGCAAACCAATTTACATACCGCTACCAGAATTCCTGTTATAAAAATCTAACATCGGAATAAAAATAATAATTTACCTTTAATGACATTGAAGGCAAGGTCATACTACAGTTTTAAATGTTGTCAAGTGTAATAAATGCAATAATAATATTCTCTAATTTGAAGTAAAAAGAACTATGAAGGTGAGTAAAATTGAGAATATAAAGGTCACTGTCACTTGTCACACTGTTAAAACCGGAAATAACCAAGTAATTATTATGCTACCGTTAATGAATTCTTAATAGTTTGATAATTATATAATGTGTCTGTATAGATAGGTAGAAAACATAATCAAGTCATCGGGCACTTTTCTGTATTGTAAGTTAAGAATATTTATAAGTTAGATAAAAGTCAAATTTATTAAGTATTTTAAAGTACCTACCTTTTCGAAAAATATACGAACAATCTCATATAATGAAGAATGTATGTATGTCAACATATAATTACAATAGACAACAAAATTTAAGTACATATAATTTGTGCAAATTTGTTTATACATTCGTTGTATAATTATTTTACATGGGTATGGGTATCTGAGGCCAGCAAATGTCAAAAATGCGCATGGACAGTATCACAGGGCGACACTGCTTCTTGTTTTTCTTCATTAATATTACTCATCCAAATAAAAAAAAAACAACAGAAACACCACAGAAATGAAACAACCCCGATTTCAAACCTGCAGCCGCACGGGCGATGGTTACACTTACGAAAAAAATGCGGATACACAACCATCCTCACCGACATTGCCAGTAGCGGGATTCGAACCCGCAGGACGATGGATAGATTATCTAGTCACACTTGCCATCACTCGCTCTAGCCAACTACTTCCTTGAGTCGGAGAAATATTTAAATTATTTGATACATTTACTGAAACAAGTGTAATGGATTATTACTTAAAAAAAATGTTAAAGAATAATATCAATGCAGTAGGAAGGATATTTTAGTGTTGCCCCCCTGGTATTGTCCATACTCATTCTTGACATTTGCTGGTACAATTAGAACATAAAGATTATTTGTCCTATTATGATAATATTATTTAGTGACCGTGAAGTTTACATCCCCAAGGCGCATTTAGATGGTGTAACGGTATCTGTTCGGACGCGCAAAATATGTAAGAAAGTATGTTTGGGCGTCGGATTACGTAACGGTGTTTGCTTTCGGATAGCTGGTTTGGAGAATTAATCCAGGATTCCTGTTAGTTGTAGGTAAATAAGAAATCCTAAAGTATACATAACAGAGTATATTTCATTAAAGCAACATGTATCCAAAACATGAAGTTAAATAAACATAAAATCAGATTCTCTGACAATTAAACCAAGTCAAGTACAGTTAATAAATATTATATACATCGGTGAAATTAATTTACGGGGAGGCGTGTAATTCGGAGATTAAACGGTACGACGCGACGACGGTAGGCTTCAGCTCCACATGCTGAAGGAAACATCCAGCACTCGATACTACGGTAAGTTCGATAATTATTTAACAGCGGCGAGTCCAGCTCAACGCGATGAAGACTCATGACAATAAATCAGGGACTAGTGACGGCGGTTATCGTAGCAATTATTTACTAACGGCGGGTCCAGCTCAACGCGCTGAAGGCCCACGGCTATAAATAGTCACTAGACTGGTGACGGCGGTGCAGGATGGTAAAATGGCAACCAACACCAGGAGGTCTAGCTCAGCGCGCTAAAAACCTCAAGATGCTACCAGACATTCGGTCGAGCGGCGCGCGGCGTCGTCATCGCATTCTGAATTCTAACCAAATGGAGTCAAGCTCAACGCGCTTAAGACTCATCAACTACTCAGCTCAACGCGCTGAAGTTAGCTGTTAGTAGAAAACTGAATTAATTTCCTTGGCTACGGCGATTCTATTTATACCAAAATTATGGCCTTGGTGAAGTCTCATATTTCATGGAGGCAAGAAGTTCGTGGCAGCACATGCCAAACGGTAATTGCAGAAACTTCATCCTTGAAGTTTCTGCATGAACATCTGC
Organism: Rhamnusium bicolor; assembly: GCA_029963845.1. Taxonomy (NCBI): domain Eukaryota; kingdom Metazoa; phylum Arthropoda; class Insecta; order Coleoptera; family Cerambycidae; genus Rhamnusium; species Rhamnusium bicolor. Next base: position 571,664 of record JANEYF010002186.1, on the reverse strand, counting down.
ATGATTCATCACATGGTGGCAGGAAGTGCGCGGTAGCACAAGACTAACGGGAATTTCCAAAACTATAATAATGAACATGTGTATGATTCATTACAATGGTTCATTTTCGATGATCATCCTGGATGAATCATCCAAAGTGAATGCATCGTTGAAATAATTTTTTGTTTAGACATCTTCCACCACTTAGGTTGTTTCAAAATGGCGCCAAGTAGGACTGTTCGTGCAGAATTTTCCTTATGATAGGGAATATTCTCTAAATACATATGTATGGTCACAGTATGGTAAATACCTAAGAAAATTTACGTTGTAGGAACAATTAATGTGTAATGCTTACAATTTTGACATACATATTTTATTACAAAGAACGATGCTCTTCCGATAAAAGTTACTTTTATAGCAATATTTATTGCCCATTTTGAAATTCCTAAAATTACACTCTGGCAACATTTCATATTGTTTGCTGAGAGAACGGTTATTCCAGTTGCATATCCCTGCTGTCACATTGCATATGTTTGAATGGTTCACTTTATATAATTCATCTACGATGATGTTTCACCTAGAGTGATCAAAAGTAAGACTTGATTTTACTATGTTCCTCTTTCATCTTAGGTGATCATTTTTGATAATTCATTGCTTAGAAAATTTACTCAATTTTCACTTTGGATGTGAAAGTGAACCATCTAAATACTCTTTAGCCCCTTCAATACCAGTCATATTTTTAGAGAGGATGCTCAGGTATCATAAATTTTTTTCGCAAATTTCGTTGAATTTAATGAAAATCTTGTGTATTGTTATTATTGCATCAATTTTTCTCATGGAAAAAAAAGAAGAAAAGTACAGTTACAACAGTTGTATATCCATGCCAGTGGATCCACACGTGGATATACATAGAATACCAGGATATCTACAATACCTAAAATTCTCAGGATTATTCCCAGAGCTTCATCTCACACTAGAGTATCCGCATATGGATCTAAGGGTAATACTAGATAAATCAAAGCTCAAGAGTAGTCATATCACATTATGCAGTAAAAGTGTATAATGGCGCATTATTAGGGAATACCACTTATGGGTATCATGGTATGTCAAGAGCACCTACAACTATCCACTCGTGGATACTTTAGTATTGAAGGCGTTGATCAGGGATGTCAATATAGCTTGATTAAATGATATCAACTAATCGTTTTAAAATTTTTAAAAAAGTTTGCTCAGCTTTGAGATACTTGCTGGAGACTGCATAATATCTATATCCGTATTGTTTATCAAAAAACTTTTTTTATAAAGTATAGACTTAGGCTTTTGTTGATACCAACATGAAAATACTCACAGGTGTAGTAAACACATGGTAAATGCGTATAACCCAGAGTTGCCAAATTTCTTGCTTTTTAAACTTTTATAAATTTCCGCAACTGGACTAAGCTTTCTCTGGTTATATCTATGGCCTCTTTAAAACCTTCAAACATCAAACAGTAACTAATTTTTCTTCGGAATTTGCAACATCAACAATCTGCCGAGCAATTATGATTTGTTGAAATGAGGAAAAAAATTTACAAAAAAATGTGTTTATTTTGTGAATGTATGTTCAAAGATTATGCAGGTATGCATAAGTCGTTACTTAACGTTTTTAAAACATAAGCATAAACGTTACATAAATTAAAGAACTAAAAATCTAATTTTTCACATTCAACTAACATACAATTAAAAATTGTTGGAATCGTTGGAATCTTTTCGCACTGACAACTATTATCACCGGTCATGATTGCAACTGGATTAAACCCAAATAGAAGCTGTGAAATAGGGAAATCTGTTTCGCCAACACGTCGAAAAACCCCAGCATAGCGTCTTTTATAAGAACATAGAAACATTGAGTTTATCGACTATACTCTATTCGCTTAAACTTTCTAGTGTTGGGTTGGATTTAAGTGAGTGAAACATCCAACTACGACCGATGCTTATGAAAATGACCTGTCGTGGGAACTTTGCACTTTTTTATATCTACCTTCCGTCTGCACTAAAAATCGGCGCGCATTTTGTTCTCTATCCTTGCTAACGCTGCAAAGTTTAAGTGAACAGAGTATAGCCTGACATTCGTCTTTCTAAGGTTAGCCGGGCTGAATTCGGAGACTAAGGGATTCATTGTGGGTTGTCAGGATAGTGTTCACGTTGAACTATCGTAGTCGTGTGTAGTGTATAGTGGTTCCTGATATCAACTGCAGGACCTGCCGTCAGCTGCCGGAATCGTCCATTCCCTTACATTCAGCCCATCGACATAACACGGTGTTACGAGTGCTATATTACCATTTAAAGCAATCGTAAGGAGTAGACTAGACACTAGTACTGCCTTACGTCCCAAGAGAATCCGTTGTCGATAACGAAAAATGTCGGATTTACTGGAACTACTAATCAGGATAATCCAAAATAACAAGTCTGACATAGTCCTCCTCGGCCATCAATTCAAAGTGATGTATGTATGTCATCGAGTTCTCGGCACCTGCTGAGAAAACATCACCTTGAAGGGGGAGGAAAAACGAATCAAATATCGCAATTTCCGGTACGAGATTTATGCAGTTGCTGTACCTAGACTACTCGGTCAAGATGGTCGCCATAATAATCGATGTACTCGTAGGAATGAAACCGATGCTGCACTCGGAATTGAGGATTATACCGGCCGTGACCTACCAAAAGCAACCTATGACTGGCAGACGAAATGCAGAAGGCGGTCATTCTAGGTTCTCTTCGTCAGCTTTGGGTACACGATTCTAGTATCTACAGTCACTAACCTTGCGGGATGTGAGATAGTGTGGCTGTAGTTAATTCGGCGCCGGCGTACTGCCATGTGGTGTCGAAACCCACAGGAAGATTGTTCGGCATCGGTTCTTCCGAGAGAAAAAAAAAGTGATAATAAAAAGTTTTAGTTAATGTAATAAAAAAAAATAGATAAAAATCAATCATGTATTAAATAGTTAAAACCAGTACACAATTAGTATAACCCATGCACATAAATGTACATAATATGAGAATGAAAAATGATTGAAAATGATATTAAAGTGTAGAATAATAACTAAAATTAAACCCAGTTAATTGCTCATTATAACACAGGTACAAAAAGAAAATTCTGTACTTTAAATCAAAATCATGTTTCCTGATGTATTTTGATGTGCTGAAACCGAATCTGGTCATAGAAATTACGGCTATTACGTCAATTTTTAGCTACGGGACATTTTTAGCTACAAATATCGTAAAAATCACCTTTTTTTAACAAAAAAAATTACAATTTTGTTAGACAATTTTTTTGTCTAAATCATCGTAATCTACGTTTTCATGAGTACTAAACATGATTTTAATATCGTTATAGCCTTTTTGGTAGCTGCCAACTGTCAAACCGCAAATTGTAAAATTTCAAAATTTATAAGAAAAGCTTCTTCTATGTGTAAAACTTTATCACTACTAACGTTTTCGGGGGTGTTAAATACGATTTTAACATCAAAATTGCCTTTTTGTTAGCTGCCAACTGTCAAACTGCCAATTCTCACATTCGAAATTCTAGATAAATAGTTTGAGTGGCATGCAAAAAAAACTTTCATTAATTTCTTTTTCGAAATCAATAAATATGATTTGGTTATCGTAATTTTATATCTGTAGATATCAATAATACGTTGACAATAACCGTCATGTTGAGCACCCTCAAAAACGTAGGTAGTGATAAAGTTTTACAAATAATTTTTTTTTTTTTTTGAAATTTTGGAATATAGTAATTGACTGCAATTGGCAGTTTGACAGTTGGCAGCTGCCAAAAAGGCAATTTTGATGTCAAAATCATATTTAGCATCCTCAAAAACGTAGGTAGTGTTATACTTTCATTTCGAATGTTACAATTTGCATTTTGACAATTGGCAGCTGCCAAAATGGCTATGTTTAGTACTCATGTAAATATAGATCACGATGATTTAGGCAAAAAAACAAAATTGTAATTTTTTTGGTTAAAAAAGGTGATTTTTACTGTAGCTAAAAATGTCCCGTAGCTAAAAATTGACACAGCCGTAATTTTTTCAGCATAACAAAATACATAAGGAAACATGGTTTTGATTTAAAGTACAGAAATTGTTTTTTTTTGTGTGCCATATAATAAAATACGTATAAAAGAGATCAGCCAGCCCCAAGAAGTGTTGTACATATATGTATGGCATAATTAAACTGCTGGTTCTTTCTTAAATTTTCTCTTCCAATAAATAATGTCTTTTCTGGGAGAGTGTTGACCTACTGTCCCAAACGGCGTCCATGAGTATGTTAATTATCTAAATTTATCAAAATCACCGCCAATGTATTGAAAAAAATATAAAGAGATGAAAAAGTATCTGACTTCATTGTTTCACTCGTAATAGAATAAGGTTCCCCAATAATACGAAAAGCTAGTTTTAGAATTTCAGAAATTTAACAGAAACTATCTGTCTATGTGATAAATGTTAAATAAAAATTATTTAGAAAAGTGTAGAATGCAGTGAAAGTGTGACGATTAACTCACGGTTGAATAAAAACTTCTCTAAAAGGTTCAGTGCCCTGTAAAGAGTGGGTACGGTGTGCTAGATATTCCCACAAAATTTACTTTATTTATTTATAACTAATATGTTTTCAAGATGCTTATTTCAGTATGAGTATAATGTTTGCTTCTTGCTAAGTAGACTTACTTGACCTCACTGAATAGACACATAGACTTTGTATTCAGACATTTTGTATATACCCAGTATAATTTTTGAAAAAAGAGAATTTTAAAAAGCATCTTTGTTTAAAGCATCTCCGGATTTATCGTTGGTGATGTTTTAAGCCTAAACATTTTGCGGCTCCAATTCTCAGAAAAAACTTTATTCGATTTCTAATTTAAGTAGTGGGGATAAAACAAATTGAAGCCAGGTTTAGATACATTTCGGATGCAAGTACAAAAATCTGTGCGCATTACACAATTGATAATCGCTTCATTGTTGAGCAGTGTTGCCATACGTAAATTTGAGGTTAGTCATGTGGCAACCCTGTTGTTGAGTAATGACTTAAATTACGTATGCATATTTTTTATGTAATCTTTAATTCAGTGACATCTCTAAACAAATAATTTTTGACTTAAAATAGTTTAAAAGTGTCACAGATACTATTGACTGCAGCACACCTGTGTACCTCTTCCAAAAATTCTGCACAGGAAAGGAAAAAATATAGTAGTTTATAACGCACTATTTTTTGAAAAAGCAATAACGATGGATACTCTATTTACACACAGCATTAAATACCCTTGTCCTGCTCTCTTCTACTTTTCTGGGATTTATGTGTCAATAAATCTCATATTCCAAATACCCTCAGAGGAAACAAGGGAGATCTAGGTTGCTATTGACAGAATAAAACTGGTCCAAGAATGGATCCTTGTGGAACCCCACATGTAACTTTTGAGAAGTCGGATCTAATTTTTTTTAGAACGGTTATGTGAATTTTCCTCAATGTCCATACATATTTGACGGTCCGTCAAATAACTTTTAAACCAGTTGTTCTCATTATCTTGAATCCCGTAGTAGTCCAGTTTATCTAAAAGTATTTCATGAATAACGCAGTCAAAAGCTTTAGATAGGTCGCAGAAAATACCGAGAGGTTGGTGTTTACTTTCTAATGCCTTATTAATATAGTTAATCAAAGTGAAAGCCGCATCAGATGTATTGTGATTTTGCCTAAAACCGAACTGTGATTTACTTAGAATATTATTATTATTTAAATATACTGCTACTTGGATTTTTACAATACATTCCAAAATTTTAGAAAACGATGATAATAGTGATATACCTCTATAGTTGTCTATCAAGTTTTTGTTACCTTTTTTATACAATGGTTTAGTTATAGATATTTTAAAACAGCTTGGAAAAATTCCGTTTAACAACGATAAGTTGACAATTTATGTTAATGGTTTTACAAGAAAATTAATATTACTTTTTATTATAGTCATTGGTATGCCTGTTGATTTTTTTTGCTTAAAATTTCTTATGATATTAATGATGTCATCTTCTGTTGCTGAAGAAAAGGTAAAATTGATTCTATTGTTATAGCCAGATTTTTATAAATATTCATAGTATGTTAATTTACTTGGGACTAGGGATATTTTCAACAGTATTGATAAAAGAATCTCTAAAGGCATTTGCAATTTTCCTTGAATCAGTTATGTTTACGCTCTCTACCTCTATTGACACATTTTCTGTATATTTAGGTCCGTTTTTATGAAATGATTAACAACATTCCATGTTAAACAAATTTTGTTATCGGAATTTTCTATAAGGGATTTGTAATATTTTTTGTTTCGCAATGCAAATTACTTTTAAAACTGTACAATAATTACGTATATGTGTTGAAATATTGTTATTATTTGTGTAATGTCTTTTTATTGATATTAAAAAACGTTTATTTTTACAGGATTGCTTGATCCCTTTAGTTATCCAACCTCTGTATTTTGACGACGACCTTTGACTTTTAACCTCCCTAACCGGAAACACATCTTGATAGATATCATTAAATATTTCGTAAAAATGTTCGTATGCCAAATTAATATCAGCAATACCATACAGCGACGTCCAGTCTATTTTACTAATTCTTTCAGAAAACTTTCGGTTATTCTTTAAATTAAACATTCTACTTTTTTGCGTAATATACTGTCTTGAATGGTTCTAAAAGTTGACAATTTTTTTAAAAAATTACTTGAGCATTGTGATCAGATATGCCAGTTTTAATGGTTTTAGCAACATAATATGTTAAATTAGAGTTTACTATAATGTTATCTAGAGTCGAATCGAATTTTCTGGGGTAATGCGAGTAGGGTTATAAATAGTTATTTGCAAATTAAACATATTTAAAATATTAATAAAATCTTCAAGTTGTATATTTAGGTGATTAAAATGTATGTTAAAATCTCCACAGATAACAAACTTATAATTTTTATATGCACTGAATATCTCGTTAATTAATGAATAAAATAAATTTAAAAACAATTCAAACTTACCCTTATCCCTATTTGGTGCTCTGTATATGCACACTACAATAAATTTAAGTTCCTTAGAAATTGCAGTTGTAAATTCAAAGTTCTTTTCAACTGGTTTTGTGTTTAATTTTTCTATCTCAGTGAAATTCAAACTGTGTTTGGCAAAAATTATTACACCCCCATATATATATTCGCTTCTTGAAAAGCACGAAATTTTATTATAACTGTTTAATTTATCTGAAATATCTCCATTGTACTGCAGCCAGTGCTCTGAAAATGCTAAAATGTTTATATTTTGATTGTTTTCTGTACAGAATTCTTCGAAAAAATCATTTAATTCATCACATTTATTATTTAGAGATTGCACATTTAGGTGCAGTAAAATGAAGTCATTTTCTTTATATATCGGACTAATTATATTATTTGAATTTGGGCAGTCTCTATCCTAGGGTTTCCTGGTGTTCATAACTTTGCGATTTGCCTTTCCTCTGGTTGTGATAGTGTCACTGGAGTTGTTGTGTGAACTCGAAGCAGCTTCATCTCCAACGGGTGTCTCTCTTCCTTCTTTGTTGCCTCTGATTACTTCGTCCTCGTCTATTACATGTTCATTTTTATAAATATTTCTAATTTCATGCAGAGTGTATTCTTTATTTTCTATTATTATTTTATTTTGTTTAATGTATGATTGTTTCCCTTCTGCTTTTGCTCTAATTACATATGGCGTTAGCTCTCTTCTTATTTTCATAATATTTTTCGTGTAATTTTCAGCTACGGCGTACGGAGTGTCCTTTATATGTTTACAGTTTTTATAAACGTTATTTCTTGTTTTTAAATTAAGAAACGTTACTATCACCGGTCTTATTTTACTAGGATTTTTACTCCAATTCTATAAGTTTTTAAGATTTCGTCAGGTGTCACATTTTCCATTTTTATAATTTTATTTATTATGTTTATAATTTTAGCCTCAAGTTTTTCTGATGTCTCTTGAGATTCCTCGGGTACGCCATAAAAAATGAAATCGTTTAAATTTTGTTGTTTTTTTATATTGTTAAGTTTATTTTCCAATTTGTCCATTTCAATTTTTAGTAATTCGTTCTCTTCTTTCACTTTTTTAAATTCTGTTTTTATAGTGACTATGTCTTTTTTGTGTCTGTATTACAGTTTTTAGTATGGCATCGATTTTTTTGTTCCAATGTATGAGACAAATCGCAAAGACTTGTCTTGTAATATTAATATTATAATACAAATTAATGAGATTTAGATGCACTAAATTATGCAATAAAATTTAATTCAATCAGTAGGTACTTATTTATCACTGATTTTTTTTCACGTTAACTTTTACTTTCAATCACTGTTTATTTACTTTTCTTAAGTTTCTTTTAGGTGTGGATTCCACCATACTGCTTCAAAGGTTGAAGTGGCGATATCGAAAATATACAATGAAGTGTCCCCCTTGAAAATGAAAAATCGACGGGTCCAACAGTTTTTCGAAAAATGAACGTAAATGCAAAAAACGCATTTGGCAACTAATAATAATAATAATAATAATAATAATAACGTTTATTCATATAGACCATAATAGCAGTTACATATTATACGGTATTAGTACACAAAATAAACGTAAAGGAACTCACGAAGTACTCACCAGTCAGAGACTGTGAGTGCTAGTTTGTGAGTTACAACGGATATGCTAATAAACTACAACTGAACAATACATAACATGCTCATAATGTGTATATACATGTATACACACACTTACACATAAAGACTTTAAACAAAATAAATTTGGATGCAATTATCTGTAGTAAGTATATATACATATATATAGATTATTTTTTTTTTTTAAGGTTTTCAACAGGACAAGCAGGAATATAGAAGAATATATTAGGATATATTGGTAAGATGACTATGTATAATAATATGTTTTGTCTATAATAGCATGAATTTTATTTCTAGGTGTTTCAAACATCCACCTTTTAATACTTTTTTTAAAGGAGTATAAATTTCTTATATTTCTAATATTATGAGGTAATGCTGTATAAATTTTGGAGCAAAGGTAGGTGAAGCATCTCTGACCAACTGTTTTAGTACATTTTATATTTTTAGGGATTTCTGAAATTTTTGACCGAGTAGTATACTGATAATCAGAGAAGTTAAGGATTTTTTTTATTTTTAAATACTTCAGTGCACATGGTGAGCCCAAACAACTGACGTACATCTAACACCCCAGCTTCTTTAAACAATAAATCAGATGGGTACGTATATTTTCTTTTCAAGATTATTTTTAAACACCATTTTTGTATTATATTTAGGGAGTGTAAATGGTTGTTGTTAACTCCACCCCACGCTAAAATTGCATAGTTTATTTGACTTTGAATTAGAGAGAAATATATTGTTCTAAGGTCTCGAAGATCTAAAAAGTCAGTTAGATATTTTAATTTTGATATAATTCCCCTGATTTTTTTTCACAATTAAATTTATTTGTTTGTCCCATTTTAAATGAGAATCTATAATGACTCCTAAGTATTTCACATTTTCACTTTCATTCAGAGCTATACAATTATTCTCTGTTCGCACTGATATGGATTTATATCGAGGTAAACCCACTTTATATGAACTGAATGCCACATACTTCGTTTTATCAGAGTTTAACGTTAAAATGTTATTATTAAACCATGCCATAATTTTTGGAAAGTCATTTTGTATATCAGCCCGTAAAGAATCCCAAGATTTACCTTTGTATAAAATAACCGTATCGTCAGCAAAACTTGTTATTTTCCCTAGACTGTTCAAGCTTAGTAGGTCATTAATATACAAAGAAAATAATAAAGGGCCAAGTACAGTTCCCTGTGGGACACCATACGTGGCTGTTTTGGGATTACTATATATATTATGTATTGAGACGTAATTTGTTCTGTTCTCTAAATAACTCTTCAGAAGTTTAAGAGTTTTCCCCCCTGATACCAACAGCATAAAGTTTTTGTAGCAGTTTAGAGTGACACACAGTATCAAATGCCTTAGCAAGATCTATGAAGATTGCTAAGGCAGGTTCGCTGTTATCTAGCGATTCATATATTTTGGAGGTTAAGTCACAAATTGCATCCTGAGTAGACCTATTTTCCCTAAATCCATACTGTTTATCTGATATTATGATATACCTGTTTATAAAGCTCATTAGTCTCTTTTTTTATTATTTTTTTCGAAAATTTTTGCAAAGTTGGATATGAGGGTAATAGGTCTATAGTTACTTACAACATCCTTTGCTCCATTTTTATAAAGTGGTTTAATAATTCCTGCTTTAAATACCGATGGTACTGTTCCTTGATCAATTATCATATTAATTAGATAAGTGAATGGTTTTACTATAAATGAACTAATTTTTTTTATTGTTTCAGATTTTATACCGTCTATTCCAGGGAGTTTGTTATTCTTCAGTTCCTTAATAGCCTGATTAACTTCTAGAGCCGTTATATCACTAAGATATATGGAATTTACATTACATGGTAATTGTAGGGGTGTAGCTTCATATATCTGTTCAATTTTTTCTGCAAGATTTTTTCCTACATTTGAGTAATGTTCACTAAACTCATTTGCTATTTTTTGATGGACGTAATAATTTCATAGTTTTTATTTTCATTGCAGATATCTTTGACAGTTTTCCACATTTGACTAGAACTTGCTTGACTTTCAAAGATTCTTTTTTTTAAAGTACATTATTTTAGATTTTTTTTAATAATTGTTGTAGTTTATTCTTGTAGTTCTTATAGTTTTGAGATATTTGAGCATTATTTTGATTTTTTTTAAGATTTTTATACATATCATTTTTTTTGTTTACCGAAATTAAAATAGCTTTTGTGATCCAAGGTTTTTTTATTTTATTTTTATTGTTTTTTAGCTTAATAGTACTTGTGTTCTTTTTTTATATAGAAATTTATTTTATCAATAAAACATGTAGCAATATTATCTAGCGTTTCTCTAGAGTTGTACACAAAATCCCACTTTTCATTTTCTAGGTCACATTCTAAGTTTTTATATTTAATATACGATTTACAATAATTTTGTAGATTGCTTTTTTTTTCCACTTCTCCATTTATACAGATCGCAATGGGAAAATGATCCGTTATTTGGTATTCATATATTATCGCTTTATTTTTTTTATGTAATTCATATTCAGTTTTTAAAAAGATATGATCTATACAACTGCTGATTGCACCGTCTATACGAGTAGGTTTATTTATATAAGACAAATATCCATACTCATGTAGAATATTTAAGTAATCTGTTGAATATTTATCTTCATTAAGGATATTTATGTTAACATCACCTACAAACAAATAATAATCAAAATGGTTTTTATGAATGATGTTAAAGTATTCTTTAAGACCATAGTTAAATTCCTGTATGTCTATTGATGGTGATTTGTATATCGCGGTAATTAAATATTTTTTTCTATTTAGAGTAAAATCAATTTTCAAAATTTTATTATTTATTTCCGTTAAAGTATATGATTCATAATTAATATTTATATCTTTTCTAATATAAGCTATAACGCCGTCGTTTTTATTGACTGAGCCTTCATTGTAACATATTGTATATCCCTCCAAATTAAATAAAGTAATATTATCAACCTTCCATGTTTCCGATAGTATTATGATATCATATCTTATATGTATACTATTTAAGAATCCTAATAGTTCGTCATGATTTTTTGCAATGCTGCGAATGTTGCTATGAAATATATTAAAATATTCATGCTCGCCTGCCAAAACCTTATCATCAAAATTTTTTACCACAGTTGTTTCAATTTCTTGGTATGTATAGTCTCGGATAAATGCATCCATAACTATTTTTACAGTGAAGAATTGTAATGATGTTACAAAAATGAGCAGTAAAAGTACATAATGATGTGTGCCCTACCCCTATTAAACAAATTACATAAACATAAAACTTATACTACTTCATTAAATTCTTTACTTTTAGAACGCAATTTCTCACAAATTACCTATTAGTCCAAATTTAAAAAGTAAAATATCGTTGTAAAAAGAGAACTTTAAAACAATGTGCTACTTGTCACCCCCTTGTAATTTAAGAATTTTAGAGAAGAATTTTACCACCGCTTAAGAGAGAGACACAATACGTTGAATGTTGGAGTATTAACTTAGTTTATTTATTCTAGAGTTGAATAGAGACAGTATTCCATATGATAAAAATGGTTATTTATAATTTTAAACATATTGTTTTAATTAATAATTCCCAAGGGGGGACATGGCCCCCATACCGCCCTCATGACCGCGCTTGATAGCGGGGCAGACTATTCCTTGTGAAACATTCATGGTCATCATTAAGCCCATCAAGTGAACGGACTTAACTCTCTAAATGTAATCCTGAGCTATATTCAATGTTTGAGAACCTTTTATCAAGTTTTACTAATCTGTTCAGAAATATTTTATCTAATGGGGTCGTTAAAAATTTTAAGAGGTACCTGGATGTAAAACATTCTTTTCAAAATACGCCACTGGAAACCAGCATAATGCTCGTCTAATTTTTTATTATGTAATAAATACTAAAACCAAAAATAACATTTACTGACTTCCTAATTTTACACTTCCTAATTCGTTCCATCGTTTATGTATATCAAAAACCCGTGACGACGTAACTGCATTTTTACCTCATTAAGGAAAATTTAAAATGCATTTTTATAGTTAACTTCTATTCTACGCATCTGGTTTCTAGGCCATCCACGTGTCGTAGTTCAACTAATAATGTAGTAAAATAACAATAAGTAACGCTTTGCATGACCATAAATATATTTTCGATCTAATATAAGAACCATGCGTATCTCGACTTGGATTATCTCACAGTTATATCAAAAGAATAGAGTAAAGTGGCGGACCTAAAATGGCTGAAAATAAGTTTTTGTTTTGTTGCTTCTTTGTCATAAAATATTAACTGATTTTTATCCTAACAATCAAGATAATAATTCTAATAACAATATACTGAAACATCCTCGGAAACATCTAATATCTGTATGAATCATGAGGGTCAAAAAATTACGGTTTAGTATTACATATTTTCTGGAAAACTACTAAACATTTTCCGCAAAATTGCCAAACAACATATCAAGTTCCAAAAAGGAGAAAGAAAAAAATATTAAGGTTTTGTTTTTATACTCTTTGTACTCTGCAAGCTATATTTTTCATTTCAAATTAGGTCAGGTTTACCGCAGGGTTCTGTGAAGGTGTGGCGTGGCGTATTTGCTCACTTGTAGTTATAATATTGTTATTTCATTTATCTTATTGAATATGGTAGTACCCACTATGATTTATTTTCATGGATGTATGAATAGAAGATAGATAATATGGAGAAGATATCTATAGTAACATAATATTATTTTATGATATATGTATAATATTAATTTGTCAAAATAAAAATCGCTAAAACTTCCCGTGGTTTAATTCGAATACAGTGGTAAACCCCGTAAATTGGTTACCTCGACGTGATGGTTTGTTAAACCACGAGAATAAATAATAATATTACCTGAAAGTAAGTCAACGCAAAGCCAAGAACTTCAAGACAACATTTTGGAAGTTACGTTTAGGCCAGTAATTTGATCACGAGAACAAGAAATTTAAATTCTCAAAAGCAGTGAGTAAGTGCGTTGCATGATTTCCCGTCTTGAATTATTATTAGATTATTTGGGGAATTTATTGCATACTCTTGCTGTTTATTGAATTTCTTTTATTATTATATCACAAAATTGTTATTAAAAATGTCAAATGATCAGGAGTCTGTTAGTCCTAATAGAGAACAATTTGCAACGTCCAATTATCACCATTTTGGATATCTAAACCAGAAAGCTGGTTTACGCAAGTCGAAGCACAATTTAATTTTTCTAAAATTAGTAGTAATAGAAAGAAATATGATCATATCCTTGAACATTTACCTCTTGAGATAGTGTCAAATGTATACGATGTTATTGGTAATTCACCAGATTTAGAATTAGAAATTAAAGAAATTATCATACAAAGATTGACTTCGTTAAGAAAAGCGTTTAGATGATTTGTTGTCCGGCTCTCAAATGGGCGATCATAAACCATCTAAATTTTACCGTTCAATGTTCACCATTGTCGGTGGTTCTCAGATGGTGAGTCAAGAATTATTAATTAAACTTTGGAAAACACGTTTACCAAAAACGATTTATGTAGCAATCACGGCATCAGGTAAATCAGATATTAAAGATTTATGATATTGCTGATATTTAGGAAACATCAAAATCCTAATGTTTCTCAAGGTCAACAATTTCCAACAAGTTCAAATGAAGTAAAAACAGATAATTCAGTAAAAGATTTATTTAATGCAATTCAAGGAACATTGAGTCAAATTACGCAAACACAATAACCCATGAATATGCAAATAAATTCATTGCAAACGCAATCATGATTTAATCCAACTAATCCGGCAAATTCAAATTATTGATGTAATAATTGTCAGAATAAATCACGTTCAAGAACAAGACCCTCAAATCGTATGAATCAATTTGATCCTTCCAATAATACGGTATGTCATTTTGACTAATTATACAAAGATAAAACTTTCAAATGTGGAGAAACATGGTGTGTTTTTCATTCACAAAATAAATCAAATCATAATAAAAAAAAACTAACAGAAACCAATGATATGACGACGATGGACAATGGTTTGTAAGACATTATTTGTCGTCTTTTTTTTATGATGCTACTAATAAAATACGTTTTTTGGGAGATGCGGGTGCAGATTTATCAATTGTTCCAAGGAATCTTTTTGAAGATTTTAAAAAGAATGAAGACTTCATTCTCACAGCAGCAAATGGTTTCAAAAGTATATACGTACGGAAAAAAACGTTTTAAAGTAAATTTAGGCTTACGACGTGAATATCATTTCATTTTCACTGTTGCTGATATTAATTGTCCTATTATTGGAGCAGATTTCTTAACTCATTTTGGCATTATTGTAAATTTAAATAAATGTAACGGTTTTGCAAAAGCAAGGGAAGCACTTGCCAATTCAATCACTCTTTCACAGCCTAAAAATGATAGCGATAATATGATATTACTTCTTTCTGTAGATTGCCCTAGTATTGCTATGGGTGCAGTATTATAACAACACATCGAAGATGATAAGCATTTGGCTTTCTTTTCAAGAAAACTTAATAATACACAACAAAAATATTCAACGTTTGATAAAGCACTTTTAGCTTTATATGCTGCCGGTAAGCATTTTAGATATATATTAAAAGGTACAAAATTTATTTGTTTTACTGATCATGAGCCGTTGACAACCGGGTTCTTCTCTAAAACAGAGAGGAGCCCTAGACAAATTCGATACATGGAATTTATTGCATAGTTCACAAATGACATACGATATATTGAAGGTAAGCAAACCATAGTTGCTGATACCCTCTCACGTATAGATGACATATCTTTAATTTTGTCAAATTGTAATGTCAAAACACTAGGCAATGAACAAGTAATAGATATTTTTTATGTATAAATAATATAGCTTCAGTCAATTTTTCAGATTTTAACTTAAAAATATTACAAGATGAACAAAAAGAAGATTTGAAATTAGAAATATTGTTAAAAAATCAAACTTCTGTAAATAAAAAAATTAAATTTGAATTAAAGAAATTTAAAATTCCAAATTCAAACAATGAAATTTGGTGTGATGTTTCTACTTCTAATTTCGACCTAAATTAATTAGACGAACAATTTTTTGAAATTTTTGTTAATTTAACTCACTCCGATGCACGGGCAACGAAAAAATTAATCACTAAGTATTTCTGGCCTAAGATGAAAACAGATTGTACCTTATGGGCCAGAACTTGCATTTATTGTGAAACATCGAAAGTAAATAGACATAGAAAAACACCTATAGGTAAATTCGAAATAACTAAAGGAAGATTTGAACATAATATAGATATTGTAGGTCCATTACCACCTTCTGGTGTTTTTTCTCATATACTCACTGTAGTTGAATGTTTTACACGTTGGCCAGAGGTTAACTAATATAACTGTAGAAACTGTTGCCAAAACTTTATTTCAACAATATATTTGTCGTTTTGGTGTTCTTTTTTATATTACTATTGATCAAGGTGTCTTAACTTGATCTCGCTTATTATCAAAGTTTTCAAAGTTTCTTCCTGGGTTCACATAGAATTCATACAACCACATCATCCACAAAGTAACGGGATGGTTGAAAGATTACACAGAACTTTGAAAATTACTTTAATAGCCAGAGCCAATTCACGTAATTGGAAAGATGAATTTTCAATTATTTTGCTAGGTTTTAGGACAACAATAAAAGAGGATTTATAATGTTCGTCTGCAGAACTTATTTTCGGATAACCATTACGTCTTCCCGGAGAGTTTTTTATTAGTTCTCATAACAATACAGATATTCTTATTTTTATTTCTAAATTACATGAAGATTTCAATAATCTCAAACTAACAAATACAAAACATCATTCTTTAGAAAAACCATTTGTCAATTCTGACATTCAAACATGTAATTATATTTTTCTAAGAATTCTTCCTTAATGCCACTATATTATTATGAAGATCCTTATAAAATTATTTCACGTACTGATAAGGTAATTTGTATATATAAAAAAAAAGAAATCAGTATTAGCATTGATAGAGTTAAACCTGCTTATTTGTTAAATGAAGTTGTAGATTTAAATAGTAATAATGAAAGAGTTTTTAAGAAGCAAGTTAGGTTTGCAATAGATTGGCTAAGTGGCTCTTTTTTTAAGAGGAGGAGTAATGTGGCGTACTTACTAACATGTAGATATAATATTCTTATTTTATTTATCTTAATGAATATGTTAGTACCCACTATGAACTATTTTCATGGATGTATGGATAGAAGATAATATGGAGAAGATATTAATAGCAACAAAATATTATTTTATGATGTGTATAATAATAATTTGTCAAAATAAAAGTCCTTAAAATTTCCCGTGATTTAATTCGATATAGTGGTAAACCCCACAGAAGGCTTTATTAGATTTTGTCGATTGCGATAATGATATATGGACGGCACCTTTATTTCAATGTCGAATGGAGCGCTATTAACCCTAATATTGTTGAATTTGCATTGAGATTCCAACCCTATCTAAATCAATGACAACATCCGGTGTTTCATTTAAAATAAAAAAGTTGATGTCTCATTTGTTATCAATTGAAAATGATACAATTTGCTTCACATCAGCAAAATGCCCGCAGATAGGTATCGAATATGATCAAAATTAAAACATAACAAAAAACGTACCCTCACAACGCGAAAATGGCTTGTTTCCATCTTTTGACTAAAATTCTATTTAATTTCTTTATTCGTTTTAGCTTTTGAGTTAAGACATCTACTCATTTGAATTAGGTATCACAGAAAATGTAATTTTTTTCAGATAATAAAATTGCAAGAGATAGAAATGGGACCCCATAAATTATATTAACAATCACAATGGTTTTCTGTGCATTTAGTAGAAAACTAAACAATACATGAATTGTACTGCAGGATAAGTGAAAATTAGAGGCCTACTGAGAATAACCTAAAATAGCAATAAAACATTAATCATATCATAAAAACCTCTCACAGTCTCGAATAAAATCAAAATTAAGCCAATACGTTTCTAGGTTTCTTGAACTAGATTCCTATTAGAATGTGAAGGTTCTTTCTATCGATTTAGTGCAAAAAGCGACATTCTAAGTACTGACACGCCGCCATTTGAGCCCGCTGGACGATTAGACTGTGATCTAGCCTATACATCAGACGCTGCGCTGCGAGTTGCGTGTTAGTAGGCGCTGGAATCGAGTAGCGATCGATGCTTTGGCAACCACGATTTTACTAACGCGCGTTTTACTACTCGTAGTTGTAAAAGTGAATGCTTTGGGGAGCTTCGAACAAGGTAAGTGCATACAATTTATTTATCTATGTATAAATTGCGGTTGTGTATTTTTACTCACACGTTGACAAGTTTTACTTTATTGTTTGATTGCATTTACATAATCTGTAAGAAAACATGATCGGAAATGTTCAAGGTATTGTGTATGTTGTGTGTAGATAATTTTAATAATTGGTAGGTAGTTATATAATCTTGTATATTATTATAAATAATCATTACCTACTTTGGTTTAGGATTCTAAGAATACTGTCGTATAAATTTATGTATGTCACCTCTTGTATTCGGATGAGTTTTTATGTAGTCCATCCAGGTAGTCCGATTACGTTTCGCTTATTAAAATTTTAGAGTGTTACTCATTCAAATATCTAAATCTCTTTTAAATATTGTTTGAAATATTAAAACATGTTTATTTTCAAAAAATATGTAGTATCAGAATCTAAACGAAAGAGTACAAGGTTTGCAGATTCGTTGGTTCAGAGTTTATTCTTATCACCCTCTTTTTATTTTCCTGGTTAACAATTTCAAAATTGTTTCCTTTGCGTAAAATATACCTACTTATATAATCATTAAATTTGACTGTTTAATGTTACCGTTAATTGAAAGTTTTAATCAACGATGTTTACATAGAAGTCAGAAAAAATACTATCTACTTTTATAAAGAATATTAGGTGGATATTAGGTTTTGTGCCGTTGATTTTCAAATTTCTTGAGTGAAATTCAGTTTTTAATTGTGACAATGTATATAATTCACTTTATAATAACAAAAATAATCTCCATTCGACTTTTTACTCAGTTCGTATTGTCTTTTAATATAATTTTGTGTCAAAAAATACCTGTAGCCAATACATATTGTGTAACGATTAATGAATAATAGATTGACCTCTAAAACTGATTACTGTTAAAAACGTATTTAAACCATTTGAAGGTATTAGACAACATACATAAACAAACATCACAAATTCCTAAAACATGCTTATTATGTATTATGTGTGTGAAGTTAGAAACGTTTTGAGTTAGCTACGTTTCTGACAGTCTCCAAAGAGGCGGTCAATTCATTCAAAAATGTTTGCTGCTTTTACGTCAATGGTTGTTGTAATAATTAAATTATATTAAAATATTAACACTCCCTAAACACTGTTATTTTGAAAACAAAGAAGTGTGCCATTTAGAAATGATAATGATATAGGTACTAAATAAAAGCTGTTCCAGCGCTAATATCGGTTTTTCCTAAAAATCCGTAGGAAAAATAAAATGTGAGGTTAGCAACAGAATAACCGGTTATTTAGACAACAGAACATTCGAATAGCCGGTTAACTGAGTAACTGGTTTTCGATTTTGTTCAAAACCGCGATAATCCAAAACCGATTAACCGGATTTCCAGAAAATTAATTTCAGTTGCCAGCACTAGTCTAGAGTATATACAATGCTCAAAAGAAGTATAAATAAATGATACAAAAAAGTTATATTCTTATGTTTTTCCAAATATGTTTGTTTCGATACAAAATATTGTAAATAAATTGCTTCCCGCGAAAATGATTTTTCCATGGGTCCAACCCTCAAATTCCATCTCTAAAGTCCTAAACTTCTGAAATTTTCTGGATATAATATAATAAAGGCCTGTTTTTTTTTTTCACTTAACTTGTAAGTCAGAGATAACCTAAGACTAATTTCCCGTATTTCAAGTGCAAGTTAACTTGCAATATTAAGTTATTGACTCTTTTAACTTAAAATAACTCATATGAAATATGAATTAACTCCAATTTTTTAAGTTAATTCTAACCTAAAATTATTTTTATTTCTTTGTGAAACGTTTTCATTTATTTTTAGTTTTCAAACAATTATTGAATAATCAATAAATTGACATTCTTGTGATCATATTGAATTGTAAATTTTCAATAATCCTGATTCATGATTGATTGAGTTGACAACTGGGGCTCTGACTACTTGTTACTAATCGAAAGTTTGCCTCCGATTTTCTTTTTTTGTTAAGCAATGGATAACTTTTCTTAAATTAGTCCTTTGAAAAACAATTTTTCCTCAGCATGTGGTACATCATTTGAAAGCTCTTTTTTAAGCGCAATCTGAAAAACGAAAAATCCAATATGGCTGCCATAAGAAAAACAAAAGTTATCTCGGATATCTCGAAAACAAAAGACTATCGAACATTCGTTTCTACACCAAAATATTAGTTTCCAAAATGTGTCCTAATAATGTAAAAGTCTAAAACCTGTCTGACCAAGGATTACTTGGCCCCAGCCAAAAAAGAGAAATCATAGAATTTTCGGTTTTTTTTTTTGTAAAATCCTAAAAACGGTTTCGGTTAGCCGTGATTTCTTAATGGATTTGGAATCAGCATAGAATTTGCTAAAACTTATCCTATTTAACCGACGCAAATATTTCAATGAAATCCAAATACTCAGCGTTTCCACTTGAATTGTAATATGTCTTCGTACGTTGGTTATATTAGGAATCTCAATCATGATGCGTTTAATGTTTTCAAGTTAAAGAAAAGTTGATTTTTCCCGTCAACATGCTCCTCCACTGATCCCAACAATCAACATTACCTAGAACAATGAGAAACATGTTTAAAGACAAGAATAAATTTTTTTTAAATAAACAGAAAATTTGCTTTTAAATGTTTTAAAATTATATTTTCACTCTACACGTGTTTCGGCTTTTTGGGCCCTTTTCAAGAGTACAGCTGAGAGGTACTAAATTATAATTTGTGTTCCTTGCTTATATATTGAATGTTACATCTGGCAATTTATACAAATAAAAATGGTTTGAAAGATTTGGAATTTTTTAGAAAAGTTAAATTACTTTATCTAAAATGTTGTGACCTGCGAATATTTGTTGTTCATTTGTAATCGTTTTTTTTATTTTTGGAAGCTTTCTTAATTTCTAATATTTCTAGCAAGTCTAATTTTTTGCTTTTCTTTTCGGAATGAAGTAATTTTACATTATCCATATTTATAAAGTGATTGTTTTCTATACAGTGTGTTGACATACCGGTGCTATATACGTTGTTTACAGTAGACTTTTTATGCTCTTCAAGTCGTTTTTTTATGTTACGTCCAGTCTGGCCAATGTATATAGTGTCGCAGTCACTACATTTCAGTTCATACACTCCTGTCTTTTGTAGTTTTTCTGTTTTATCTTTATTGTTTATTAACATTTTTTCCTAGGTTATTTTTATTTACAGATATTGTTTTGCAACCTAATTTACTTAATTTATTGCTGACTTTATCACTAATTCCAGGTCTATAATTAATACATTTATGGATGATATTGGCGTCTTGTACAGAACCAGCATAAAACTCCTTATACATATTTTTCTTTTGTTTTGTTTTTATTAAATTATCTATGATACTTTCTTTGTATCCATTATTCCTTGCTATTTGTTTTATTATGTTGACTTCTTTTTCAAAATTGTTTGGACTTAAAGGAAAGGTTAGCAGACGGTGAACAAAACTATGAAACGATGACATTTTTATTTGGAAAGACTGGTTAGAACTATTGTGTATTACTGTATCTGTACAGGTAGGTTTACGGTAGATATCGAATTCTAAACAATTATGATTTTTTATGTTGACGTCTAAAAAGTTTAAACCGTTTTTATTAACACGCTTTTATTAGCTTCACTTGTATGTTTGTTTGTTTGTAACCGACTTTTTGGACTCGATTTTGACCCACTTTAAACGGACAGATTTAATTGAAACTTTGTACACCTACGAAGAACGGGTAACAATACAATAATTTGATAAGTTTATATCATTATCCTGATCAGGATCGCCAGTCCTTTCCTCACGTATCCTCTGCGTGAGAGCAAGAGGCTTAATATTGTAAGTATATTCCGTGATTCTTAGTTCGGTCGTTGGCCGAGCGGGCAAGTCTTAGTCGACGCGAAACGACGGACTCCTCGGGCGTGAGTTCAAATCCCATGGCTGAAATAAAATAATGGTTTTTTTTTTCAGAAATATCTGTTGGATCGTAATATGTTATAATATCAGCATCAATAAGCAATATAAATATAGTTTAAAAAAACTACAAAACACGCTTTCATAGCACATCAAACTAAAAAGTGAAAAATAAATATAGTTTAAAAAAACTAAAAAACACGCTTTTAAAACACATCAAACTAAAAAGTGAAAAATAATTATTAATATAAACTGAAAACAATAATGAACGAAAAATACTAGTATTATTGTGAAAAAAGCGTGGGGCGCTTTGTGCCATATTTTTCGTATATCGAGCAACCCACGCTTTTTTTTCACAATAATACTAGTATTTTTCGTTCATTATTGTTTTCAGTTTATATTAATAATTATTTTTCACTTTTTAGTTTGATGTGCTTTAAAAGCGTGTTTTGTAGTTTTTTTTAAACTATATTTTCTTTTTCTAACGTGAACTGAATTTTTTCATTAAAGGAGTTAAGTAAATTTAGAAATTATTTTAACTGTCTTTCCGTACCTTTCCAAATGCAAAATACATCATCTACATATCGTATCCAAAAGAACACATTTTCTATTAAAATGTTTTTGGTGTTGAAAAGAAAAGCAAAAAATTAGACTTGCTAGAAATATTAGAAATTAAGAAAGCTTCCAAAAATAAAAAAACGATTACAAATGAACAACAAATATTCGCAGGTCACCACATTTTAGATAAAGTAATTTAACTTTTCCAAAAAATTCCAAATCTTTCAAACCATTTTTATTAATATAAGTTGCCTGATGTAACATTCAATATATAAGCAAAGAACACAAATTACAATTTAGTACCTCTCATCTGTACTCTTGAAAAGGGCCTAAAAAGTCGAAACACGTGTAGAGTGAAAATATAATTTTGAAACATTTAAAAGCAAATTTTCTTTGTTTATTTAAAATATTTAATAATGTTTCACAAGGAGCCAACCGCAGAATCAGTACAATGTATAGAATAAAAATGTAAAAAAGAAAAGCATGGTTCGATAAAATAATGATTCTAGAAAAGATCTGTATATTACTACCTAAATATTCTAAATGATTTACAAAACAGACAAATTTCTGTATACTCGGATAAATTCTATAATAAACTGTCGTTCTTTGTTTTTAGATGATAAATATGTTATCAATCAGATATGTTTACTTTCCACTTTTCGCAATAACACCATCACATGTATAACATATTACTTCTTTGGCACAGTAATTTCTAATTGATTTTGATTGATTCGATGTAGAGCTAATATGCAATTACACATTTGATAATATTGTGCACTCATGAATATTGTGCAATAACATAGAGTATAAGTAAATATGTATTGTTTTGTTACATACATCTTTTTGAATAATAGTAATGTCAGTTATTGATAATAATTGTGAAATATTTGGGAAAACGAATAAATAATGTACAAGGTGGACAAATTTAGATGTTTGTATAGGGTAACGCGGTAATAAGAATACAAAAAAATGAGAGACACATTCTCGATTTCTTTTTTTTGTGACAAATTCACAGGCGAAAACAAAAATTTGCTATCGACTTTTGTTTTCGAGTTATAAACAAAAGTTGGATTTTTCGACACTTTGACACACGTCAATATCTTGGTTGTTTGTAAAGTTATGAAAAAGCAACTTTTTGCGTTCTTCAGACACTTTTTTCTGTGAAATATAGTGGCGTCGAGAAAATTTAAAAAAAGGTGCAATTTCGAGTTATGGCATAAAGTTGTATTTTTTTAAATAGGAATCATAGTTGGCTATGGTTTAGTTAAAAAGGAAATTTTTTTCTCTTTCAAACTATATATCATAATTACACCCCATTTAATCGTAAAACTAAAGATGTCTTACGAAAATTACGAGAAATATGATATGCTAGAACGTTTTATTCAAAGTAATAACAATTGTGATATTGCATCCGAAATATATTTTGATTTGATTTGATTGCATCGCTATCCAGAAAGAAGATAACCTAATTAAGCTATTTTTAAGAGGTTAAAAGGAAATCTCATTAATTGCGGGTCCTTCAACAAGCCAAGACCAAAAAATCAGATATTTATATCTAATTTTATAATACATTACAATTACAAAATAAAAGTTCAAATTAAAGTAAATGTCCGTTATATTCGATACATAAATTACATCTCTGAACTGCATTATTAATATGAAGATTTGAAATGGAATTCACACAGTCTATAAAAATTTTTTTAATTTCATTTATATCGGTACTGGTTTTCTTGTATAATTTGTCTTTAATGTGGCCCCAAAAGAAAAAATCCAGTGGTGATAAGTCAGGTGATCGTGGTGGCCACCTCACTGGTCCGTTTGTTCCGATTCAGTTATTTCCAAATTGGTATTTAATAATACTGAAACGGTCCTGATATTATGAAGTGGTGCACAATCTTGTTGGAAGAACTGATTTCTTGCCTCAATTAAGGGTAGATTGTCCATAAATTCCTCAATAATTTTCTAATATAAGTACCGTTGGCCATTACGATTTTCTTAATATATGTGATATGTTAAAACACGATTGTCACGTAGAGCAAACCAAATACTAAAACCAAAGCGTCCCTGAGATCGCACGGCAATGGTACGGTGAGTGTTCATATCAGACCAATAGTGTTGAAAATTCCTGCACTGCTAATGTAGGCTTCATCTGTCAAAACTACATTTCTAGAGAAGAATGGATCTTGTTGACTTTTTTGACGATACCATATGCAAAACTCCAATCGTCGCTGAGATCAATTGGTTGCAGGTGATTTTGTTTCCCTATTGTATAAGGTCTGAATTTGTGTGTCCTCAAAATACCCAAAGCTTGTCGTCTTGAAATCCCAAAATCCGCTTCAATTCGACAATTTGAAATTGAAGGATTTGCAACCGCCATTCCAATTACAGTTATAGAAGTTTCTTCAGCATCTTCAATGTTGTAATTTTTTGGTCTTAGCTTGTTGAGGGACCCACAATTAATAAGATTTTCTTTTAACCTCTTAAAACAGCTTTATTGGGTTGTCTTCTTTCTGGATAGCGATTGAAATGTATTTCGGATGCAATATCACAATTGTTATTACTTTGAATAAAGCATTCTAGCATATCATATTTCTCGTAATTTTTGTAATACATCTTCACTTTTACGATTAAATGGTGTGTAATTATGACGGAAACAAAATTATCAATTTGCAATTTACTGACAAACGGATAAAAACTAACATAGATGACACACGTAGGTGTGGAATAAATATAAAAAAAACGCAAAAAATAATCTAATAAAAGATTATTTTCTGTATTAAATACTTACACATCAAAAGTGGTTACATAGTTTGAAAGAGAAAAAAATGTTCCTTTTTAACAAAACCATAGCCAACTATGATTCCCATTTAAAAAAATACAACTTTATGCCATAACTCGAAATTGCATTTTTTTTAAAATTTTCTCGACGCCACTGTATTATACAGAAAAAAGTGCCTGAAGAATGTAAAAGTTGTTTTTTCTTAACTTTACAAACAACCAAGATATTGACATATGTGTCTAAAAGTCGAAAAATCGAACTTTTGTTTATAACTCGAAAACAAAAGACGATAGTAAATTTTTGTTTTCGCCAGTGCATTTGTCTACAAAAAAAAGAGATCGAGAATATGTCTTCCATTTTCTTTTTATCTCTTACAGTTACCGTGTTACCCTATACAAACATCGAAATTTGTCCACCATGTACATTTGAATTTATTCGTTTTGTAAAATGTTATGAATTTATTTTATAAATGTTATTAAAATGTCGATTCACGTAATTATGATAAATATTTTATCACATAACTTTTATCAGAAATTAGCAAGAATTGATTTTCAAACTATTTCTTTTAAATAATTTTTAGTTGCTTACTCATCTCGTCAATAATTGAATGAGTAAGCTATAATCGGAAAAATTATTTAATTATCTTTGCAATTTTCAACGAATCTTGTTTCTGTAAATATGTACTGTACAAACTAAATTTTCTTGTCATTTTCTATGTGGTAGATTGTACCTTTGCTTATTTTGTGTTCATTATAAAAACTCATAACTAAAATAATGTTGAAATGTAATTTTTATTTAATTTTATATTAGTTAACGTTATGAAACAAATTAATTATATCGTTATTTATTATAAATTATGGCAATATGGTTAAATTTTGCGACAAGTTCTGTTAGAAATATTCAAAATTTTATTATTCTCGTTAAAACAGAAATTCGCTAACAGCTTAAATTTATTTACTGAAAGTAAATTTAAAGCAGTTTGCAAATTAATTTAATATATGTATTTCCATCTAGTCTAACCTGAAACCTCGAAAAATTGACAATTTCAGTAGTAATAATAATAAAAAATGTCAGTAGCATAATGACAAGACTATAAAATAGGTTGGTCACCATACGGTAAAGACTAGGAGCCAGCATTTTTAATCGGAACAGGTTTTACCAACATTTGAGGTGCAAACATTCAAAAACAGACATGTCACATGTGATTTATTTTACAGTAACAAAGAAAAACTATTTATTATTAATATTTTTTCAAAAAAAGCAGTTTTATAGTCATATTATTGACATAATTTTTAGGAACTAATTTTGCCACACACTTTACAAGAAACATAACGGTCAAACACTAGCGCTCAGGGTTGCTATAGTTTATTACAAACTTATTTGTAACAAAAAAACGTCGGCTTCTTTGAGGGCGGTAAAGGGATCAAAGAAGCCGACGTTTTTTATGTTGCAAATAAATTTGAAATAAACTGCAGATCTGCATCTGCCGAAGATTTTTCTTTAAAAAATAAATTAGCCCATAATACGACAAAGTAAATGGTTAGTTATTATTGTTTACATCGTTGATACTGTTGTCAGTGTTGGGGCGTATCACTGTGATGAAGCGCTCGTCAAAATTAGCGATCAGCTACTGAAAAAACATTTTGTACTTTGTGTAAATGGCTCCGAAACTTGTTACCAGACAATATTTTTAAAAATTTGTAGCAAAAATAAGTGTTAAAAGATAAAATGCCCTCTCGGTTGGTCACTTTCGCGGTGATGATGTGATTAAGTTTTCCAATACCGCCGGTGTAGTCCACACGTGGTAAGTGCATTTTTGGGCAAAAATGAGTTAAATACACTAAAGAAGTGCAAATATTTGCAACTGTTCTTTAATGACTAAGTTATTTTTGCCCAAAAATGTACCTCCCACGTGTGGGCTACACCGTCGATATTGGAAAACTTAATCACATCATTATTAGATTGCACTGCGAAATTGTCAAACCGACAGTGCATTTTATCTTTTAACACTTAAAAATACTTTTTTTGTTCTGCGGATTCTGCCCCAGATTTGCTTTTGATTGCTCGAGACCGGAGATCATGCTCAGAAACCGGAGACTCTGGCTCAGCGGCGGAGATCTGGCAACCCTGCGGTATCGTCATATTTGTTTTGGACATATCTGGTTTTGATTGAATTCCATAGACATATTATCTGATTTTATTGAATATTAAGAGGATATCTATGGCTTTGATTACTGTATTTGTGTAAGTAAAAGCAAACCGGACAAAAATAATCAATGAAAAAGTACAAACATTACGCATAGAGATACAGAGATGTAAACAGATTGGGAAAATTAAAAACAATAGACGAGTGGACAACAACTGAAATTACAAAAAAACATTAATTCTTATTAAGGTATTTGTTTAAATTACCTTAGTCAGCTGAACATAGCGAAAATGCATGAAATTATCTTGAACAATAAATAGATATTTCGATTTGTTAAAAAAAGTTGTTTCCTAACAATCGACATTTTTTTCTTTAAAAAAATATTGTCAGGTTGTTTTGGTGTATCTGACCTAAAAAAGATTATTCAACGAATATTGATACAAGGGGGTTTTTGTTGAAGGGGTGTAAGAATATGAAATTACTTTTCTTTTTTTGGAAAGTCATTAATAGTGCAGTAAAAATTATGACCTGGGCAAAATTGCAACACAAATGATTCTTTTTTGCATTATACTGTGTGAAGTGTCTTTTTTTTAACATATTCAAAATCCCCATTAATGCCGGCTCAGGAAGTCAGTGAAAATCCAAGATGGCGGCTGAATTTTTTTTTTTTTATTAAAAAATTTATAACTTGGTATAACTTTGTATTTATAATGTATAACTTGGCAAAAATGTTTAAAATACAAAGATAATACTATAAAAAAAATAACCATTGACTTTACTTAATTTCTTTTTCAAAATGGCGGCCATTTAAATAATTAGGTATTTAGTTTTCAAATATTTAAAGGCCACCATTTTGAAAAAAATGTGCAATCAAAATAGGTCTTATTATGTACTAAAGCATACCATTTACATTGTACTTTTGTATTACCTTCATTTTCCCCTCCGTGAACTTCACACCAGATATGACATTCACAGGAAGTAAGGAAATGTTTCTCACTAATAAGGGAAACAAGCAGAAAATAATTACTCTAATCGCTGAAGAAATACGACAACAAGGATGTTCAGTAATTCATGCAGTTGATGATGCTGATGTTGACATTGTTAAAACTGCAGTGGAATCTTCAAAAATTAAAAATACAACAGTGATGGGAGAAGACACTGACCTATTGGTATTGCTGATTTATTGGTGTAATCAAGCATACCACAAGCTGTTTTTCAGAAGTGATAAAAAACCTTCCAAACAGAATAACATTTATGATATCAATGCCATTAGATGTTCGCTCGGAAATGACTTAGCGAACAGTCTATTCTTTATACATTCGTATACAGGATGTGACAGCACCTCCAGAATATTCCATATTGGAAAGCAATCAGTTTTCAAACGTGTTGTTGAAGATCAATACTTTCGTGAACTTGCACTATCGTTCAGCTCAACAAACCTTAATCCCAGTCAGGTTGAAGAATTTGGAAAGAAGATAATGGTATGTATCTTTGGTGGAAATCCAGATGATACACTAAATACCACTTAGGTATAGAACTATTATTGATAAAGTATCGAAGGCAAAATGTTTCGTTCAGCCACAGAACCTTCCCCCAACGGAATCAGTTGTCAAGTACCATAGCCTCCGTGCATATTTGCAAATTTGTATATGGAAGCAAATGCAAGAAGGCTTGAACCCAACAGAGTGGGGATGGGGTATACATGATAATATGTATGTACCGAAAAAAATGGATTTGCCACCAGCACCTGAAAGTATATTACGCATAGTAAGATGTAACTGCAAAACCGGCTGTGGTGCCATGAAATGTAGTTGCCGAAAGAATGGTTTGGAATGTACCAGTTCATGTGGTCAGTGTCAAGAAACAAATTGTGAAAATAGTCCGCAGCGAATAGAAGATGAAGAAATGGAAAGTAGAGATGAAGATTATGATGAATTGTGAAAAAACAGCCAAATCATTTTAATTTTTGTTCAATAAAGGAAAATAACCCATACTTTGAAATAATTGTTCTTGTAAGTCTAATGTGTAATAAAGTTTTCTCTAATGTATAATAGGCAATTTGAGTGATTCAATACCTATCTTACCTATTCAATACCTATTTTATGCTTTTATCTTTGTATTTTAAACATTTTTTGCCAAGTTACGCCTTATAAATACAAAGTTATACACAGTTATAAATTTTGTAATGAAAAATACAAAATTCAGCCGCCATCTTGGATTTTGACTGATTTCCTGCGCCAGGATTAATGGGGATTTTGAATATGTTAAAATAGACACTTTTCACAATAGAATGCAAAAAGAATCATTTGTGTTGCAATTTTGCCCAGGTCAAGGGAATTTTTACACCATATTTACTGCACTATAATACTATTTAGTAAAAAATCGGTCCTCCCCCTCCTTTTTAATGATGACATACACACATATGACAGTAATCAAATTTCCATACGTCTAGTTAGATATCAATATACATCTGTACATATCATCCAAATTTGAAACTAATCGGTTCAGAAATAGCTGAGATAGAGGGCCTTACCCATGAAAAGTGAAACATACTGTACAGTTTATTTCAAACTTATTTCCAGTATAAAAAACGTCGACTTCTTTGATCCCTTTACCGCCGTCAATGAAGCCGATATTTTTTATGTTGCAAATAAGTGTGATATAAACTATATACAAGATGTTTGTTGAAAACATTTTATCATGTCTGAACGTTATTTATGGCATTCTCTAAATTTTCCTTTTTCTTTTTTGGGACTTTTCCACATGAATAATTCTTCGTTATCTAAAAAATAGAGTTAGTTACCCAGTATGTTACTGGAAAAATAACCTTCTGCGCTTGTGACTTTACGTCAAAAGATTAGTCAGACAGTGGTTTTTGACAACTAATATGAGACAACTAACGTTTCGGAAAACGAATCTGTTTTCTTTTACAAAATTATTTATCTTATTTTAGAATATGTCGAGCGTGAACCTTGACATACAGGGTGAGTTTTAAATACGTAGTTATATTTTAACCCTCAATATATTTCGTCGTGTACAAATGATTGGCACTGTCAAAAAAATTTTTTGAACAAAAAAAATTTTTAATTTCTGATAATTTTTTTCCAGCCACTGACATTTTGGTAGTCACTGGATAACTTTGTAAACGCCGTTCACAGAAATGACGTAACAGAGTTCTTCATCACAATTATCCTATAATTGCATGCATTGCATGAACTAAAAATTTTGAATTTTGAAAAAAATTATTACCCTTTTGTCACGGACATTTTATGAGACGATATTAGACTTATTTAATATCAGTGTAGACACCGCACCAAAACAAATGTACCTAATAGTTTATAAAACATTGAGCTCTTTTTAAGAAAGCATATTTGTACACACTGGCCGAAAATAAGAAATAAACTTCAAGGCGGCCAAGGCGCGATTGACTAGTCCTTTGTGGAAAGCGACACTTGTCACTTGTAGCTTGCTCTTAAAATAAAAGGTGTTAAAAGTATCTGTTTATCTATTTTTCCTTGTAAAATTAGGTAATCCTGACACTTTTTTTATAAATAAACCGAACTCGTCCCGAAAGCACCAAATATTAAAAATATGCAATACTTTTTCTGTGTATTTTAAATTATTATTATTGTCTCTAATTTATAGTTTAAGTTTAATATGGTTCATTTCTAAAATTGAGTCAAAGTTGAAAATAATCATTTTAAAAAGACGCATTTACTTTAAAAGAACGAATAAGCAGATTTGTTTACTTACCTAATACAACAGTTACTACATGAATATATCATATGGGCTTGACGTTTGGATAGCATTTCATAGCCGTTTTGCTTGTCTAGCATTTTCATCTTCTTGAAAATATGCCTTTAACATATCCAGCATTAAAATAATAAAATTACGAGTAGTCGCTATGGTTAATCACTAATTTTCACAAAATGAACCACCAAAGGAACAAATTATAAATAAATAATAAATTTCGGTAATATAGTAACTCAAAACATCGAATCACAAATCTAATCAGAAAAAAACTATAATACCGTTATTAAACACATTTTTGTAAATGCTAATGCAGACAGGTATGCGAACTACAATAACACTGATTTTTACATGGGGTGTAGTGTTGCCAGATGTGTGAGATTTTCACATAGGTTATAAATTTCATTATAAATAAATCATGATGCTTTTCAAAAAATTTCTATTGACCTAACTGACGGTTAATTTAGCTAACTGAGCATTGAAAAAACGGGTCTTACCATCGCAACAGAAACAACAGAAAACAGCAAAAGACTATTATTTATTTGGGCTTGCATAACTAGCGCTGTTTACACGAGGTTCCGACTTATAGATATCCTACGTACACGGTATAAAATTTAATTCAGTTTACTCCTTTTTAATGGAAGAACTGACCGAGGTCGGGGCTGACGACCTAAATTTAACTTTTTTATCAACTTTTGCTAATATTGGTGTAAAATGGTAGACATTCTTAAATAATACTTTTATTACTTAAAAAAAGTGAAGGTACACAAGGAAAATAATGGTATAAATACCATGAAAATGGTATGTCTGGCAACACTGATTAGGTGCGTGGTTAGATGTGTGAAGATCATAGGTTACATATGCGACGCTAATATGGCAGTTCACATTATGGCGTGGTTGAATTTTTATTATGTAATAGCCTATCCCGAATAAAGTGCTGTTTTCTCAAGAAAAAATTGATCTCTTTTATAAAAAATGACGTATACTATCCTCTTAACCGTCCAAAGTATTATGGAGGAATAAAATGCAAACTGTTGGGTATGACCAGTGTAAAAAGTGACAGAAGTGTGTGAAAATACTGCAAATTATTTTCCATCACCTGACATTGTGTTGCACCTTCAATGTTTAACTATTAGAGGCCAATTAAAATAGTACCCAGGTAACACTAATGCTCTTATTAAGATCTCCAAAGTCGCTTTAAAATTATACAATAAAACTTCGAATAAAACCAAATGATCTTCAAGACAAGCTTAGGATCACCATAAAGCAGCTTCTAGCCAAAAAGGGCCCATCCTAAAAGGGTCTTGAAGACTAAATTTTAAAACTATATTAAAAACCATTTAGTTTTAATTTCATATTCTTAAAGAGTTCTTCAAGGCAACCTTAAATTTATGTATTAAAACGTTTTGCATTTAAAATAAAATTGCAGCAGACTAAATTGCCTTGAGAATCATTATAATTAATCCTAAAAGGGTTTTATTTTGTTTTAAAGTAGGACAACTTGTGAAATAGTTAAAACAACGGCAAGTCTCTAATGGGGCAGAGTGGTAATATTTTAAACGTAACGCATATAAAGCTGATTAAAAATAATATTCAAATGCAAACTATTCTGGTAAAAATTACCAACGGATGGCACTTTTCTGACAAAATATAATAAAATACTTCTACATAACTCGAGCGCCACCAATATAATGTTTTTTTTATTATCTAAAAAATTTTTTTAAAAATATCGTCAATTTTTATTTTGCATCTAAACATCCAAATGCATTTTTTTTTTTATTAAATTGCATGTTTGGACACACCGTCCTTCAGTTATTTAAGGGGATGTAAAGCGCATATATTTCAATAATATTTTTTTTCTTTGGCTATTGAAAATATCCATCATGGCGGGTCTGTATCTTATATAAAAAATGGCGTGGTCTAGATAAAAACTGATTGCAAGTTAATAGAACATTTTAAATCTTACAAGACTTAAAATAGCGTTTTATTTACCACTTTAAGTACAATTACTCTCCCAGACATTTATTTACTCTTCCTTTTAAAACTGAGTTGCTTTAATATGTTCAAACTCGTGGCCTTATTGATTTAAAGGGATCTGTCGCGCGCATGAAATCCTAACCTTAAAATTGTGCCGGTTTTGTGATTGCTGGATTTAGTGATTTCGTTTTAATTTAAAATACTTGTCACTAGTATTTTCCATTTTAAATATGTCTTCTAATTTTCATTCATGCATAAAGTAGGTATACGGACTGCACTGGTTCACTAAATCAGCAATCAGTTTATTGAGCAGATGGCGTGTTTTCTCAGATTATGGAGGGGGTAGAATTAGTTTTAATAAAGTCATTAAAAATCCAACAGGCATTTCTTTTAATCAAATTGACTAAATTAAAACCTTTGAACTTTAAAATATTCTTAATTTACTCTTTAAAAAAGTAAAAACTATGTTTTAGGATTTAATCTGGAATTTCATTGAGCATATAGGCTTAAGATAAAATAGTTTTCTTAATGGGTTTTAATGACTACATCAAGGATACTCCATAAAACTACATTAAAACCATTTGTTCCAAAATGGATTGTTTTAAAACCAACTTGCTATTTAATTCTTTAAAAAGGCAAATTAGTTTTAAAATAGCCAATGTCAAGAGTATTATAAAACTAGTATAAGATCAATCGGGCATTAGGAGCAAACAGTTTTTTATTTTAATTTAAAGAGTGCATTAAATCCTTTGCATAAGAATCAGTGGTCTTTAAGAACTTTTAGTTTATCTTAAAATAATTTTAAAACCACTATCATTTTATTGAACATGTTAAAGCACTTTTAAAACCTAAATAAATCAAAAGTATCTTAGAGTTGTTACTTGGGTAAAGAGCTGATTCATTCCTTGAATACTTACACATTTCAAATTATTGTAATAGCAGAGGGTAAGTACCTACTTATTAAAAATAATAGTCCTTTTATAAACTTTGAAAAAATGAGATGGGAACATTAAATTCCTCTCGAGATTTCCTAAAAAAGTTTACTGTTCATCGGAAAATTTTGTTTTAGTTGTACATTCCATATGAAACGCTTAAAAAGAAATGTTGATTAGTGCAACAAAAAGTCAACATTGTACATTTCTCACATTCAAAGGTATTTCAAAATGTTTAAAAATTATTTCAAGTGGAGCAATTAATCGTTTAAGTAGCTAATTATTTCATCCAATGTTATTATAAATTCGGGAATGAACTTAATGCTAGGGCTCGGTTTTTTCAATCGTGGGTTAGTTAAACTCACACTTTTAGAACCCGATTTTTCAATTTTACATTTGTTTTGGAAGTGGTTATAGCAACAAATATTTTATGCTAAAGTAACTTTTAGTTGAAGTGGTTTGTATTAGAATCTCATCGATTTTTGTGAAAATATAATGCTAGGTAACCTTCAACTTATGTTAACTTACGTACGATTGTAAAATCGCGCCTAGGTGAGAGAATTGCATAAGATATGCGGCAACGTTGCTTCAGTCCATTACATCAATTTTGCTAAGATATAGAATGTTTCCAGTAACCAGCAATTCCAAAGCAGTTTCATCATATTTTTTTGAAAGTCGATAACTCAGTTACACGTGGGAATTAAAAAAAAATGTGTCAGAGGGTTTCTACAGATGTGAAGAATCGGTGGTTTAAATATAACTACACACTTAAGACTCACCCTGTATATATTATTTGTTTATGTAATATCCAGAGATACTTACATAGACTGTTGATACTTAAAAATTATACAATATTAATTTTGTTCAATTCTTCTTTTAACATCGGTAACCACGTTGTACCAAAATACACAGAGCAATGGGATAAACATTTTTCTTCATTCAGTAATATTATTGCCGCTTCCTTAATTTTCTGTTCGCTTCTTTCATTAAAATTTTTGCCAAATCCCAGTTTTTTTCCATGTCCATTTTCCCAAGCATGTTCGCAAATTTTCGATTTTTCAATTTCACCCTTTCTAATATAACTTTTATGCTCACTAAACCATACACTGAGGGGCCTGGATGACTCTCCCACATAATGTTTATTACACTCACACGGGTTACTGTAAATACAGCTTTTTGAATTTTGCTCGCAATTTACTGGTTTCGTTTTTGTTAAAATGGATCTCAAAGTATTACACAGAAAAAACTACTATTGTACTTCCGATGATAGTCCTATATTTGATGACTTTTTCTTTAAATTAATAATAATTAGGATTGATCTAAATCAGTGTTATCTAAACAATGAAATATCAACATTTGTTTTAAGAGCAGATTTTTAATTGGAAATCAAACATAAATAAATTTGCTTTAAAGAATATATGTAATCCCATTAATGCTAAAACTACTGATAATAACGATCAGAAGTATATAGTTATTTGAGAAGTAACTAGTTTTATTCGAACAAACCTCTCAAATTTATCCAATAAAAATCATGGGTATTCAGCAATACTTTATTTCTCTCAATTTAATAAAAAAATACGATTGACTTAAAATATTTATCATTTGCTTAAATTTTAATATATAGTAGGTACAATGTTTTATATTTTCTTAACTATTCGTGATATTATTAATGTAAATGTTGTTCTCTTTATAAAAACTATATCCAGTATTGGCTTCATAATCCTTATCGTTGAAGCGAACCTTTTTATAATTATACGAAATAGGGCTTGTATTGTCTCTAAGGGACAAGGTCATAAGTGGGAGAGTCCTGTCGGCAATAGTGAACATCATTCTATTATCGCTTCGGTTCCCGCAAGTGCCACCACGTACGCGACTATTAATTTTTAGTTTTTGATGCAAGAGTTGTTACTAGTGACATGGAAAATTTATTAAAATCGTGGGGGTTAGAAGAGTTGATTCCTGTATTTAACAGTAAGTACTTATAAAATGTATGCCTATACAATTATACATTTAGGAAATATGCGGTGCATTATTGTTATTGGGACATGTTGATATATATTATATCACAACGTAAGTGAAAAGGCAAACTTGTGGTTGTATATAGTTAAAATTGGGCTGGGGATTTTCTGTATTTTTCA
Source organism: Rhamnusium bicolor (assembly GCA_029963845.1). NCBI lineage: Eukaryota > Metazoa > Arthropoda > Insecta > Coleoptera > Cerambycidae > Rhamnusium > Rhamnusium bicolor. The sequence goes on along the minus strand of JANEYF010002186.1, from coordinate 535,528 downwards.
CTGTGATTGTGACTACAATTGGTTATTATTTTGATATTGTATACAGCGTGCACCGCAGATTTGATGGAGCCACTCTATATAATATCTTAAAAACTACTTATAGTACAGGAATCTCAGGTTTTTGAGAACTTTTCTGGAAGGATAGAAGTTTGATTTTAAATTACAATCCTGAAGTATAAAATATCTGCAGGGTGCAAACAAACCCTTACTATAAGCTTGGCAATATAGTTATAGTTTTTCTTAGACTTTTATTTTTGTTCATACATGAATTTAGCATTGATTAATCATAAGTGTTGCTCGTACCATTGATTTTTTTTTAAGTTGATACTGATTGACTGATTTGTTAAAAAGTCTGTTTTTCTAAGGAAAATATAATTTTGTTATAAGTTTAACAATGTAAGTATTAATTATAGTTTTTATTTGACTTTTATTTATGTTCATATACTCGTATGAATTTAGCATTGTTTATTAAGTGTGGCTCATACCATAGATTTTTTTTATATTGATACTGTTGACTGATTTGTTAAAAAGTCTGTTTTTCTGAGGAAAATATAGTTTTGTTATAAGTTTAAGAATGTAGGTATTAATTATAGTTTTTATTTGACTTTTATTTATGTTCATATACTCGTATGAATTTAACATTGATTATTCATAAGTGTGGCTCATACCATAGATTTTTTTATGTTGATACTGATTGACTGATTTGTTAAAAAGTCTGTTTTTCTGAGGAAAATATAGTTTTGTTATAAGTTTAAGATGTAGGTATTAATTATAGTTTTTATTTGACTTTTATTTATGTTCATATACTCGTATGAATTAGTATTAAATTGTCATAAGTGTTGCTTGTATGCCATACAAAATTTTTATGTTTGGAATGATTGATTTGTTAAACGGTCTGCTTTTCTAAATAATATATATTTCTTTTATATAAAAGTCATTTTATTTCTCTATATCCTATGTACCATTTCTTCCACGTATCAAGTTATCGTTTCTTAAATAATACACATTTTCAGGCATACATGATCTTTTAATGTATGTTACAATCTATAATTTGGCCTCTATGAGTTGATAATTCGTATATAATTTTATATATGCCACATGTAAAGTTATTGCAATAATGTCTCAAAATGTGGCGTATATGTCTTACGTTTTTCTTATTATAGGTAGTAATTTTGTGTGCAACACATATGAAATCTTAGGTGAACTATCAACTCATACATCAGAGAACCAGCGGCGGCTGGTGAAATTTTGGTTGACCATATCTCGGTAGTGAAGCATGGGACCCAAACCAGATTTGAAGGCATGACTATCAAGACCAATTACTGAACAAATTTTGCAGAAAAAAAATTGAAAAGTCAGCCCCCGCCCAGGTTTTTGGAAAACTATTCGAAAAATATTTGCAAAGCACTTTTTTTCAGAATGAGGAGGAAAATTGATCGACAGATTTCAAATTTCATTAAGAAATTTTGGTTTTTTGACAGAGTTACACCTTGATATTTTATAAATTAAAAACAGATATAAAATAAAATTTCAAGGTGTAACTTTGTCAAAAATCAAAATTTCTTAATGAAATTTGAAATCTGTCGATCAATTTTCCTCCTCATTCTGAAAAAAAGAATGCTTTGCAAATATTTCCCGAATAATTTTCCAAAAAAACCTGGGGGGCTTACTTTTGAATTTTTTTCCCGCAAAATTTGTTCAGCAATTGGTCTTGATAGTCATGCTTTAAAATATGGTTTGGGTTCTATGCTTCACTACTGAGATATGGTCAACCAAAATTTCACCAGCCGCGGCTGCAGAGGCCAAGTTAGATTATACTTAACTATAACCAAAAATACAATCAATATTAATTGATATTTTCAGTCAATACTGTCACTAGATTGAATGAATAATTATATACTAGCAATCAATCAGTGATATATTTTTGAGGCAATATTATACCTTTCTCATTGAAACAACTATATCTAACAATAGGTAGAAAAAAACACCAGATTAGAATGACCCTAAGAATATATACACTCAAACTAACATAATTCATAATAGGAAAATGAAATAATTTATTGCCTCAAGTTATTATATTATTCTTTGAAAAAGTCATGTTGTAGAGTGAAAAGTAATATTGTGTAGAACCAGTAACAGATTACTATTGCAATGAATGAGTCTTTGTCATTAAATCATTGTATGGTTTCCAAAAGAAGTTTATATTTATTGCAATAAAATAAGCGTCTTGTTTACCAATAACAAGTCTGTATTTACAGTAATTATAAATATATTCGAGGAATACTGAATAGAGTATATCATTGGCTTAACGGGTATATGATTCAAAATACCATAGTGTTTTTTCCGTGTACTCATTTGAAATACTGTGCTAACATGAAACTTATCTCCGACATGACGTACCTTGTATATAAAGAATTATTGTTGTATATTAGTATTCAGGTTTTTGTTGTACCGGATTATTAAGTCTCTTCTCAACATTTATTAGAGTCCTATAAACAAAAAATTTAGGATATTCATTATTTATTAATATCCCTTTAATAAATTTTTTCTCATTATTTAATATTGGATCATTAGATGAAATTATTTTCGCTCTGTCATACAAACATCTAACAACACCTCTTTTAACATTAATTGCCTGGTTAGATTTAAAATTTAAATATCTATTGGTATGAGTTATTTGTCTCTATGCATTAGTTTTAAATGTGTTATGTGTTGATGTGATGATATTACATAAACAAATAATATGTGTGTCAAGTTTCACGCTTGACATCCAAAAAAAGATAAATAACTTTAAAAAAGAAAACAGATTTGTTATCCGAGACGTTAGGGAATTATATTATTATTTTTGTGTCTCATATTAGTTGCCAAAAAACACTTTCTGACAAATCTTTTAACGTAAAGTCACAAGCGCAAGGGTTTATTCTTCCAGTGACATTCTGGGTAACTAACTATATTTTTTAGATAACGAAGAATTATTCATGTGATAGTAAGTCCCAAAAGAGAAAAAGAAAAACTTTATTATTCTTTAACATGGAAGACTTGTAAAGGTGCGCTGTTTTCAGTGTTCAAAATTTCACAAATCTACACTATTTAAACTTTTTGCTAATTTGGCACTATGGCATCTATCTTCTGTACGCTACTGGAGCAATTCTAACAAAATAACGATTGCGTTGTTGTAAGATATTTAGGACATGATTGATTAATAAACAAACTACTAAAGCAATATTTATTTAAACAACAAATTTAAAATACAGTTGGTCGATAAGATTATATATTACTAGAGTTAATAAGAATAATAATAAATGACCTACTTATTTGGTATATCTAACTACAAATATGTAAAATGAGAACTTTTGTCCTTGTATTTGGAGAATAAAGTGTTAATTAAATATACGATTGTGTACGAGAATTATCAGGATAGTATATTTTTAGATATTCAAGTGTTGCGTATGTGCGTATATTGCTTTGTTTTTTGAAGGTCTTTTTAGATAAACCTACCGTAAAAATAATAAAATGACTTATTTTTCTTTAATCTCTTAGACGAGGCAATTAGTCGTTCTGTGAAATGGAAAAACCTAGTAACTCACAAATGGTAAAGTTGTGAAATACCTGATTTGTGTATTTAGCTTGAAGCCATAAGGAGGAAGAAGAAATTTTATTGATCACTACGAATTTTTTGTGTCCATATTTTGAAATTTGAATATTATATGTTACATATTTTGGAAATTATTGTGGAATATATTATTCACACAATTTTCATTAATACTGCGACTCACTAGGTTCTCCAATTCACGGGAGAATAAACTCGACGCCATATTTGCGCCGCCGTATTGACAAAGTGGCACAAAAAACAGTATTTTGACAGTCTTTTTTTCAATATCTTCAAGGCAGATGTTCCATTGACACTTGTAGCCAAGACGTGGCACCCTGTTTAGGTTTTACATAAAACTAATAATTTTAAACATTCTTGAATTACTTTATTCGCCAGAAGATAACAACAAACTCCAGAGAAAATTATGAGTACCATTGTCGCCGCGAGAGATAAAATCAAATCCCAGTAGTTTTTCAAACTATTTTAGGCATTAGAGATGAGATATGCCAAAAAATTTCCAAGCGAGCTAGCTCGCCCAGTAAAGAATCATTTTCCGGTCTTTTTTACATAAATAAATATTATGTACAAATTACAAAAAAAAATATTAGGAAATACTTGCACCGTCAAATGTTATTAAATTTTTTGAACTGGCTGAAATTTTTGATAATACTACTATCTACCTTTTTAAATTTACCATATCCACGTCTATGAACAAATTAAATGCAAAATGGTGTAGTACGTGTAAGTGCAATGCCGTACAAAGAGAGAACCTTCATTTTTAATTTGTTCTTTAGTTTGGTTTTCTTCTTGATCTAACGTTGAAGTTTCTTGAGGTTTCGTAGAAACCCATATTTATTTAACTTTTTTCTTGGGGGATACTGTTACATAATTAAAATGTTTTGGCAGTTATACCTAAATATCAATAAATGTTAATAACGCATTTTAGTTATTAACGAATAATCAAAAGTTCTGATTTTGTAAATGGGAAAATGTTGCCACCTTACCATAGAAAATGGTTATCTAAGTGTTGACACTAAATTTCAATTAGTTATCTTCAAGAACAGCCGAATATAAGCCATGAAAGTCTTAGATGGATCACCACGCCCCATTTGTAAAAATTTTGTCTACTTCGCTGTTTGCCTTGCTTTGCCAGGTGCACCTGTGTTAAACACCACGAGTCGCCACTACCTCTAGGTATACGTACATTTTTGTTAACATCTGTCTCTACCTCTTTAATCAAGTACATTAATAATAGATTTTACTTGACGTAAATACATAAAATTTGCATGCATTCGATTTTAATATTGATGAACATATTAAAGTTATTAGTGTATTTTTATTACTAATTAACATATTGATTGGTGTTAGTTAATAAAAGACTTCCTTGAACTGTGTTAATAAATGCAAATATAAATATAAATAGGCATAATAAATGTTATAAGAGCTTTTTCAGAAAGAATCATGCATGTGATTTTCGATACACTGCCTATTTCCGATAGGTACCTTGTAGGGAAACATTTTCAACATAAGAAAGATCGCCTACAAAGTGACGAGAACAATCAAGGGATGCTATTTTCCATTTTCTACATATATTTTGGTTAAATATGTATACAAAAATAGAGAAGTTAATTTACACCGATTTGATGGTAAATATCGAGGTTGTTTTTTGCCAAATTGATACAAAAATTATAATGAAAACATCTGATGTGGCCAGCACATAACTTTCTTATACCAGTAGGTATATCCTGATGTAAAAAAATCATTCTATTTAATTCTTCACTTACCTCAATTAAATTTTAATAGCGTACCTTGAAATGTTTCGTTAAAATTTTTAAATAATTAATTATCAGCGTCATTCGATACTGTCAATAATAATTCATGTCATATATTTTAATAATTTCTTCTTATTGACACATTTTTGTAACTAAATTAGACATTTCAATTGTCAAACTATTAAATTTATCCTAACTACATTTTTATGAGGTCAAATGTATAAAAAAATTAAGTTTTCATCAGCTTTATTTAAGTAATTGGAAAATATATTTTAATGGCTTGATATAGTAGACATGATCTTTCTTCAAGAATATATTTTTTTGTAAAGGCAAATATAAAATAGTTTGTGTCCCGTGGGCTGTGGACCTCCTTTCAGCTGGCCAATTTTGCTCATCATGGTCTTTGACCTTTAGAACGTGTACCAAATTTGAAAGCTTTATCTCAAAAACTGTGGCTGCTATCGCGATACTACATATATGTAGACAGATTTTTTTCCAAGTTATGTTTTTTCACTATAATTTGTAGAGATTCGTCCAGAAATGCAATAAAAATTTTTAATTTTTTTCCCCGAAATTGTAAGTTTTTTCTTGTTGACAATTTTAACTGTCAAATTTGGGAAGTCTCCCATTAGTATTTTTTGAGTTATCGCGGATACACGCATACACACACACACACACACGCACCGACAGACATCATTCGGAAAATAGTCAGAATGGATTCAGGAGGGTTCAAAACGAATAAATCAATCAATACTTCCTTATATTGGGTATAAGAAAGTAAAAACATGTTTTTTAATATTTCATTAAGTCAGAATTTTCATACTGTTTTTGTGTTATTTATTAGGATTTGACTTTACTATAGAAAAAACAATTAAGCAGAATTTTGCATTAATTTTTTTAAATAGTTTGGCATTGTCCAATATTATTTAAAAAACTGTTGATAAGACTTTGATGTGATTTTTTTCGACTACAAAAATACATTTCTAAGTTTTCTGAATCTATTTACCTATTTTACCAATGGGTGCCTGTTTGTCTGTGCTCCCGTCTATGAACCTTCTTCAGTTATAAATACTAATATTATACAACATTAATATAATATTAATTAATAAAACATTAATTAAATTTAGTATATCCACCAGAAGTGGCATCTACTAAATACATTTTTTTGTTAATTATTTGGGATAGAGTTACCAGACGTTTCGGTTTTTACCGAACATTTCCTCATTTCGAGGGCCAATTTTGCTCCGTATGTATTTTAATTGTGTTAGCGAAATGTCCTCTTTTTAGCCAAACACTCTGATATCGAAAATCCTGGCAATAGGAGATATCGGAAGTAATACAAAAGTATTAATGATCATAGAAAATGAAATTTATTCGATTATGAGAAACAAAATATGTTGCCTAGTCAATTTAATGTGCTGTATTAAGAATGTTCACAAGCGAAATACAAAAACGAAAACACAAAGTTATATCCGATCATCAGTCGAAATACCAAAACAAAAACACAGTTTTCGTTCATTAATACACATATAAGAACCAGTCGAAACGTTTATTTCATGTTGAATAAATCAATCCAGTCCGATACTATATGGAGTTTTTTTTGTTTTTTGAGTTGTCCACTTTGGTATGATGGAAATATGGTAACTCTGTTTTCGAATAGTGGTAATTGGTAAATCATTATTAAATTTATTCTACAATTAAATGATACATATTATGTATACTTTGAATAAATTGTCTTTAATTTAAAAATTTAAAATTAAAGAAAGCGTTTTTTATGAACTTGAATCTCGGTTTAATGAAACTGAAAAGTCTTTACGTTTCCAAATAAATCTGAACCATATGATTTTGTGACAGCGACAGTATGTTAGTTTTGTTAACAGTTCAATATATTTTGATTCCGTTTATAAAATTTTATGAATTTTTTTGGCCTTTTTTTTTGTTTTCTGCATTCTGTATTGTATCTACATAAGTATGTACATATATAATGGGTAGGTATGTTAAAAACCCATAAAAATATCTAAATAATTCGGAACTTCATCCCCAGTTTACATACGCCACTGGGTCTTCTTATGAAAATTCTTTTTATTTCATTACATGATAATCATGACCATGTCATACTAGAAAAAGAAAGTCTCTCTCCTTGAATAACTCTCGTACTTCCTTACTTTCATTGTTACACATAAATTCATTGTACGCGCGATAAACTTTTTTGCGACGTTGCCACGGCTACAATGGTAATAGCAAGTTTACTAAAATATTATGTTTAGTAAACTTTGGTAATGTGTCCCTGAAAATATAATAATATTTTGTGATAGTGAGAAAAATTATTGTGAACCGTTAAAAAAATTATTCTTTAATTGTTTTTTTCATGTAGACTATACTAGAAGTAGTAGTAATTTATAATAGTGTGCTCTTGTATATTAAAGACAAGGTCTTGTACAAAAAAATTGTAGCATGCAAAAAAAATAGGTGAAAATAATATTTCAACTCGTAGCCACCTTATTTGTTATACACAGAATTTTTTTCAATGCACCACTTTCGAATTTATATTAGCGCTTGTGTTTGTTTTGCATCTTTGTGTCAAATACATAAGCATATTATACTTACATATTACGTATTTAATAATAATAAGTAATACCAATAATAGTCAAGCAAACATTCGTGTTAAGCGTCACCCAATTTACTGAAATCTCTCTCACAACGGTCAGAACACCCTATAATCAAATATAGGACAATATTTGTTGTATCTACATATGTATGAGAGTATGTGCCAGTGTGCACAAAGTTAATGTCAAGTGTCAAAACAATTTTGGATTCCATGGAATGAGGAAAAGGAAATCTGCAATTTTTTTTTATCAGAGGATATAAAATTATTTTGACATTTGTGACATTAAATTTGCTCTCGGTGGTATCTGCCAACCATTTCTTGTCGCCATGATAATATAATTTATTCTCGGCGTAAAAGTCGTGCCTAAAATTTGAGGGATATGTGTAACATAGTAGGGTAGAATTTTCTCTATCTAAGAGTTTTTCTTGTAAACGTATTGTAAAATTCTAAAATATACGAAAAAGAATAATTAAATTACAAATTTTAAGTATGATTTATATTATGATGTTGAAAAGTGGTGTTTCTCTGCGATCATAGATTAAAAAAAAATAGTTGATATACGCTCCAGTGAGCATAGGTCAGGTGTAATAAAACATTTTTTTTATTGAAATACCAACCAAATAACCATGAAAATTTGAAAAAACGAATAAACACAAATGGAATCCAGTTCCTTCCTTCGTTTGCTTTTCAAAAAGTTCAACTTTAATTGTCTTTAAGTTCCTAGTTAGTAAATTTTGAATATTTGGACTGTTTATTATCTAAAATATTTGACATTTAAATTTCATTTTCAGCTGAATATTTTTAAAGTGATTTTTTGGGTAGGCAAAAACATTTTCTCAAAAAACGAACCACGACTAATCCTTTTAGCGCAGAGATTTATTTTTCAAATTTTTAAACAATTTATACGACGGTGGCTAAACACCCAAATACTTCTTTGGCTACGTTTTTAATTTCTTTGCAAATTTGAGTGAGGTCAAAAATTGAGCAGTAAAACATTTTTTTTAATTTTTATCCAAATACTTCGTATGGAAAAAAAACAGAACAGATAAGTTGTATGTAGTTTTAATGAGTAATATCTCAGGAGGTATCAAACTGAATAAAAAACAGTGTCGTGTCATATTTTTCTATAAAAATGTTATTGATGTTGATCTTACACACGCTACTAGTAGGTGGAATTAAAAAATCTGATTATACTTAAAACTCCTACTTATACGATACTAACATGTGCCAAAATTCAATATCCTAACCAAGCATTTTTTTAGATTTTTTTAGAAAAAGTATATACATTTTTTTTTCGACCCTATCACCTATAAACGAAGCTAGTTACGACATAAGTGTATAAGAAGTTTTCTACTCGTTTTTTGCTAAAAAACCATGCTTTAAAATTTGGCGATGTTTTCTGAAACAGTGCGCGGCAAGTGTTTAGACAGGCCTTTGTGAAATTCCATGTAAACTGATAAAAAAAATTAAATTTGGAGGGTATACATTTTTTAATGCACATTATGACGTCATTTTGAAATTTGTATCACTGTTATCTGCAAAAGATATGGAGTCAAGGTCATTATTTTTTATGGCAATGGGGGTTTTCTGGGGATGCATAAAAAAATGAACCGCCCCTGTGAACAGCTGTCAATGAGTTGCCAAAAGTTTAAGAATGTATATTCGACGCTTGTTGAGCAATTTTTTTATATATAACTTGTTCTGTGTAATGTGAAATATTTATTTAACGTACACTGATTTTAGCTTCTAAAAAGATGCTAGAAGTACACGCTATTTAAAAGTTATTGTCAATTTAACAATTTACATGCAAATAGGTTATGTTTATTGGGTCACGTGACTAATGCAGATACCCTATTTGTAAATGAAAGAATTGGATATGGAACCCGTTTTCATATTCAAGTCTTTTCACCTACTTTTAGAAAACAAAATTTTATTTATTTGGTGAAAAATAGCCTCTGGATTGTTTTGTTGTTTAGATTTATTACTAAAAAGTTCTAACCGAAACGGGCAATTTTTTTCTTTAGTTTTTAGTATCTTCAGGATTACACAAATTTCAATATGATATCGTGTACCCATCTATGTACTTTATAAATGAAATTCTCATTATTTTATAGAGTTCTCATTAATATATTTTCTAAAATTTGTGTTTCGAATTAATTGTGATTGAACCTGGACACTCAGAAACAATGAAAACCGATCAATCTGACAGAATGTGCTAGTTTCAAATAATGTTTTATTATAATAAAAGACAATTTATCCAAGAAATCAATTCATGTTTATACAACATTCTCCAGATTAAGTTAGCGGCGATGGATCCATAAAACACGTACTTTGTGTACTTTTATCTGTTACTACCAAATAAAATAAATAATTGGGCGAGTGTTTAATCCAATTCGAATGTACGATAAAATTTCATTTCAAACAATGTAAGTTTTATAACGCATTTGGCAAGATCTGGCAACGATGCTCCTTTGTGTTATCATCATCTAAAAGCAAGTAAGCCAAGGCCGAAGTAGCGACACGTGTATCCTTCTACTGACACACTTTTAAAGCGGCGGGGATGCGCGAATATAGCCGAACGAAGCTGATCAATACTTGAAAGCGAGCGTACTCTCCCCATCAAGTGTGCCTTTGTTCCGTTCCAAAGCTCGTTCGCTATCATCTCTTTTAGTCGTTGTGTAAAGCTTATGAGGGACGTTGAGTTTGTATTACGTTGTTCAGTTTTTGTTCTACAGTGGGTTTTTTTTTAGTTTTTGTGTTTTATTTATTTATTTTCGACTGAGGTGGTGAGTTGAATACTAGTATAAGTTAATATTTATTTTGAGAAAGAAGAAAACTGTGAAATTTAGTTTAGTTTGTGGTTCTTTGTCATCGAATGTAGGCATGAATTACGTGCATTAATTTGTGTAACCAAAGGGGTTGAAACAGGAAGGCCTAAACATTTGCTAATGAAATTTAAAAAGTTAATAGTTATACGTATTAATAATATGCATTTGTCTACTTGTACATATTTTTAAAAACGTGTAACCTTAAACAAAAGATGGTTTTTCCATGGAACAATGTACATATTGTAGGTATTGTACATAATGAAATGTATGTGATTATCGGTCAAGTTACGGTTTTGTGAAACAGGTTTTGTAAAATCTCCAACGGACATTTTTATTACAACATTAGGTTTACATTGGCGTACCCAAGTAAAGAGTTAAAAAGTATAAATAATTATTGCTCGTGAATTTTGACATCGTGGTTACAACACAAAATAACTATTTTCATTTACTGTATTTTTATATTAAGTGCTAATTAATAATTTAATTGTTTATTTACAAAATTATTACACGATACGTTTTTGTGTAAAAAATTACTTTTTGGAATTGACATTTGGGCGTACTATTTAACTGATTGCAGTGAATCAAATGAACTGTTACGTTAATTTTTTTCATTTAAATGTGATTGTCACAATATTGTAGAACAAGTATATATGTTTATAAATTAGGTATATTTTATTTTCGTGGACTATTTGTTATTGAAAAATGAACCTGTTGCAAATTTCCTTGAGGTAGTGGAGTTTTTGATATTGTAGAAAACAGTTTATCACAGTTTATACTGACTGTTTTACTCATTTTCCTAGTATTTCACATTTTTTTTCCATTTGGAATTGAACAATTGTAATTTTTAATTATCGTTATCCATTCTTATATATACAAAAAAAAGATATGTAGGTATTATGTATCATCTAGAGTTTTAACTGTTAAAATACCTATGTCTCAGTTGATAAAATACCTAGTAATAATAATAAACAAGCATTCGCCAGACGCTTTTTTTTTTTAGCAGACCACTTTTCTTGGTTTTTTTAAATCAAATATTTATTAATTTGAAAAAGATTAAAGCTTAAATTTTACTAACACTTTCTATATCCTTATGTTTTTACTTATCTCGTATCAGCAATAATTATCATAAAAATCACATTAATACTTATTTCATTAAGATGTTTAAGTCCAACGTTGCCCTAGCTTCTGGAAAAAATGAAATATCTACTTGTCAGGTTTAAGTGTTTATATCAATTAATTGTATTCAATCATTTCCATGTTGTCTAATCCTCAAAAGAGAATGAATGCTAATTGGTTATATAAACCGAAAACTCATAGCCAGCGTAGTGGATATGTAACACAAAATAACCGATATTCATGTTCTGTCCGCTTGGCTTCCTCTAAGCAAAATTCAATGAGCGCGGGAACTGTTACTTGTAGGCAACATGCGACAGAAAAAACAATAGGAAGTAGGTACAGGTGGATTGATTCCAAACAAAAATCGTTGGTCATTTCGAAGTAGATCATGATTGTCCGCATTCCGACATATTCATTGCGCAACGCAGCTGAACCAAGTGCCTCCACGTGTAACGAGGTCAGTGAACCGCCACGTGTCGTTGCGCGAGAAAGACAGTACTAGTTCACTCACCCGTTCTAGCCCGCTCTAAAATAAAATCGGAGGGGAACTTTCTCGGCCAGAAGGTGCTAACGTGTGCGCACTGCGTCACAGTCTAACCACGGCTGGAGGGGCAATATACGACCAATGTGAACACGCAGGACCGGCCCCTACCACTAGTGATGCCTAGTCACTGCACGACGTCCCCGCGTTTCTTAATCTTGTAGAAATCGCCGTGTTATGTGCTTCGTTCTAGCTTTGCTCGCGCTACTGTTCTACCTTTTGACTATTTACCCAGTGCCTTCACTTTTTAGTGCTTGTTCAGACTTTGGCGTACGTTAAGGGTACCTACATACGTGTGTGCTGAATTGAATTTTTTTGATAAATTTGAATTACGACCTACTTTCGCAACTTCCGCATTGCCTATCGGCCATCTTGTTTCGAACAACTCGCTACGTAGAAGAGCGTGCTGAATAATTTTTTTATTATGCGTCCGCGTTTTCGATTCATCCGAATGGCGCGCGCTTTCTATAGTTTCTATTTGACTAAGCCGAGAATTTTTTCGTGTCTGCCTACATTGTGTGGTGCCAAAGGTTTTTCCAATGACGTCACTTGTAATAATTATGTAGTGCCTATCAAGATTGAACTAGTATTGCATTATATGCTGCGTATTTTTTTGCGCAACTGGTATTTTATACGCACAGAAAGAAGACTTCTCAATATGGGTGAACAGGGGAGCGATTTGGGCTTACTTTTTTTTTAATAGTCAGTCTTTTTCTCTCTCCTATTAATCCATTTGTAACCAACACGGAAGAAAGAAGAAACGTACAACGCAACTGCGGACATAGTGGTTTGGCCAATAGTAAATGGCCTATTACGTCACCACTATATAGTTTCCGTTCATTACTTTTTTAATGTATTTTTTGCGTGATAAATACGACCTAGATTTCTTTCACTGTTATATAATATTTCCTTTTTCTCTACAAAGCTTGTTTCAATTAAACAAATTGGGTCATTCACTAATTAGTTTTAATAATTTTAATTAATGTAAACAATTTTATTAGAAAAAGTATTTGTTACACAACTAATTTGTTAGTAGGTATGAATTTTAAAATCCCTATACACGTTTAAAATTGAAAATACTGTAGTTTTTGTACTTTTCTACTAGTTCGTTAATTTAAAATAATTATCTGTTATAGGTACATAATTGATTAGATGCTGACACACTTTCAAGATTCAATTATTAATCTCAATCGAAATTGGTTATATGTAATTCTGGATGAGTAATTTTCAATATTACAGCTGATTGCAATGCATACGGAGAACACATTTTTTGGATATTTTCAGGCGTTATAGGAATGGCGTCCTGCAGACAGAGGGTTGGGCTTAAATTATCCTTTGTTGAGATCAACCCCTGCGTAACCTTGACCAAACAAGGGGTAGGGTGTAGCACACAATAGATAGCCCGACAACAAATATCAGTTTTGCGAACGATAAATTTACATTACAATTCAATTCGGTTCCTCACAACGCTTATACGTATCGACAAAACATCGCTGAGCTCGACGTTTTTTGTACGAAAAGTAGTAATTCTGATGTAACGATTGTGAGAGGTTCCGGCTTGGGAATTTTAAGATGTTTTCATAATGGATGATATAATTCGTTTCAAGGTTAAATATGTGCTATTCTAGCTGTCTAACAAGCAGGCCACGATTTGGGTTCGTGCACATTTAGGGTCCCTGTGAGATATTCGTGGCCCGCTTTCAACCAATGAGGGCCAAGTATTTGCAATTCTGGCACTCCCAAACTTTTCCATGGCAACAGCGATGTCACGCACTGTGAGACATGGGCGCTACTTTTGCTAATTCTTGGGGGTGAACTGGAGATTTCAGTTAGTGTTTATTTTTTATTTGTCGAAGAACTATTCGTATTTTGCTCGTAAATGCAATACTCTCTCGATGTTATAACCAAGGAAATGACGAAATGTGACCTTCATAGTGAACAATCTATGTAACGTTTTAAAACGGTTAATTTAGAAATGTTTCCAATAAATTATGGTTGAAAATTTCGAGTTAACCTTGATTTTGCATCATATTATGTAAATCCGTACGTGGAGACTAGCATAGGTAGGTATGCAAAACAAAGGAGGGAGGACCTTTGTTAAATACCTACTTCAGAGTTCCCACCGAATCTGGAAACATTAAAGTCATGGCATATTCGTATTTTATTTTTATAGGTACTCGTAGGTTCTTTTTCGTAAATTAATGCTTTGTTAATTGCTTTAACTTTAATTTTTGGTCATTGGGGTGTCATGAACTTTTGACGGGTCCGTGGGAACCTCGTAGATGTATTGCATTTGCACGGTTACTCACAAGAAAAATAATCAATTAAAGAGGAGGGGTTTGGTAAACAAACAAAGAAATTTATTATTTTTAAACACATGTTGATTAAAAACAAATAAAAATAAATGTCGTATTCTATTTAATTATGTGGCCAAACCAAATAACCACCAATATATAAAAAATGCATTCCGCGCTTTCTAAAACGAATTTGAAAATTCCTAACCCGGAAAAAAGTCTCTAAACCCGAAGTATTAGGATCATAATGAATGCTGGTAATATTTTGTTTAAAGGGACGATGCTAGTTATACCTACAAAGAATTGCTTTATGGGCATTCACTCCTGTGAATAAAATAAATATAGTTTAAAAAAACTAAAAAAACACGCTTTTAAAGCACATCAAACTAAAAAGTGAAAAATAATTATTAATATAAACTGAAAACAATAATGAACGAAAAATACTAGTATTATTGTGAAAAAAGCGTGGGTTGCTCGATATACGAAAAATATGGCACAAAGCGCCCCACGCTTTTTTCACAATAATACTAGTATTTTTTGTTCATTATTGTTTTCAGTTTATATTAATAATTATTGTTCACTTTTTTAGTTTGATGTGCTTTAAAAGCGTGTTTTTCAGGTTTTTTAAACTATATTTATTTTTCACTTTTTTAGTTTGATGTGCTATGAAAGCGTGTTTTGTAGTTTTTTTAAACTATATTTATATTGCTTATTGGTGCTGATATTATAACATGTTACGATCCAACAGATATTTCTGAAAAAAAAAATTTTTATTTCAGCCATGGGATTTGAACTCACGCCCGAGGAGTCCGTCGTTTCGCGTCGACTAAGACTTGCCCGCTTGGCCAACGACCGAGCTGAGAATCACGGAATATACTTACAATATTAAGCCTCTTGCTCTCACGCAGAGGATACGTGAGGAAAGGACTGGCGATCCTGATCAGGATAATGATATAAACTTATCAAATTATTGTATTGTTACCGGTTCTTCGTAAGTGTACAAAGTTTCAATTAAATCTGTCCGTTTAAAGTGGGTCAAAATCGAATCCAAAAGTCGGTTACAAACAAACAAACAAACATACAGGTGAAGCTAATAAAAGCGTGTTAAAAATACAGTTGCTTTTCTGTTTCGTAAATAATTTCAGCAGCTTTTTGTTCAGAACTAAATTTGGAGATCGATTGGACAACATTTTTATACAAACTGTTTTCATCCATGCAATGAGAAGATACAGTAAATTTAAATTTTGTTACAACCGCTTGATGATAAATGGTGTACAGTGTGGTTCTTATAAAATTATACCTCCTCCCTTATAATTCATTCATTCATTAACATATTTTAATATTGTAATAGCTAATTTTGTATCATTTTTTTCATAGATTACAAATCTTGTCAAATTTTCCAATACTCTTATACTATAGAGGGACAACAAAAAGTTTGTTTTTAATGGAACTCTTATCTTTTTCAATATTTGATTTCTATTCATTTTGAATATTTTGATATTCCATACCTTTGTAGTTTTTCTTTGAAAATAATTTAGATTATAAAAAAGTAAATGCAGTCCTACCTATGTCCACGGGATAATTTTTGTTAAGTAGGAGATATGTCAGAAAATATTGTCATAATATCTAATAATAATAACAATTATTTATTTTCCTTCTGAAAGTAGTACATGTATAGAAATAGTTACAAAACTTACGAACTAAGACACAAAAAAATGTTGACCTATGAAATCACACAACCTGAGTTTTTTTCGACGTTGAAGTATAATACATTTTGAAAAAAACCATTGAACAAAATATAATTTGTCTTATTTGAAATGATTACGGAAGTGTCACATCGTAAAATGATCAGTGAATGAAAGAATCTATTTCATTTATATACAAAGTGTTTTCGAAATGAGCATTCAAAGCTAAAAAGCATGTAGAGCAAGTCATATGATGATTAAAATCTTTTTATCTAAAATGCTTCCTAAGGGAGCTACAACCTCTTAACGGTAGGCCCCTAAGAATAGTTTTTATTAAATATCTCCGAAACCGTTTAAGATCAAATAATGAAATATTGTACAGCCACTAACCACAATCATCTGAAAATGTTATTCAGGGGTGTGTCGAACCGAAAAACGGGAGGTAAATACGATACTTTCCAGGTAAAACCATATCGGACTAAGATATTCAAAATTCGTTGTAAATAAGCAAAAAAAAGTACAATTTATAAATTACCCTAAAAAATGTTTGACGTGATAAAACAAAATGGCTCCACTACAATGCATTTTAAGCATTGTAAAGGAACTTTCAAAGCAATTTTACCCAAAAACGGTTTGTCCTATCGAAGTTCAACAGGAATATCTATTTGTCGTAAAAAAATTGAAATTTAAAAATTTCATGTAAAAAAAGAAAACAAAAAAATTTACACATCAAGTTGGGGGTTATGTTTACCCCACGCTACCCGAGTTTGACACACCCCTGAATGAAATTTTTAGATGATTGTAATTCTGTACTGTTAATAATAAAAATGTTAGTAGATATAGACAATTTCATTATTTTACCTTAAAACGATTTCGGAAATATTTAATAAAAATCATTCTCAGGGGCTGTAGCTCCCTTAGAAATCAATTTAGAGAAAAACTTTATTAAGGATGTTGTCATCATTTGCTGCTTCTTTGAATACTCACTTCGAAAACACCTTGTATATTAAAAATAAGACAGGGCTCAAAACGGAACCTTGTGAAGCGCCAATTTTTAAACGTGACCATTTAGATAGAGCATTCTGTGCTCTGTCAAACTATTTTGACTGTTATATCTTATGTTGACAAATTTCCTATTTTCAAGAAAAGTTTGAACTCATTTTAACGCTGTAGTACCTCTTATATCATAATTATATAGTTTGGACACTGGTTGTTCATGATCAGCGCAATCGAATGCCCTGCTAAGATCACAAAACATCCCAAGAGGGTATTCGCCTGCCACAATAAATCTTAAAATATTCTCATAAAAAGTGCAGAGCCGTAATAGTAAACATTCCACTATGAAATCCATGCTGATTTTTTTGTCAGAATTTGATATTTTTCGTGATATTTAAAGTTATGACATTTTGAAATTTAAGTTCTTGATTATGTAAATTTCAAAATGTCATAACTTTATAAAAAATCAAAATTTTCGAAAACCAAAAAAAACGGGGTGATAAATTTTCCTTCTGATTACGAAAAAAAATAGTTTGCAAATATTTTACTACTGGTCGGCAGCGCATTTTTTGTACCTTTTTTTCTCAAATTTTTTTCTGCAAAACTTCTTTATTCAGTACTGGTAGTCCTGCCTTAAAATATTGCTTGGGTTCCATGCTTCAATACTGAGATATGGCATAACGTAAATCCACCAGTAGTCACTGGTTCAATAATGATATGAAAAACTCTTAGTTAGGAACATTGGAACAATATCCGTACCAGATGATTTCTTATTTTTTAATTTGTTTTTCAATAAATGTAACACATCTTCTGTGATAAACGAATTAAGAAATAGGGAATTGCTTTGTACCGTTTGATTTTTACAATTAGATACATTATTTAATTTCGGTGTTTGATCTATTATATTTTTTTATTCGACTGTGTTGAAAAGTGATGTTTTTTTGTTAGAATATCTGGACGACAACGTCCTAGAACGAAGGGTACTTTTCAGACGGTAAACAAATATGAACAAAATAATGGATACCATAAACAAATGAAACAAACTGTCTTGACATTTTTATTAAATTGGTTCAATATGACGTAAAGTCGATTACGATCAGATTTTTCAAGTAAAATAAATATAATAAAAATTTATTATTTTCTTCTTACAATCGAATAAAAAGTACCTAGAGTATGACACACGGACGAAAATGGTAATCAAAGTTGCAAGTTTTGGAATGAAGAAAATCCTAATTATGCCGTATTGTTTTTAATAAACTGACGTACAGTTTTGGCCAATAAGAAATGGGTAGTGTAAAAGTGCCTTTTTAAATTTATGTCAATCTTGACGTATCAATATTATGTGGCCTGTTACTAACCCCATTACACAACTAAATTTTAGCAAAAATCTGTGATAAAAGTTGTTCCATTTTTTATTGTTCGCACCTATTTTGTAGGCAGCCTAATTTTATTTTTTTTTTGAAAAATTCAGTAGGCCGAATACTTTCAAGTTTTGCATAAGGGCTTAACTTTTTATTTTGAACAACTTTACTTAAGAAGACTGACCACTTTGAAAAATTATCCATTTGAGAGCATTAAGCTCTCGACTATTGAAAGGCAAGCTAAGCAAATAAATGAATTAAGAAAAATTTTTCTTAATAGAACAATGGTCAAAGGACTGCCCTCGGGTAGCCGATTTTTTGAAATTACGAAGTACGAAAAGAAAAATTCGAAAAAAACGTGACAGGATGATTTTCGAATTAAATGAAAAAAAAACTTGACATATTTTCAAAAAAGTACCTCCTGGGGGTAGTATATTGAACGTTTGTCAATTGAAAAAAAAAATTTTTTCAAAAAAAAGTAATCATGTTAGTCATGGGACGTCGAGACCCCAACCTCTACCGACACCAAATTACTATACTAATATATCTATATATCTTATTTTTGACGTTATCCGAAGAGTCCACTTAATAACATTTTCATGTATCTCTTATAAAAATAGTACATTGTGTATTTAGTCGTAAAAGCAACACATTACCGGACGACGAAGTAAATTGCATTGAAGTCCGGGATTGTGCTTTTACTACGAGGTACACATACTATTTTTTCTGAAATCGCAATCAATATTATTATAAATTAAGGAATTTTTATTAATGCATAATGGTTTTACTTTCTTATATCTAATATAGGGAAGTATGGTAATCGTGATTTTTTTCGACCTTGAAATTTTGATTGATTTATACGTTTCGAACCCTCCTGAATTCATTCTGACTATTTTCCGAATGATGATATTGTCGGAACGTGTGTGTGTGTGTGTGTGATGCGTGTGTGTGCGTGCGTGCGTGCGTGCGTGCGTGCGTGCTTGCGTGTGTGTGTATCCGCGATAACTCAAAAAATACTAATGGGAGACTTCCCAAATTTGGCAGTTAAGATTGTCAACAATATTTTAGGTGACACATTAAATTTGGTGAATGTGGTACCACCAGAAGACATAATGAATGAAAGAAGAAAAAAGGTACAATTTCGGGAAAAAAAAATTAAAAATTTATATTGCATTTCTGGAAGAATCTCGACCAATTATAATGAAAAAACATAATGTTATGGAAAAAAATCTGTCTGCATGTCTGTAGTATCGCGATAGCAACCACAGTTTTTGAGATAAAGCTTTCAAATTTGATACACTTGTTCTAAAGACCAAAGACAATGAGAAATTCGGTGATGAGCAAAATTGGCCAGCTGAAAGGGGGGTCCACTGGAACCAAACTTTTTTGTATTTGACTTTACAAAAAAATATATTCTTGATGAAAGATTATAAACCATGTCTACTATATCAAGCGGATAAAATGTATTTTCCAAGTACTTAAATAAAGCTGATGTAAACTGAAATTTTGTACGCATTTGATATCATAAAATGAGGTTAGGATAAATCTGGCTGTTTGACATTTGAAATATCTAATTTAGTTACAAAAATTTCAATGTCAATAAGAAGAAATTATTAAAATATATGACATGAATTATTATTGACAGGATTGAAGGACAATGATAATTAATTATTAAAAAATTTTTATGAAACATTTCAAGGTACGTTTTTAAAATTTAATTGAGGTAAGTGAAGGATTAAACAGAATGATTTTTTTCAGATCACGATCAGGATGATATATGTATACTGATATAAGAAAGTTATGTGCTGGCCACATCAGATATTTTCATTATAATCTAATTGCTTATGAAATCGTTTTCTTGATAATCACTGTTTATTATTGTGATAAAAGTCAGATTCAGTGCTTATTTCGCTTTAATACTTGTAAGTGCTAAAAAATATTCAAACATATTTAAAATGGATAGTGATGATGACGTCCAGGTGTTTGAGATACCACTAGAGTTAGTAGTATCTGCAAAAAATGTGACTTTGAATTTATTATTCTATTATTTACTAAAATATGCATTTTTAATATGAGTTGGTTTGTCTGTGTGTATTTATTTACTGATTAAAACATATATAAAATATCTGATGTGGCCAGCACTTAACTTTCTTATACCAGCACATACATACATATCATTTTGATGTAAAAAAATCATTCTATTTAATTCTTCACTTACCTCAATTAAATTTTAATAGCGTACCTTGAAATGTTTCATTAAAATTTTTAAATAATTAATTATCAGAGTCATTTGATACTGTTAACAATAATTCATGTCACATATTTTAATAATTTCTTCTTATTGACATTGACATTTTTGTAACTAAATTAGACATTTCAAATATCAAACTATTAAATTTATCCTAACCCCGGTTTATGAGGTTAAATATTAAAAAAATTTAAGTTTACATCAGCTTTATTTTAGTAATTGGAAAATATATTTTATTCGCTTGATATAGTAGACATAATTTATAATCTTTCATCAAGAATATATTTTTTTGTAAAGGCAAATACAAAAAAAGTTTGGGTCCCGTGGACCTCCTTTCAGCTGGCCAATTTTGCTCATCATCGAATTTATCATTGTCTTTGGCTTTTAGATAGAACATGTGTACCAAATTTGAAAGCTTTATCTCAAAAACTGTGGCTGCTGTCGCCGTACTATAGACATGCAGACAGATTTTTTTCCATTAAGTTATGTTTTTTAATTATAATTCGTCGAGATTCGTCCAGAAATGCAATAAGAATTTTTAATTTTTTTTTCCGAAATTGTACCTTTTTCTTTTTTCATTCATTCTGTCTCTTCTGGTGGTACCACATTCACCAAATTTAATGTGTCACCTAAAATGTTGACAATCTTAACTGCCAAATTTGGAATGTCACACACACACACACGCACCGACAGACATCATTCGGAAAATGGTCAAAATGGATTCAGGAGGGTTCAAAACGTATAAATCAATCAAAATCTCGAGGTCGAAAAAAATCAAGGTTACTATTGCTTATATTAGGTATAAGAAAGTAAAAACCAGTACGCGAATTACTTTCCCGACTTAGGTTGGAAAAGTAACTTTTTCGTACTGTTTTATGATGGTTGCTTACCAACGGATGGAAATCAGTTCAGCAAGTCAACAATAAATTGCAACACTTACCACTTCTGGTAAAGTGTCTTGCGTAGTTGGACACTCATTTTTGAAGGTACATCCGCATTTGTTTTGGAGCTCAAATCTAATATTTGAAAGATGCTTGAATACCAGATTTTTAATTAATACATTAAAAATTTGTAATCGGAGAAAAAAACTATCAAAGCTAGAAAAAGATGCACAGAACACCCTGACAAAATATCGTGTGTATATATATGTATTGGTGAAAGGTATTTTTGTCCTGTAAATGGAATAACTGTCATAAGTTAAAAGTTTACTCTCAAATTTTGTAAAAAGGTAAATAGCAAAGTAAAGTTCAGTTCAAAGTTTTTTTGAGATATAAAATATCTGATGTGGCCAGCACATAACTTTCTTATACCAGTATATATCACCCTAATCTAAACAAATCATTGTATTTAATTCTTCACTTACCTCAATTAAATTTTAATAGCGTACCTTGAAATGTTTCATTAAAATTTTTAAATAATTAATTATTAACGTCATTCGATACTGTCAGTAATAATTCATGTCATATGTATTAATAATTTTTTGTTATTGATATTGACATTTTTGTAACTAAATTAGACCTTTCAAATGACAACACATTTTATGAGGCAAAATGGGTAAAATATTTCAGTTTACATCAGCTTTATTAAAATACTTGGAAAATATATTTTATTCGCTTGATATAGTAGACATGATTTATAATCTTTCATTAAGAATATTTTTTTTGTACAGTCCAATACAAAAAAAGTTTGGGTCCCGTGAACCTCCTTTCAGCTGACCGATTTTGCTCATCACCGAATTTTTCATTGTCTTTGGCCTTTAGAACAAGTGTACCAAATTTAAAAGCTTTATCTCAAAAACTGTGGTTGCTATCGCGATACTACAGACATGCGGACAGATTCTTTTTCAGTTATGTATGTTTTTTTCATTATAATTAATTCGTCGAGAATCGTCCAGAAATGCAATAAAATTTTTTAAATTTTTTTCCCGAAATTGTACCATTTTTCTTCTTTCATTCATTATGTTTCTTCTGGTGGTACCACATTCAACAAATTTAATGTGTCACCTAAAATGTTGTTGACAATCTTAACTGCCAAATTTGGGAAGTCTCCCATTAGTATTTTTTGAGTTATCGCGGATACACGCATACACACACAAACGTTCACACACATACACACACACATCCACACGCACGCACCGACAGACATCATTCGGAAAATAGTCAGAATGGATTCAGAAGTGTTCAAAACGTATATATCAATCAAAATTTCGAGATCGAACAAAATTACGATTATTATACGTCCTTATCTTAGGTATAAGAAAGTAAAAAACGTCGCCGACTTTAATGTCTTTATCGTAGTCAAAGGTGCCTACGTTTTTTATGAAATAAATTTTACATTCTCTATATTAAAATTGAGACACATGACATGTTTACATAGTGTATTCACTAGCGTTATGCAAACTTTTACGATTTAAGTAAATAGCTTTTTGTATAACAAGGGAGGAAAGTGCAACATTTCATCCCGCGGATGAAGTTTAAGTAATCGTCTAAGGGATGCAATGACACTTTCCTCCCATGTTATACATATGATTTTTTCTACGACCTCTAATATAAAAAACGAATAAAACTGAAATTACATTTCTTAAATGTACATATATTGACATTATCGCACATTTTAATACGACATATGAATAAATTCCTTATTAATAATACTAATAAATGGTACCACGGTACCAATATGGTTTCATTTGAAAAAATTGAGTTTTTCCCTAAAACCGTTTTGATGAACTTTATTTGCCCATAAATCACTTAATTTAGTATTTTTGAAAGGATTTCGATTTTTCTAGCATTACACGGGTCATTTAGAATAAATCGGAACCGTCATGGCACACTTAAATGGAAAACTAAAAATTGTATTATAAAAAATATTTACGTTCAAACGTCAATGTCACTCATCGTTGGATTCAGAAAATTATGCAAAATCAAAAATGCAATAATATACAGGGTGTTCCATTTGAAAATCGGAAGTTAGTGTCACTTTCGGCGAAACCGGAAGTGAAAGAAAAATCACGTGTATGTCAAAAAGTGCCGCTTATTATGTATATAGGACATCCCAAATTTCAATCAATTATCCTCAAAACTAAAGGAGAAAAGGGGGTGTACCATGATCCTGTTACACCCGATATATTAGAGAACGTCAGATTTTTGATTATATTGGTTGAAAAATGCACCAAAATATTACACAATATTCCAAACTGTTTTGCAGATTTTCATCTAAACTTAAGGAAATTTGTGCCCCAATATCTCGAAAAGTATAGCTGAGCGAGACTTTTTTACTCGAAATTCGTGTTCAGCAGGCAAAATTGGATATGCTAGGTGAAAAAATCAAAAATCGTACGTTCCCTAATATACATTAACATCACCAAACGTATTTATATTTTCGAAACAAGATCAATGTGAATTTTCGAAAAGTGATGTCATTACCATCTTAAATATAACGACCCAATGGGGGGTAGTTGCACCCATTGCCCCTTGCCTTGGATCCGCGTTTGTATGTATATCGATTTGACCTGATTCTACGCCGGAAAAAAAAACGTTACATTTTCCTGCCTAATTCGAAACTGCCGAATTTTGCTTCATTTGTTTTAAAATTTATTGTATCTAAAATATTGTAGTGAAAAACATAATAGTTTCAAAATCAAATTTTCACACGAATTTTTTTCACTTTATTGTTTAATTTCTTATTCAGAGTAGTCTAAAACCGTTCTTAGGGGATATCCTTTATATCAACAATTTCTAACAATACATACATATGTATTTTTCTAGATATATATTTTTACATTTTTATTTGTCGTTAAAAATATGATGGTCAACAAATACTGCTAAAGTTAATGTTTATTTCGTGGTTTATTTATACAATTTATTAATTTTATATTAGAAATCATTGTAAATATTTAAAATGATAAATAATTTAAACGTTTAGTAAAATAGTTGAAAACCCGCCTCCATTTGTTTTTATTGTAAATTTATTAATGCGCGACATTATTTTTAACTATTCTTTAACTTATAAAATGCAGGTGTAGGTGTAAAAGGAGTGTGTATAATAAAAAAAATGTTTGTCTGGTAGCAAACTCGCCAAGCGCATGGCAATCGTTGCTTTATTGTGTGCATCTACTTTTAAATTTAAGTTAATTAAATACATGCAACAAACCATTTGGATATACAATAAAATAATTTATGCTCTTGATCCAATAGCTATTTGTGTATTAAGAGCGCAAAGTGATATATTGTCGCTCTGAGCGAGAAGTTTGACGCGCGACACGTAGCTGAGCGCGGCTATCTCGCGAAAGCGGCAATGTCACTTTGCGCTCGAATTACACACAGGATTTTTTTCTACAACCGGTGTTTTTATAAAAATGTTTGGTAAAAATTAATAATTATTGATAACCTCAAGTTCAGACTTCAAAACGTGAGCATCAATTTGCGCTACACATGTTTTTGTAGAAATGATTGTTAAAATGGTATTTACTGCAAAATAAAATAAAAAATTACTTTAGTACCTATTAATTATTTATTTAAATACTGTCATCTTATGATTTATATCTATATATAACAAAATTTAAATGTTTTTGGAATTCTTCTAACACTTCCTCCTTCTTTAGTGGTGAAAAGCAAGGCGAAGAATTAAAGGGTATTAAATGTCTGTGTTTGATGACATATATGTAATACTTTGAAACGATTGTATTCAGTCTTCTGAGAAAATAATTATATTTGGTCGACATTTGTAGTAGACTTCTTTGAATTGTCTTAAACAAACTATCCTTTGACATGTCTTGGTCGCAGTTTTCAATTAGGGCAGTTTAGTATATTAAACTGAAATGGCGTATTTGAACATGGCACAATTCTTTACAAGTATCACATAAATTATACTTTTCAAAACTTTCCATTATCTGATAATTATAAGAATAAATTTATTTGACACAATAGCTGTTTTGTGTCAAAAGTCGCAGAAACACTAGACGTTTCTTTATTATGGTTTCCATGGTAACTAAGCGTTTACTTTGTCGCTCGGTGAGCTCGCTCCTCGGAAAAGTTCAACTTTGCGCTTTCTTTTGGAAGCGCAAAGTTGCACTTTTCGCTCGGTTGTAGAAAAATTAATATTTCACCAACAAAACACCAACGTGATCCTATCGGATTTTCCTTCAGTAAAATCCAGCTAAAAATGTATGTACTCTATATGATGATTAAATAAACATGAAGCTCCTATTAAAGGCAAATTTTTTTGTTATGAAAAGTGGAAAATTTCTCAACGGCTTACAATTAGTTCTCGAGGTACGATATTAAATGTAACAATTCAAAAGCGGCTCATATTATCCCTTTGAAAATTGTTGACTTTATAAACACTTAATTTTTTTACCATAACTACATAAAATTAATATTATACGACACATTTTCGGATTTAGCCAAGGGCGTACATGCGGGTACAGATATAAAAAAAGCACACAAATTACTGTTTAAATTTTTTTATACTTTTTTATAATTTCCGTTAAAAATTGAACAAAAGCTCACTTTTAAAATTGTAATAATTGGGATAAATGTTTTTAAATTCAAGTGTGCAGATTAATGTCATATAAATTGTATCTAGTTATTATTTATATTACTGATATTTCAGATTCGGCAATGTATTCGGTACATACAGAAGAATAGTATTTGCTGTTAGAATTTTTGGAATATACAAGGGTTATATCCCGAGTGCATCAAGTTTAATCGGTTAAATACAAGGGTTATATCCCGAGTGCATCAAGTTTAATCGGTTAAACTGTGTACGTCACATAATTTTAAAAATTTCGCTTAGCAAATGACTTGACTATAATAATAAAATTATTATACACGAAAGTTTGCTCAAAAGCAAAATGTTAAAAATTGTGACGTACACGGTTTAAGTGATTAAAATTGATGCACGAGGGATATATGTAAATATGGTTGCCAGAATAGAAATAGTTATAGACAGTCATAAAATGCACAGTTTTTATTTTATTAATTTTTATTTATTTCATAACAATTGTAAAATACAAATTACATTGACAGTTGGTTTTTTTTAAAGACAATTCAAATTAATTATTTTTCGTTGCGTTAGTACAATTGATAAAAAAATTATATTTTTGATATACAATTTGAGCTTGTTTTTCTTCATTAATGTTTTGAATAGTAAGTAGTATGTTCTGATTTTGCCTTAGAAGTGCTTGGTTCATTTTGTATTTCATTTGGATTACATCTTAATTTATTTATCACGTTTAAATGATGCAGGGCATTAATTTTTAAATACGGTTTTATGGAATTTGCACTTCAATAGCCGGTTATTTTAATAAGCTCTTGCTCCTGTGTTCCATTCTTTATCAAGTTACTGACAGCTGTGGCTCGATTGGAATGATTACTAATTTTTACAGTTGTTGCAGCTGATTCCTTTGTCCATTTGGACCATTCATTTCTTCCAATCGGTGAATTTTTGTACCAATAGGAATTTTCGTATTTAATCCAGTACCTATCGCATGTCAGAAATAAACGATTTGTTGTAATATTGGAACCGCTCTTGGATAATAATAGTTGTTTATATAGCCTTACAGGACATAGATCGACATCAATTTCATTATTAGGCGTTGACCATTTAAGATCGGTGCATTTCTTGTCACCTCCTTGTGTGGTCTTACTGATTACAGGGTTATATTCTAATCGTCCTAAAATGGCAAAAAGACTTAAACAGTCACAAATAAAAAGTTAGCAGTTTTTTACCTGTTGTCTGTCCTCTGTTATTAACTTCTTCTTTAAATTGATTTGTTGCGCAATTTGCGGATTCTCCGCCTCTCCAAGCGAGCTCAACCGCGATAATATGGAAAAGTTTTTTTTGCAGTCCTTCAGGAGGTTTTCATTCCAAAGCATTATAATTTTTTTATGATGTTCTGAATCTAACGAAACTGAAGAGGCTTTTCTTTTCGTGATATTTTTCTGTAAATATCTTGTTTTAGCATTACGAGCATCCCTAGAGCACTTATATTGAATATCCTTAAACGGATCGAAAATGACGTTATATTTTAAAAAATACATTTCTTGAAGCATTTTTGCAGTTATGTTCCATCTCTCCGGTTCATATTGAAAGACCAGTCTTTAAGTACCAATGCAATATAATCTATGGTTGTAGTGGCTTCAATTCTGTATCCTGTTTCATTACAAAAATCAGTAAATTGGCCCCATACCGATTTGTGCGTTTTTGTTGTGTTAATAAGAACGCTTCTTAGGATTTCTTTGTCAACTTCGGAAAGTGAAACATTTCCGAAACGCGTACTTTCTATATTTACTTCCATTTGACGGTGTAGGTAAGTATAAACGACACTGACAATTCAAACTATCAGAATAGGGAACTTGCCTATAATTTTAAAAATAAAAATAATACTAAAAAACATAGCGTAACGTTGTAATAAAACGTGTACTTTACAAAAAAATAAGATTTCTAATTCCACGCGATCAGTATGAAGGATCTAAACAGCGATACAATTGAAGTGGCCCGAAACGAGCTACTATTGACTGTGACGTCACACCATACAATATTCGGTAGTCGTCGCGCCGGGAAGCAACACAATCAGATGTTTACCAATTCCAATTCCAATTCCAATTTAAAATCTTTATTCACAATTAAGTAGATTATTTACAACTTGTATGGGGTACAGAGTAAGATTTATATTAATATATACATATATACAGAAAAAAAGAAAACTAAAAATCAAATCATTCATAAAATACTTAAAAATAATAATACAAACAAATTAACAAAGTATGACATTCTATATATACATATGTACAATATGGTGTTATTAGACTGTGGTTGATTTGTTAGTGACTGTTCTGATATAAATATATAATTGTGTTTTATAGTACCGCTTATTGTAGTTGTACAGATATTTTAAAATGACTGATCAAGGTTTTTCAAAGGGCCAATCTGATAATTTGCCTAAAGTGGATATGTTTATGGTGGCATCTTTTATACAAAATAGTGAAAGTTTTTCCCTTGGAGAGGTCCGCGGGGTCAAGGCAGAGAAGTATGTATTTTTTTAGCTTTTAGTAATAATTTATAAACATAAAATAGTTCTAACTTGATCACGGAATAAAAAGAAATAACTACAAAATGCTTAGTCGCAACTAAGCATTTTTAGCAGACTTAGTCTTATGTTTGAAAGAATTTAGGGTAATTCTTTACAACGGCCACTTCTATATTTTTCGTGTTTATTTTGTACACACGCGTAAAGTGTCTCTATAGAAGACATTTGCTGCAAAGGAAATGTTGCGCAAATGTATAATTACCTTTTTCGTACCATGTTTTGGGGCAAGGGAAATAAGTGATTGTGTCGTGTTATTCACATAATAGATAAATGTAAGATTTGAATAGAATAAATTAAAGGGCAGGGGAAAGGTATTTGCAATATATTATATATACTCGAGGTAAACATTTTACTTTTCACAGACAGTAGTGTTATTGAACTTTTATATAATTGTTGCACATTCTGTAGGATACTCTTCGCAGTTTTTTGAAAAGAATCTTGTGTTTGTCTTATAAACTTCATTCTTACAATACCTAATGTATTGACTACATATTTAATTTTCTCTCCCGATGGTGCCGACTGTATTGGCGAAACGCGAGGCAGTATATTTTATAGTATAAACTAAGATTCATTCTTACAATACCTAATATGTTGATCACATATTTAATTTTCAATTTTGTTTTCATCTCCCGATGATGCCGACTCCGTAGGCGAAATTTGTGGTAGTATATTTTACAGCATTTTGGTGTCTATAGAAAATTACTTCAATTTTAGTAGCACATTGAAAATTGCAACCCTCTGTAGATTCATATTTTTAAATAAAATGTCCTATAACTTTTTTATTTACTATTTGATTTTTTTTCAAAAACAATGGATTTCTTCCTCTAGCTAACACTAACTTATAACCCAAATTTCAATTCGATCGGACTTTTCTTTCTTTAGTTATCGTGCTTACAAGAAACGTGACGGACGGACAGACGGACGGACAGATGAACACACGGACATTTTGAAAGTTGTTCAGAATTCGATGACGAACGAAATGATTTTTTCTCTGCGAGCGATATTAACGATTTTAGAAATGTCCCGATCAAATGCAATATATAGTCTTCGTAATCGTATTTGCGAAGAGTATAATAATAAATAGCTGTTTACTTTCGTAACAGGAAATTTCCTTTACTTAGTATCACTAAATTATATTCTATCTACTAATCTTATTTTCTAACATTGTATACACATTCTTTCTTTAATCCTACCCTAATTAAAATTCAATAATTCGGAATTCGGAATATTTTATTGCCCGCCTGCGAAAAACTAGTAGATAGACACATAGTATTTAATAATGTACTTACATTAAAATGATCACACACATGTAGAGACCTACTGCTCTGAGAAATGTCTTTTTCATTTCTTCTACATGCTTTTAGCCATTTTGATCGACGAATCTTATCTTCTGGCAATATTATAAAATCTGGCACTTTCACTGTAGTATTCTTATGGTACAATGCAATATTTGAAATAAGGAATTTTTGTTTCCATTTTAAGTATACACTTAAAATTTATCTGAAATCAAGCGGTCGAGTGCTGGGGGGAATGCTGGGATCTCTGTCGTCGCTTGTAAATTGTATGGTGTGATGTCACGACAACTCCCGCGCTTTTGAACCTGTTTGAAACGGTTCACTCGCGCGCGAAACTTTAATAATTTATAACAAATTTATTATTGGGAATTAAGGCGTCATATTTTGCATATCTTATTTTTTAGTGTTGTAGAATATTTTTATGAAGTAAAAAAAATGTGCAAGTTCCCTATTGTTAAGTCGGTGAGTATCGCATAGCAACGACAGGCCAAAGCAAAATAATCACTTATTAAAACAAGTCACGGGGTACAAATTTCATGTTTCTTGTTGGTTAGATTTACGATGAGGGAATTAATCTAAAGAAAACATACTTTCGTTATGTCATTACAGTTTAGACCTTTTCTTCTCAAAAAACTAACTTAATTACTGACCTATCGTCTTATTTTTAAGTGGCAAAAGCGTGTCTCATATATTTTTAATCACATTTTATACCATTATTGATTGATAAAATATCAGTATTTATAATGATGACTGATGATGAGTGGAGGGCCAAAACAGAAAAAAATTATAAGATAAATAAAAGTTGAATTGTAAATATAAGACTCAGAGAATCAATATCAAAACATTACGGCATAAAACTATGGCATATGAATGGTAAAATCGAGTAACTGGCGAAATTTATTGAACCATGTTTTCACCATGGTCTGAATAAATTAGAATTCAAATAAATGACATTCCCATTGCGGAAACTCTAATTAAGATTGCACATACTAATTTTGTTTCATAATATTATTATAGGATATAATTTCTAAAAATACACAATGAGTAATCCGCAAAACAGATATGTCTCATGAAGTTAGGTCGGATATTACTAACATACAAAATGTACAAAAATTGAAACTACTTCTTTAAAACTATTATTGTACAATATAATAAATAAATAGTGAATTAACTATCCGTTCGGATATTGTCAAAATATGTCTCATTTTGAATGGGATTTGTGGAAGCCGAAAATCATTTTAGATATCAAAGATATCGCGAATAAATAGGAGTTTCCAGGTTCGTACATATCGTATCGGAAATAGGTATACAACATGGTAAAAATAGAAGTTTTTGCAGAAGCACAATTTTAACTCTTGCGGCAATATCCGCTTCCAGTTAACCCCCAAAATGGTGATTGTTATTTTTCGTTCTAAATAAAATATGGGACTCCGACTTGGAGAACAATAATGGACGTGTGTTATTCTATGTAACCGTGCGATGCAGCTTCCTATATGAAGGCATCTGCAGTGTGCTTAAAAAACACATACAAGTATGTAAATTTATTACATATAACATGTTTAGAACACGGACTAGATCGCATTGCAGAAATTGTTAGAGACTTCTATCCCACAATAGACAGATTAATAGCCAGCATGGAGAAGACATTTTCAAAAGCACAGCCTCGAAGAAAATTATCTGAAGATGAACTGCCGATTACGTCATTACCACCACAGCATGTTGTGACACGTTGGGGCACATTTTTGATGAATGATGATGTAAAAGAGGGTGATCGAAAAATTTAATGCAAACGACGCACTCTCTATGACACAGGCTCAGCAAACGTTTAATGACCCAGCTGTTCGAGAAGACCTAATGCACATCCACAAACATTTTTCAAGAATTTATTTGTACTTCACCAGGATATGTAGTAGTTAACGCAGTAAGCATTGTATTTGATCTGCGCCAGTTAATTTTTCAGTAGATCTCGGAATTTAGGTATTGATGACCTTAAAACCAGGATGGGCTGTAGGTCATGTGTCAGGGCGTAAATATGTTCATGCATGTATGACACGACACACTTTGTAAGTTCTTTAGTAAATTCTGTAATATCCAAAGTTGATAAAGTCAATTTATTATAAACACTCACTCGAACAGGACTGCATGTATTTTATCTATAAACAAAAATTTAGAAACCAGAAGGGCATTAGGTACGGAGTTGAAACCCCTACAGCTGAGCAGCCCTTAACAAAGAACCAATCAAATGTCAGCAGAGCCGTAACTAGGAATTAAAACCCCTCGTGGCCAGCCGACAAAACTCTATTCGATCTTTTAAAAAATGAATTGTTTTCAAAACTTTTTCGTCTTTTGTCCATAGTGACTAAAATTTTTGCACAGGATAATAAGTTGCCAAAGTCGACATTAGGTATATGGGGGTGTTTTCTCATTTATTTTTCGACAACTACATCTCATCACAAATTATAAGGACTTTTTGGTTTTGTCAGTTTATAATTCACATAGTTAACATCTATTCGAACTTTTAAATATTTTTTTTCAAAACAATTTTTGTTTTTAGTCCATAGGAACTGAAACATTTGCACAGGATTGTGTGGTAAGTGAAATATTTATACCTCCTGTTATTTTGGATACTACAAATTCGTCAATTAAAAGGTAATATATCGTATTAATATAACAGGAAAGGAATCTATGAAACGACGCGTCCAATCAATAGCGATACTCCAGCAATTGCACACTTCGAGGCTCTATGCCACAGACATCTTGAAGAGCCGGAGAGGTGTGCCCGGCAATCAGTGAAGGAAGAAATTTCCTTCCACTCACCGCTGTCTGGCGCGAGTTTTCAACTCATGGTTGAACGAAGGGCAGCAGATTCCGGACTGGTTCGTCGAGGGACGTACTGTGCTTATCCCCAAAAAGGGGGGATCTTTCCGACCCGACTTGCCTCAACTCCTGCTACAAGATATTTACACGTGTCTTGTATGCTAGGACACTGAGGTCTGTTAATCAGGTCTTCCAGCAGATACACCAGCAGCGTGGTGCCAATAATTACACGGCAGGTTGCAAAGACAGCCTGCTGATAGGACGCTGTATTACACAGGATTCTGTGCAATACAAGCGGAATCTATCGATGGCCTGGATTGATTACCGCAAGGCATTTGATACATCGTACGAACTATTGTTGCACTTGCTCGAAAGTCTTGCGGTACCAGCACCACTAGTGAGATGCATAGAATAGCTGCTGCCACTCTGGAAGACTCGCTTCATCACAGAGCAGGTGGCTTTTAGGAGAGGAGTTTTCCAGGGTGACTTCCTGAGTCCTCTCCTCTTCTGCATCTCACTGCTATAGTTGTCTGTTGGGCTCCGCTAAACCCGGGGATATCAATGTGGACCACCCAGCGACCGGAGGCATAAGGTCACCCATTTATTTTATATGGATGACCTTAAAGTTTTTGCCTCCGAAGCGCGAATTACAAAACGCTCTCAGGGTGTTCGAAGAATATACGCGGGAAATTTGTATGGAGTTTGGGTTGGACAATTGTGCATTCGTCCACCTCAAGAGAGGATGATGCGGGGAATTCTCTGAAGATGCGCAGCTCTCAGATGAAAGCATCCTAAGACATCTGGATGCCGGAGAGACCTATACATATCTGGGTGTGCAACAAAGGCACATCCAGGATGTAAAACAAATAAAGGATTCTCTCCACGACAAGTACAGACACCATCTCCGAAAGATTTGGTCTTCCGAACTTTCGGGGAAGAACAAGGTGTCTGCGACTAACAAGCTTGCCGTTCCGGTTCTGCTATACTCCTTTGGAGTAGTGAAGTGGACAGTAGACGAGCTGCGCCATTTAGACAGAGGCGCAAGATGATGAATATTCACAGAAGTATTCATCCTAGACCGTCCGTTTCTCATGTGTACCTCCCACGTCAACGGGGGGAGGACTCTTGAGCCCGGAGTGTACGCATGGCAGGGTAGTACTGAGTATGGCATGTAACATCCTCAGGAGCTCAGATCCTTTCTTGCAGTTTGTAAAATATCACGAAATTGTGTAGGAGTAGGAGTAGGATTGTTCAAGGCAGCAAAACGAGCAGCAGATGAACTCGGTCTCGCATTCGACACCAGGCGATGTAGAGTCAGTCACCGAACATCAGCCAAATCGCCTGAAAGCCCGAATTAAGGCTGCCGAACAGGAAAATCTGTTTCGGCAGCACGTCGAAAACCCCAGCATGGTGTCTTCTATAAAAACATAGAAACACTGGGGTTATCGCCCAGGCTGACATTCGCTTTTCTAAGGTCAGCCGGGCTTAAGTCAGAGAGCGAGGCATTCATTATAGCCTGCTAAGAAGGTGTTATCAACACCTTTGTCTACCGTAGCCGCGTGTGGAGCGTAGAGGTTCCTGACATCAACTGCAGGATCTGCCGTCAGGCGCTGTAATCGCTCAAGCACATACTATCTGCATGCCCCGTATACGCGATTTCGGTCTACATCCACCGACATATCGCGGCATTACGAGTGCTATACTACCATCTAAGGCACTCGTACGGGGTAGACATCACCTTGAAGGAGAAGGAGAAACGGACCAAATATCGCGATCTCCGGTACGAGCTCCAAGTGCTATACCCATGCTACTCGATCAAAATGGTCGTTCTAATAATCGGTGTACTCGGAGGGATAAAGCCTACCCTGCTCTCGGAACTGAAGACCATCGGTCTGCCAAAAATCATCTGAGTGGTTGGCAGGCCAAATGCAAAAGCGGTCATTCTGGGTTCTCTCCGTCTGCTTAGGGCATACGATTCTGGTATCTACAGTCACTAATCCTACGGTATGTGGGGAGTGGCTCTAGTTAATTCGCCGGCGCAACTCCCGTAAAGCGTCGGAGACCACGGGAGGACTGGCCGGCATCGGTTATTCCGAAAAAAAAAAAAATAATAATCTTTATTAATAATAAAAAAATACTAATACTCAGATTATTGATGTTAGATAACAACAATAATAAAAAATTATGAATAATAATAAAGTACAATAGTAGAATTATCCTATATATATTAATTTTAATTAGGTAATCGTGTTTTTGACGTATATTTTTATAGCACTTTAAAGGTTTTCATTCCACAATATTTTTAGGTAGAGCATTATACTCACGCGAACCATTACAAAATACATATTTTTGTCCTTTAGTTGTTTTTTTAAATTCAACATGTAAATTATTTTTACTTTTCGTATCATACGTATGAAAATCTTTCACATGTTTTATAAACTCCGATAGATATTTAGGTAATAAATTATGGATAACTTTATATAGAAATATTATAGTTTGCATGAATGTAATCTCACTTACCGATAATATCTCTAACGTGTTAAGCATTAATTAAACTGGTATATAATCTGTTACACATTAAAATTGTCTTTGTGCATTTATTTTGGATTAACTGCAATTCACCTTTAGTACCTTGATTTAATGAATACAGGACAGTATACATTAAATGTGGCTTAATTATAGTTTTATAAATAACTAGCTTAGATTGGTGCTGGCCTATTTTCTTTCAGAAATATTTTTTTTAGATATTTTTTCCCTATATATTCAACATCACACCTAAATATTTATATTCAAGAACAAACTCCAACTTTGTATTTGATAGATATTTTACCGTTAATATCCGAAATACATTATTATGCATCAGGAAGTATGGATAATTACTGAAATCTTTATTTAATATCGATATTAATCAAACATATTAGGAATTATGCGCAATTTCTAAAATGTTTAGTAATTATGCCACCCAAGAATTCAAGTAAATATCCATAAAAACCGACATTGGAACAGGAATTAGGCATATTAAGTCCTTTAGTTAATATGCATATTTGCTAACCAAATCTCAGTTTCTGCCAAATTGTCCTACGACAGCGTTGACGTCAGAGGAACACAAATAAAAATATAGGTTATGTGTGTGTAAATACGTATGTAAATGTCTTGTGGTTTCTTTAATGTACCTAAATAATATATTATAAAATATTTAAATAATAAAAAAAATGACTACCTGATACAGAAAATGTAAAATTAAAATTTATTAGTGAAGTCAAGAAGCAAAAAGGACTTTTAGTTGAATATTTTTATAATACTAATATTTTATATTCGTTTCTTTATTTGGCTATACAAGAGATTTTTCTTTATTTAAAAAATGGTAGTTTTAAATTCACAATTTTTAGGTTAAGGAACCTTCTTAAACTACAGGTCCAAAAACTCAGTTACAGCATCGTAGACTGAAACGATTTGGAACAATGGAAATTGGAAATTTTGAAAAGTTAATAAGCAGAAATAAGGATAAAACAGAATATGATGAAAATCTTAATAATATGGTGGTAGCAATACAAGATGTACGTTATATAGTGCCTGTTGAAGATATGTTTGATATTTTAACCATTTGTCATAGAAACATAGGCCATAGTTTTTTTAAAACTATGTTGCATTAGCTTTGCTTAGTTTCATGTTTAGAGTTTTGAATAAATTCTGGATCAGCCTCTGGCATTTACGTCATGTACTATGTTTTCTGTTCCACTTAGAATACCTCATGGAAATTGAATTTCATTTGGAATACTAATTTTTTCTTTATGATTCACCAGTGTTTTCAATGTTAACCCATTTTTACTTTCTTATACCTAATATAAGGAAGTATAGTAATCGTAATTTTATTCGACTTCGAGATTTTGATTGATATATACGTTTTGAACCCTCCTGAATCCATTCTGACTATTTTTCAATTAATGTCTGTCGATTCGCGTGTGTGTGTGGATGTGTGTGTATGTGTGTCGCCACGATAACTCAAAAAATACTAATGGGAGACTTCCCAAATGTGGCATTTAAGATTTTCAACAACATTTTAGGTGACACATTAAATTTGGTGAATGTGGTATCACCAGAAGAGACCCAATAAATGAGAGAAGAAAAAAGTACAATTTCGGGAAAAGAAATTAAAATTTTTTTATTGCATTTCTGGACGAATCTCAAGGAATTATAATGAAAAAACATAACTTTATGGAAACAAATCTGTCTGTAGTATCGCGATGGCAGCCACAGTTTTTGAGATAAAGCTTTCAAATTTGGTACACATGTTCTAAAGGCCAAAGACAATGAAAAATTTGGTGATGAGCAAAATTGGCCAGCTGAAAAATATATATCCTTAATGAAACATTATAAGCTGATGTAAACTAACATTTTTTACACATTTAACATCATAAAATGGGGTTAGGATTAATTTAACAATTTGACATTTGAAATGTCTAATTTAGTTACAAAAAATGTCAATGTCAATAAGAAAAAGTATTAAAATATATGACATGAATTATTGTTGACAGTATCGAAGGACGCTGATAATTAATTATTTAAAAATTTTAATGAAACATTTCAAGGCACACAATTAAAATTTAATTGAGGTAAGTGAAGAATTAAATAGAATGATTTTTTTAGATCATGATGATCTATACTATAAGAAAGTTATGTGTTGGCCACATCAGATATTTTTACTATCACCTCGATTTCTCCTTATTTATCATATCTTTTATATGTGTATGTAGACGCAGTGATCTGGATCAGCCCCTGGCGTAAATACGTCATATACTATTTACTCGCGGACCTTACTAATCTAATAACCAAATTCAGATGAATTAGTATTTACACATAAAACACACGTCTAACATTTTGTCTTGTGTCGCATTTTATTCAATTATTTGATACTTTCCACGCAGAAACCTACCAAACTGTCACCTGCTTAGTTTGAAAACTTTTCTGTCCTGCCAAATGTAATTTGTATGTCTTGCAACGGCGGTTCTTCTATAGGGTCATTTGGTCAATGACCTCCCACATACAAATAAAAAAATAGAGCTATTCATTTTCTGAAGTTTAAAAATACATAATACATATATTTTTAATATTCTTAAAAAATATATTAAAGTTTATAGTTCATTCTATGCACAAAACTATTCAAATATCTAGATCGCAGGATTTCGTATCCCCTCGAGCACCGAGCCACTACATTCATATTCATTACATTATTCATTTATAGAATTTAAAAAATCTTGGGTTAATCCACAGCTCTTGTCCTCAAAGCTAGCTACGGGCCGAATTTACAACAAATTAAAGTGGAATGGACTTATGCGCAAATCGTCAGAAAGCAAAAGAGAGAGAAAACACTGGCAAGGACAATATCCCTGACACATTTTACGGAAACGGTAACGCACGAAGGTCAGTAGAGCAGTCTTAAGGCTCACTAGGTATGCGTTGGTCGGTAAATTCTGTCGCGTTGTTTTTAATGTTTTTATTTGTGAACATTTTATTGGTAACTCTCTACTTGTCGTGAAATTAAGTAAAACAGTGTTTTTGGTGTTTACTATTAAATATGAGTGTTGTACAAAATATATTAAAACTGAAAGATGGACATAAGTTGGGTTATGAAGACCGAGTGAAATTCAAAGCTGGTGGCCGTCCAAAACTTAATATGACGATAAAGCAAACATCTCTTGATAAGAAAAAAGAAGATGAAACCAAAGATAGTTCCAATAAAGTACAAGTAGTTTTTGTGTTTAGATACATTTTAGACGGTGTTGTATGTGAGATTTTGGAAATTTATTCAGCCTCAAGGAACGACATCGCAGCATTTGACAGATGTAATTTTAAAAGAGTTAGAATGTCTGAAAATTAATGAAAGTCCCGAAAAATTGATAGCACAAAGTTACGATGGAGCATCAGTAATAAGTGGTGCTGTACAAGTCAAAATTAAAAAAAAGTTATCCTTCAGTAAATTTTATTCATTGTTACGCTCATCAACTAAATTTAATTTTACAAAAAGCATCAAGTCAGGAAAAAAGCATAATTTTTTTTTTTGCTAATTTACATAACTTTTCTTCATTCTTTGGAAAATCGCCAAAAAGAACAGCCGTGTTAGATAATGAACATTTTCTTTACTGGTTAAATTTTTTTTCATTTAGTTATGCCTCATTGTGTTATATTGTTCAATCAATTACAAAAATGTAATATCGATGTCATAACGGTAAATAAGTGTATTGGCGTTTTTAATAGTAAAATTGAAGACATCAGAAATAAAATTTTGAATAACTATTTGAAGGAGACATCCATGCAGTCTGCCCAGAGATGTAAAACGAAAGAATCAAAAAGGAGAATTTCATTAGAAGTTTGTGATATAATTACATCTGAGATCAAAAACAGGTTTGGCTTCAGTAATCATTTAGCAGTGTCTCAGTTATTTCACGCAGATCGATTAAAAGATTATAGAAAAAGCTTTCCTCAAGATGTATTTAAATTAGTTAAAACGGAGTATCCAGTCATAAATCATTTGAAACTTAAAACTGAATTAGAAGTATTATATAGCCGAAAAGATTTTTCCAATAGTGAAGGTGCAGTTAGTTGCTTTGTTACAGCTTTTTATTAACAATAATTTGTGCAATACTTTTTCTGAAAGTGTCAAACTGTTAAAAATCTTGTGTACTCTCCCTATGACTACCGTCGAAAGTGAACGTTATTTTTCCACCTTAAAAAAGAATAAAGACAGTTTTAAGAAATACCATGGGTCAGGAAAGGTTATTTTCTTTAGCTATGCTTACCATAGAAAGAGTATTAATAAAGAAGATAAAAGACTTTAATGAAAAAGTAATTGACCACTTTGCATCTCAAAAACACCGGAGGATCGACTTGGAATTTAAATCACTTTAAATGGTAGGTAATACAGTAAACTTTTCTAATTGACCTCCCTATCTCTTGACCCACGAACCGGCACTGATGTCTTGTCTGCCAACGTAAAATAGCAGTGGCGTATTTACTGGGGGATAAGGGGGAATATATCAACCATGGTTTGAAACGAAACTGAAAATACAAATGTACTTAATAAAAACAAACAATGTTATGGTGGCGTCTGTTTTAAGTATTCACATTGCACAATTTTCTGTTTAAGTTTTTGGATTTTATATTGTTTTTATATAAAAACAAGGGTCACATCTGGATACGCCACTATAAAACAGTATATCTGAAAATGCAAATTCAGAGGAAAGAAATGTTTTGTGAAAGGTGTTTGAATTTTATTCTTTGTTTTTAATTATTTTTCCAAATTTCATTCCAAACAAACACAGTTAATTTTTTTGTTTTCTCAAATTTACTTTTTTATATGTACCGACTGTTTTATATTGGCAGGCATTATGTAAATACGTCACATTTTTCTGGCCCATTAAAATTTTTAATAATATTTCGTTCTTATTTCGGTAACTAAATAGGTATTTAACATACAACAAAGCAACACAGCATTTTTGTTGGAGCCGCATTGGCCTACTGTTCCACAAATGTACTTAATTATATTTTAGTCAATTAATATTTTTTCCATACAATAAAATTAAAATGACTTCAATACGTACATAGGTTGTACATCATAAAAATATTAAAATGACTAGTTTTTTTATTTCACTATAAAAATCATCCTTGAATGCACAATGACAAGCTGCTGGTAAATTATGGTACAATCTGGAAATTTTATTGAGTCGAAGATTTCATAAACAAGAAAATAAGTACTTTTTTTCAACAGCTATGTTATAAAATTTGCTGTTATGATAATTGAAACGGAGCTGCCTAACCCAGGTTAAACGCAGTTAATTTATTTGCTTTGATTCAGATATTACTTAGATTTATGATTATGATTTGTTTTAAAGAAAAAATTTAAAATGAACTGAAATTTAAAATATTAGTATTAACTTTGTGATAATTGAAAATGATTTTTATATCCAATGAAGCATCAAACTGATTGGACAAAGAATAGGAAGAACATATAGTTTGTTTCAAACTTATTTGCAACTTAAAAAGGGCTTCTTTGACACATAGGGAATTTGGATGACATCCCAGAAATGAATTTTATGTACTGAAAAATGCGTGATATAGCAATAAAATAAATTACAATTTCTGACAGTGTACTTATCAATGTGTAAAAAGACTAAAGAAAGACTAATCTCATGTACAAACGGTTGTTTGTATTTGAGATATATATTATGCGATATTATTTATATAAGTAATTAAGGGCAAATATCGTTTTGGTCCACAAGCAAAGTAAGCGACTAGCCGCCGTATTGCCCTTATGTTTTGTCGGATTTTGTTTACATCATTTGGAAATTTTGTTCAGTTTGAGAACTTTCAAGCTAGAGATCTGTTTTGTATACGGCAAGTATAAAGACATATTTTATTTATTCGAAATTTGTCATATGCGTAAATCCGCTGCTACAAAACATGTGTCGACGAAAAAATACCAAACGTTGACAACAAAGATGGCGAAATAGGGAGGAGCTGTAAAGAAGTTTACAAGGTAAAATACTGTTTACTGTACGCTGTACGTCTGTTTTGCAGTCTGCCTGTGTTATTTACGTCATATCATCCAAATTCCCTTTAAAACAGTTTCTTTATAAAATTTTAATAAAGCGAATTGCATTATTTATAAGTATGTTATTTTGAATTGTTTGTCTTATCATTTGTTGTTGAAATCCCAAATTATACACAAAGTAGACAATTCTATTTGAAAAAAAATAATGGACAAAATACATTAGTAATAATGAGTTTACTTGTGTTCGAACAGACGGAACAACAAGCGTTATTAAAAGTTTGGTATCCTAGAATTTGACGTCGAATTTTACTTTAAGTAACCAATTTCTGTTACCATATCAAGGTAACGTGGAGATGCGTCAGAAGAGGTGACAAATGTTGCTCCTTTCAAAAATTAAATATCTACTTTTTCAATTAACAATAAAATTAAAGATTTCTCTTGATGAAAATATTGATAAAACAATCAGCTCCTGAAGAGAAAAGTGATTGACTCTGATTTTTGCAACTACATTTTTAGTTTGATTTTCAACTAGCTAAAAAAATTAAGTATAGTTAAGATAGAAGTATTTTTGCAATTTTAAAAAGCAT
The DNA here is from genome assembly GCA_029963845.1 of Rhamnusium bicolor. Classification (NCBI taxonomy): domain Eukaryota; kingdom Metazoa; phylum Arthropoda; class Insecta; order Coleoptera; family Cerambycidae; genus Rhamnusium; species Rhamnusium bicolor. The sequence goes on along the minus strand of JANEYF010002186.1, from coordinate 493,151 downwards.
GCTCAAACTGTTAATTTAGTGAAAGTGGATTCGTTCACAGGAGGTTCCCATGAAAAATATGTTTCACAAGGGAACATTGTTTAAATAATACGCCTAGTACAAAAGAAATTGTTAAATATGTAAATTTCCAAGGTGATAATTTTCAAAGGAATGTGCTGAAGTTTTATAAACTACAGTCTCATTTAGTCATTTTATAACTACCATAAAATCCCTTATTAAAAATGTGTCTGTCATTTTAGTGTTTTAAAACTATGGTAATAGTAATAATAATAATATAAGGGTTTTACTTTTATGCATTTAAAATTTTTGAGTAGATTTTATATTCTTCCAATGCACATAAATGGAGCTCCTGAAGTGGGTTGGAACCTTTAATGTGAGGCTAACACTAATATGTGTTAGGGTAAAAGTAGGGTGAAACACTCCAGTAAAAAAAGGCCCGAGAACTTAAAAAAATAACTAGAAGAATATATTTTAATTTTATATGTATGATACCAATACGTTGTCAGCTTTAGACTGACTCCCTTAAAACTGCCAATAGCAGAGACAACCCCGAGTCGCGCAAGTACGTGCTAAAATTTAATCCGCAGTATTAAATTGGTCGATTGTAATGGAAGGTGAAAGTAGATGGCGCAAGAAGCAAACGCCCGCGAAAATTCAAAACCCCCCTTTTTATTATTTTATTGATATTATTTATAAGCTTTATTTCTGTAGCAGTTGGTGATCGTTTGTGGACCAGAAGTAGTCGATTAGTTGTTTTTAAATATTTCTATTCGCTGGAAGTTAAAAACTAACCGAGTGACTATCTCTGATGATCCACAAACGATCACCAACTGCTGCAGAAACAAAGCTATTTTAAAGTTAGAATACAAAACTAGAGGTCAATTAATTTTTATGTTAAACTAATCAAAAGGTTAATTGTAACCTTGTTGAACCGCTTAACATAAGATTTAAAAGCAATATGTTTTTGTATTGGATAATTAACATAACACCCAAAACACAAGTAGGTGGGTAATAATATTTTGTACAAAATTTATTAAAATCAGAAAAATACAAAAAAGCAAATTTAGGACATTTTGTCAATATATTACAGAAAATATCAAGAAAGCATGATAGTTATTTATGCAACAAGACCGGAAAGTGATTCTTAACAGGGCGAGCTGGCAATTTCCATTGCAAAAGCCCTGGCGAGTCCAGTAAAGTCACTTTTTCTGGGTGTGTTGTGTACAATGTATTTTCTGCAATGGTTCCTGCTATTCTCAAAAAACCTTTTAACTTTAATAAAATATAAAATCAACTGACAGACATCAGACACTTACTTTCAAGGAAGACTGAAATAATCATTTTTAATTGTTATCGGATACTTTTTGTCAACAGAAAATGACATAAGGAATCGGTAGACTTTACAAATCCTTATGTCACTTTGCCGGGCTAGACCTAGTAAATATGTATTTTCCACTCAAATAATTGATCACAGTTAAATTTCTAGAAGGTTGCAGAAAAAGAAAATTATTTAATGATTATAATTAAATTTAAAATATTTATTAGGCTTGACTTGCAGAGACTACCTTAAAATGTTATTAAGTGCTAGATAAAAAAATCATGTATTGTGTGGCACGCAACGTGGCTCTATAAAAATTAAGGTTCTAATTATGCGAAAGAATCTTCAGTTTTCTCTTTGTCTCACGAGCACCATTTTTTTATGATTCTTTTATTCATTTTGCCTCACGAGCATCTTTTTTATTTTGCTTCTGTGCCTCATTATGCCTCTTACACCACCAAGGAATCCCAATTCTAATAATTCCTCGGTCGTTTTCGAACGGTGACATTCTGATCTGATACAGAAGTGCTGAGAATCTCCTCCAAAAATTCACTGGCTGCCTTCACTATGCTAGGAAATTCCTCCGCCAACTCATAAGGTATATTCTTGAGTTGAGGCCTCGCTTGAGGCTAGATCTGAAGTAAAATGAGATAGATTTAGCGACCATGTTTATTGGTTCAAATCTATATTTCTTTATTTTGAATAAATTAAATAATAATAAAAAAGTCTGCGATCATTCTACCAAGCTAATTAGTAACAACTATGGATTGATATCTAAGGACCCCTCAACACCAACATTTTGTAAAACACATATTACGTGCTTGCACTTGGTATGTTGCCAACTGACGACATGGAAAAAGTGTGGAGACTGCATTGTGGGTCAACCTATGACTACTTAGGTCGACATAACTCTCAACAGTAAAATGACGGGAGCATATCCTATAATTTTGAAGAGTTTCTTCAGTGTAATGTATACCCATATTCTCTTGCCAAATTTTTGACCTGTAAAACATACAAAATTGTGCTGTTAGAAGTGTTGTTAATTTAGTGCAGGCCTTAATTTACCTTTCCAACCTTGAAGGAAAATAATGAAGTTTTGCCACATCGTCCTCCGAAGAACCACACACATAACACAATCTAATACATGACTCTGTGGCCATCTCAAACAAAAAATAACCTACAACCAATTTCAAAGTTTATTATGAGGAATGAAATAAGTAAAGGATACAGTTAGCACATTTTCTAATACTGTTTATCCTTTCTGATTAATATATAAGTTAGATATAGCGGATAAAATTATTTATAATTTTATAATTTACCAGTTATATGAAATTGGTAGTCTTTAACACACAAATATCACAAAATACAACGAGAAATAATCAAAATCACGACAAAATAACAAACACTTCTTTCGTCAGTTCAAGTTGACAGATAAATACCACAGAAAAAACGCGGGATAGAACAGAAATGACAGCAGTGCAAGTGCTACCCTCTGCTTTCACCTTCCATTTTATCGGACTAGGACAGCTATATTTGACTATTCTTATATTAAATAGAGATAGCGAATAAATGTTAAAATCGGACAAAATTTTCTATCCACTTGCACGTCTCGGGTTGTCTCTGCCAATAGCCATTCATACATATTTATATTTTTAATTTATAAATACTGCTCTATGAAGAAATGCCGACGGGCGCCGTCAATCATCATAGGCGTCGACATTTACAACATTCGGCCATTCTGCAGTTTCTATTTCTGTCCCCAGAATAGGAGATTAATCTAAAAAACACAAATATTTAAGCAAACGGGTCACATTTACTTAGCGAAACTTTTTGCTTGAATCTTATTGCTCATTGTTGTGTCGTATGTATGTATCGAGCTCCACCCCTCCAACAATTCTACCACCACTCTGGTGTTAACCACTAGTTTACTTACAATGCTAGCCATGTGCTAACTGTTTTTATATATTATTTTGTTGGTCATATACCAACCGTTATTTGTTTTGTTGGTCGTGTATCAACAGTATTTAGAGTTGTTGGTCGTATACCAACCGTTATTTGGGGTTGTTGGTCGTATACCAACCTTTATTTGTTTTGTTGGTCGTGTACCAACTGTATTTTGTTTTTGTTACACTGAGCTTTTGTTACAAAGTTTACATTCTACGCATGGCCTTGTACAGTCCCGAACTCGATAATTTCCGCCACAATTAAAGCCGAAATATTTCGAGATACGTTATAAGGAGCATTACTCCTGTTCTCTACATTCCTAAAATATGATTTATTGTACATACTAGTGCTTGGTTTTACCACCATTGTTGATGTCAGTGTACTTTATTTTGACGCAAAAATACCACTTAAATAATTGACTAAACTTCCAACGGTTTGGAAGTTCGCAGCTTTTGCGGTAAGTGAGATCTTTCGTCTTTAATCCCCTCTGTTATGCTGTCTATGATATATTCTTCTGGAATCGCGAGGTTTAACTTGTTAAATTTGGCAGTCTTTTCATAACAGTAATTACTCAAATTTGGACCCACAGTGGGGTTGTAACAAGCTGCTTGAACAAGTAATTTTCCAAATCGTATTGGTGTTGGAAAGTTCTGATTAAGTATGTTTTTCATTTCTTGCCAATCAAGACACGGATTGGTCAAGGAATCCTATCATTTACGAGCGTTACCACGCAACCTATTAGTGGCTAATTTTAATATTATTTCTTGCGTCTACCTATGAAATATGTTCAGTTCTTCAATTTTACGTACCCAGTTGACCGTACTTTTGGGTATCATCAACACCTGGGTTAAATAACGGGATAATAGTCTCATCAAGATTAACATTGGAACGTGTAGTTACAGTTTGTTGCAGTTCATTTAAGTCTTTTTTTTTAAGGCATTAATTTTCTTAGTGCAGCATCGTCCCGTGGAGCATGCTAGGCGACGAACTACTGGAACACCTAGATTGTGATGTATGCGAACGGGAGCGGTGTTTTCTTCTCTCAGACCGGCTCATCATTCAGTGGTCACAAGAACTACACATTTTCTACAAGCAAACACTTTCCATCAATACAACTACAGAAACTACACTAAATTTTAGTTTTACTGACAATTGTTTTTGTTTTTTTTTTTCACCTTACTATGCATCCAAACGGGCGTAAATACTTGGGGTGGTATATCTCCCTTCTGACTCTGTTAGGGTAAAACACTGCAGTAAAAAAAGTCCCGAGAACTTAAAAAAATAACTAGAAGAATATATTTTAATTTTATATGTATGATACATGTTAATATTTTTAGCTTATAAATACTGCTCTATCAATAAATGCCGACGGGCGCCGTCAATCATCATGGGCGTCGACATTCATAACACGTGGATTTCCACAAAACAATGAAAAACCATATACTGCACTCAACGCGCATTTCGCCAACCAAGTTGGCATCATCTGAAGATGATTAACACTAGCCTTATGCTAACAATGTATCCTATTTATACCTAAATTATTGTTACGATTTGGTGAACCATGACGGACTAACCAATAGAGTGGACTATATGATATTGGGCCCTCTGTCACTGTTCATACTACATGTAGACACTATATTATTGAAGTTACATTGTGGAATTATTAGGATTTTCGGTGTCATAAAATTGATAAATCTTTAAAAAGAAACACTGGAGATCTCAACATCGGGAGAAGGGGGTAAATATGAAATATTTAAAAATTAGGGTAAAAGTGAAACAAAGTTTTTATTTATTTTTTTGTTTAGATTATACCTAATTTAAAAAACATATAGTTTTGAAAAGATCAAGTAACACAGAATTTAATACATAAATGGGAAATTTCAGTTTGTATTTATAAGTAACTGAAAAACTGAAAGTTTTATATTTTGTTTCATATTTACCCTACTTGACCCTAATTTATTTGAATAATATAATGTACACATATCAACGATTAGACAATTTATTGGGAATTTGGGCATGCAGTAGCAAATTTTGTTGTGATTTAATAGCGGGCAATGTTAACGAGGTTTTCTAATTAAAATTTTCTCATAAATAACGTGTGCCTCAGTGGTCGAGTGTCTCACCCATGCCTGGTTTGATTTCTAGCCAAGGACCTGGAATTTTTTCGGAAATTAATTCCAACATAATGTATTTGCAATATGTATTTAATGTTAATGTTAATGTTAATTAAGTTACCAGTCAATCTGGAAGTAGAACCAAATTATTTTATGGCTTATAAGGTACTCCCATGCTGTAAATGAGAATTCTCGTGCTTTGTGTAATACAGAGAAATGCTGACTGTCAGATATCCTCAGATATATGAGGTAACAAACAAACACCCTTTTCCTCCACGTGCTAATTAATGCTCGAAAGTTGGGGAGTTAAAGATATGGGGTTGTTATAGTGTTTTCATAAATTATGTAGAGTAAAGGAATGCAGATTCAATGGCGTGTATGCGTAGGAAATAATAATACAATAGTAAAGATGAAATAATTTAATTTAGAATACCTATGAACTCATATTGATGATTATTAATATTTTCTCTATTAAATCGATACATTTTATTTTAGGTATGAAAAACAATCATTAGGGAAAGTTATGTTTAATTAAATATATTTATTTATATGATCTGAATTTTATAAACATTAAACAATATATTGTTTATTATTTACAAATATAGGTATATATTAAAGTCCTAATTAAAAAAAAGCTCACAAATAGATTATTTGTGATTTTCCTTATGAACAATTGTATTTACAACACCCAAATAAAAACAATGAATATCTTTCTTACTCGCTAGTCTGTCTTACTCCAGACGTTTTCTCCCGCTGCTCGAAAGTATTTCCCGCGTGTTGCGATCATTACACCATGTTTATAGGAATAATAAGATAAGTGGATGATCTAAGATCAATTGCATTTCGATTTATGTGTGTGTGTGTAGGTACCTACACATGTACTATCGGGATATTCGCGACGCATAACGTTCAAATTGGTACATGTGAGAGAACTGCTCTTAGTTGCCTTAAATGAAGTGAAAGGAAAATTGGATTAAGTATACAGATCATGTTAAAAAGATTGAATTACAGATGTGGGACCTTGATACCAAGATGGATAATCCCGTTGGTAGTGAAAGTGGAGAAATATTTCCTTCATACAATGAATAGTGCCAAATTTTATATGTATAGTCAATAATAAATCAGTGATCAATCATGTATAAATAGTTTTCGTCCTCAACTTAAGTGTTTAAGTGTTTTTTTTAATGTGTGTATAACATATGTAGTATTAATATGTATTGTGTTCCTGAATTGTGTGTAGTTAAGTTTACATTGTTTTGGCGAGATTTTTTTCATCCAGAGTTCATTATTGATTTTACTAACTGTCCTACCTATACTAATATCTCCTTCTACCCATTCTCCTCCTGGGATGCTTTTACCTCCCCGTGGTCTTTGCTGGGCAATAACAATTTTCTAATGAGGTATCGTATGTTTTGCTATGAATAACAGTTTTATTTCTTTAAATGTTATTGGTTAAATGAAGAACATATAGTCAAAAATATTTTCAATTGCAGATACATATTTTAGAGGACTAAATTTGATTATTCTGCACTGACTACTAATTACAGTAATTCAAATTTCATTTAAATAAAACTTTTAACTGTTTCAAAATATTTAATGCATAAATATGTATCTAAATCACATATATACAATTTAAAAAAAAAAAAAAACTTTCAGATCTATCTATACCATGTCCAACGCTGTTACATTACGCCCCTGACTGCACCGCTTCACTCAGGTTTATGCAATTAAGTTTTTTCTACCTGTTCTCGAGAAGGGTCGCCAAGTCGACCAACGGTCTTAACATTCGTCTCGTATACGTTATCAACTATTTTAATTATATGGTCAACTGCAGCGATTTCCGGCAAGGTTTTTATTTTTATACAAGGGGGCCTGATCACTTAAACAAAAGAGACGGGTTTATATAAATTGCTTGAGGTACGTGTACAGATTTTATATTTTGCATGTGCCCCCTCTGTATTTTAATAAATAGCCGACAAATTATTTGTTCTCCTCTACACAATTTACGAAAACACTATAGCTGCATCAACACACGAACAAATTACTACTGCTAGATGAATTGAATAAGTTTATTTTAATTTTACAACAGATTCTTAAGGAACATCTTAAATATTTTTAAATAATAAAAAGTAGGTACCACAAAAATTATCTCTTATATTCGCAATTCATCAAAGGCAGAAATTTCTCGAATAAAGGGTAAAACAGCATCCACAGTTAATGGCAGTGGACATTAAACTTTGTCTAGGTGTAGTTAGTACCAAAAACTCCACCCCTTCAAAACTTGCATGCTCTGCGCTTCTGACTACCACGCTGCAGATATTCCAAACAACTTCCTGCTGTTGGCTGTTATTTATCTAAGAACGCGAAACCGTTATAATTTTTGGCGGTTAATTTTTATTTGTCGCTGTAAAATTTCCTAATGCTTATCTGTGTTTTTGTTTGATTTGTTTAAAGTAATATTTTACGTCTTATCAGTTTACACTTGTTTGTCTGCGTTTGTAAGTTGGTATTTCATTCAAACTAGAATATAATATTAAGATATGATAATTATTCTTGTCATGCGGTTCTGCTGTGAAAGGTTATTTTTTATATCACTAGTGGCGTAGATATGGTTCATTCGTTCTAAAATTTTGTTCATAATTTTTTTATCACTCACTATTTTGGAGAAAGTTGCATACTTCGATTGAGCAAAGATTAGTAGTGAAAAAATATTACTCGTCAAAAGTCGACAGCGGATAGCCATTTCCAAGTAAATCGATAGAAACAAATCAAAACTTAGTGATGTAAATTTACCGGTAAAATTTTATATTCAGCATTTGAACCGATTTTTATCCGGCTGAATAAATGCAATCTAGCATTACTTTTATATATACAATAATATACATGTTTAACACCAAATTAAAAATCAGACCAAGTATATATTAGAGTTCAATTTGCTTTTGCCGTTTTTATCCGCATTTTTGCTTGCCAAAAATCAGTTAAAAAATGCTAAAAATGAAAATTAGCTGGTAAATTTACATCACCAACAAAACTCAATATTTTTGGTAATTAATTTGGTAGTTTTCCAGCTTCCATTAATAACAGTTTTTGTTAGGAGGCTTTGCTTTTTTTATAGAATAAATGAGCATCTAGTAATTCGTTAGTAAACAAAGTGTCAATCAACAAACGTATGCATTGCATTTGAATTTTGAATATCTAGTAAATTTTAGTGATTTCTTTTACATAGTAGGTACATATCAAAAGTTAGTAGTTATCAAACCGATAATAACTTATTATTAAAGCAAAGCAAAGCGTCTTGTCTTTATGAGGAAAGGTACCCTAAACGTCGAACACCCAATCCTCAAACATTTGTAAATATACAACATCGTCTTCGGGAAACAAAGATATTTGCAAAGAGCACTGTTGTTCTTGGAAGATTAGCTAAGTTAGGACACCGAGGCTAAAGGAAGCTGTTCTCCATGAAATAAAAGAAGTAAATACGTAAGAATACTTGTCAGTGTTTAACATTTGTCAAAAAAAATTTAAATTTATTTGATTGCAACTCTTCTATTCATGATCACAGTACAAGGTAATCTTTTGCGTATCCCACGTCATCATACTACTGCGTTTAAACATTCGCCAAATTACAACAGTATAATTTTTTATAATAAATTGCCAGTCAATATTAGAAATATTAATGAATTTTTTATCTTTAAAAAGAAGACAAAAACTTTATTGACTAACGGATGCTATTATAGCACTGGTGAATTTTTAAATGATTCTTTTATTTAAGAATATATAGAATACAAAACATTGATGTCTCTCTGTTAGTTACTTACTGCAAAATTAAATTTTATGTTAATCTTCGTTTTTATTAAACATTTTTGACTATTTATTATACCTATATGTGCATATGTACGTATGAGTATTTCTATATATGTTCGTATATATAATGTGTATGTATTATATGTATGTATGTATTCTGTGTATATATTTATAATGTATATGTATGTATGTTGACTATATTTTATGTTACATATTATGTTTATTTTTATTTATGCCTATTTATTTACCTGTATCATGTATATTTATTATTTACACTATATTTTTTTAGCTATAACTACTATTATGTATTTGTTATTCTCTATGACTTTTCATATCTGTATACTATACAGCTACACATGAATAAATATATTTTTTTTTCCGGTTGCCCGTCGCTGGATAGTCCTCCCGTGGACTCTGACGCATCACAGGAGTCGCACCAGCACATTAACCGCAGCCACTCCTCACATCCCGCAGGGTTAGTGATTGTAGTCATGTGCCCTATGCAGACGAATCGAACCCAGGATGACCGCCTTCTGTATTTGGCCTGCCAGCCACTCGGCTGATTTTTGGCAGGCCGGTATGGTTTTCAGTTCCGAGAGCAGCGTAGGCTTATCCCTCCAAGTACACCGATAATTAAGACGACCATTTTGACCGAATAGCCTGGGTACAGCACATGGAGCTCGTACCAGAAATCGCGATATTTGGTCTGTTTCTCCTCCTCTTTCAAGGTGATGTTTTTCTTCGCAGGTGCTAAGAAGTCGATGACATACATCACCTTGAGTTGACGGTCGAGAAGGATTATGTCAGGTTGTTGACTTGGATTAACCTGACCGTCGGGAACGAGTAGTTCCAGTAAATCCGACATTTCTCGTTCTCGACAACGGCCTCAATATCTCCGGGGACGTAAGGCAGCACTAGTGTCTTTTCTACCCCCCTTAGATGGTAGTATAGCACTCGTAACGCCACGTTATGTCGGTGGATGTAGGCCGAAATCGCATATACAGTATGGGGACCGTAAGCAAGGTAAATGGGAAAAAACCAAATGTGTAGAACAAGGACACATTGCTCTCATATAATACGTGTTAGAAAAGGACAGAGAAGCTGATAATAAATAACGAAATTTGAATTAGTGGTGACAGGAATCCATAATCAGAAGCTGGCGATATTCATACCCATCGTTTGTTTGTTTGTTAATGCGCGTATTATGTGAAGTCCTTGTTCTACACATTTTTTTCCCATTTACCTTGCTTACGGTCCCCATACTGTATATGTAGAATGTAACTGCGTGAGCGATTCCGTTGCCTGATGGTAGGTCTTGCAGTTGATATCAGGAACCTTTAGACACCACACGCGGATACGGTAGATCAAGGTATTGATAACACCATCCTGGCAGGCCTAAATGAATCCCTCTGTCTCTGACTTAAGCCCGGCTGACCTTAAAAAGGCGAATGTTAGCCTGGTCGATAAACCCAGCGTTTCTATATTCTTATAGAAGACACCATGCTGGGGTTTATCGACATGATGCCGAAACAGTTTTTCCTTTTCCGCGGCTCTGAATCGGGCTTTCAGACGATTTGGCTGAAGTTCAGTAACTAATTCTACATCAGCAACTCACCGGCCTCGCCTAATGTTAAATGCGAGACCAAATTCATCTGCTGTTCTTTTTGCTGCCTTGAACAATCCTGCTCCAACTCCTACAGTTTCGTGATGTTTTACGAACCGCAAGAGGGGATCTGAGCTCCTGAGTATGTTACATGTCATACTCAGTACTACTCTGCCATGCGTACACTCCAGGCTCAAGAGTCCTCTGCCCCCCCCCCGTTGACGTGGGAGGTACACACGAGGAACGGACGATCTAGGATGAATACTTCTGTGAATATTCATCACCTTGCGGGTATTTCTATATAATTGGCGCAGCTCCTCTACTGTCCACTTTACTACTCCGAAGGAATAGAGCAGAACCGGAACGGCAAGCATATTAGTTGCAGACACTTTGTTCTTCCCCGAAAGTTCGGAAGACCAAATCTTTCGGAGGCGGTGTCTGTACTTGTCGCGGAGAGAATCTTTTATTTGTGATACATCCTGGATGTGCCTTTGTTGCATACTCAGATATGTATAGGTCTCTCCGGCATCCAGATGTCTTCGGATGCTTCCGTCTGCGAGCTGCGCATCTTCAGGAAATTCCCCACATCGTCCTCTCTTGAGGTGGACTAGTGCACATTTGTCCAACCCGAACTTCATACCAATTGCCCGCGTATATTCTTCGACCACCCTAAGAGCGTTTTGTAGTTCGCGCTCTCCGGAGGCATAAAGTTTAAGGTCATCCATATAAAATAAATGGGTGACCTTATGCCTCCGGTCGCTGGGTGGTCCACATTGATATCCGCGGGTTTGGCGGAGCCCAACAGACAACGGCAGCAGTGAGATGCAGAAGAGGAGAGGACTCAGGGTGTCACCCTGGAAAACTCCTCTCCTAAATGCCACCTGCTCTGTCGTGACCCACTGTGCACCTGATGTTATGGTGAAGCGGGTCTTCCAGAGCGGCAGCAGCTGTTCTATGCATCTCATTAGTAGTGCTGGTACCGCAAGACATTCGAGCAAGTACAACAATAGCTCATGCGATGTAGTATCAAATGCCTTGCGATAATCAATCCAGGCCATCGATAGATTCCGCTTGTGTTGTAGAGAATCCTGTGTAATACAGTGGTCTATCAGCAGGCTGTTCTTGCAACCTGCCATGCCCTTCTTGGCACCACGCTGTTCGTGTATCTGCTGGAAGACCGGATCAACAGCCCTCAGTGTCCTAGCATACAAGATACGTGTAAATATCTTGTAGCAGGAGTTGAGGCAACTGATCGGCCTATAATTCCTCGGGTCGGAAAGATCCCCCTTTTTGGGGATAAGTACAGTACGTCCTTCGACGAACCAGTCCGGAATCTGCTGCCCCTCGTTCAACCATGAGTTGAAAACTCGCGCCAGATGACGGTGAGTGAAAGGAAATTTCTTCCACCACCAGTTGTTAATGCCGTCTGGGCCCGGGGCAGCGAAGTTCTTGGTACCAACAAGTGCTTGTTGGACTTTCTCCGTACTGATTGCCGGGCACACTTCTTCTGGCTCTTCAAGATGTCTGTGGCACAGAGCTTCGAAGTGTGCAATTGCTGGAGTGTCGCTGTTGAATGGACGTGTCGTTTCGTAGATTCCCTTCCAGAAGGTTTCGACATCTTCTACAGTCGGCGGATTATTTACAACACGCTATGGCTCTTGAAAGAGGCGGGAAGGATTCGTACGGAACAAATTGTTTTGCACCATACTCCTTACCCACCTCTTCAACGTTTTCTTTATTGCCATAAGCGCTCGGATCCTATCTAGACAGTACTGCTTGATGGTAAGCATCACTGTCAGATTTAGAGTATGGTGTTGATGTCTTAATCCGCCGGCTATGCGCCGGATTCTGAGAGTAGAAACTCTATCACTTGTCTTGTATTCCACCACACTCTGGATCCGAGAAGCGTGTTGTCTGGCCGACTGTATCTTGCCCTCGATTTTTTGTACACTCCGCTTGGCTTTCTCAACCCCGTGTTTGGTTGACCTCTCACGGGGGACGAGTTGCTTCGCGGCGTTGTACACGGCACAGTTGATTTGACAGATGTCCGCATCTTCTGGAAGTTCCATATCAATGACCGCGTCCATTCTAGCCAGTTCTTGTGGCTTTAGGTTAGCCCTGGTGTTAAGGCTAACCCTCGTCCTTAAGTCTACAACGGTGAACTCTAAAGGATGTTCCCCATCAGCTGGTAATTGCCGCGGTGGCAGTTCTTCCAGCCGACGGGGTGCCATTACGTAACCTGTCCTGAGCAGAAAGGATACTTGATCTCTCAGATATTGTTGAGAGAAGGCGCGATGCTTTGGATGCATTTCGCACCAAAGTGCATGCATTCGCGCCATGTGTCCCCTTCGCTCAGGTTCGCTACTCTCGCGGCAGGTCAGCAAGTCATCCTGAAGTTCCCTCGTCCACTTAAAGCGTCCGTGTTCAATGCCTAGGTTGTCAACGTTGAGACCATCCGGTAAGGCCCCTCCCACCTGTCTCTGACCCCCATCCGCTTGCGGTCGATTGTCAGGAGCCCTTCTTAAGTTGTAAGGAACCCGAATTATTATTATTATTATTTTTTTTTTCGGAATATCCGATGCCGGTCAGTTCTCCCATGGCCTCCGACACCTCACGGGAGTCGCGCCGGCGCATCAACTACAGCCACTCCTCACATCCCGCAGGATTAGTGACTGTAGATACCAGAATCGTGTGCCCTAAGCAGACGGAGAGAACTCAGAATGACCGCCTTCTGCATTTGACCTGCCAGCCACTCGGCTGATTTTTGGCAGGTCGGTATGATCTTCAGTTCCGAGAGCAGCGTAGGCTTTATCCCTCCGAGTACACCGATTATAAGGACGACCATTTTTACCGAGTAGCCTGGGTACAGCATTTGGAGCTCGTACCGGAGAACGCGATATTTGGTCCGTTTCTCCTCCTCCTTCAAGGTGATGTTTTTCTCTGCAGGTGCCGAGAACTCGATGACATACATCACCTTGAGTTGATGGTCGAGGAGGACTAACTATGTCAGGCTTGTTGGCTTGGATTAGCCTGACAGTCGGGAACGAGTAGTTCCAGTAAATCCGGCATTTCTCGTTCTCGACAACGGACTCAATATCTCCGGGGACGTAAGGCAGCACTGGTGTCTGGTCTACCCCGCACGAGTGCCTTAGATGGTAGTATAGTACTCGTAACGCTGCGTTATGCCGGTGGATGTAGGCCGAAATCGCATATATGGGACATGCAGAAAGTAAGTGCATGAGCGATTCCGGCGCCTGATGGCAGGTCTTGCAGATTTAACCGAAACTGAAGCATAAAAGTTTTTACGTCATTAAAATACTTGTGAAAATAGAGAATTGCCTCCAATCATATCCTGCAACGTATTAAAAGAGGTTGTGGTGGCAATGGGTTGTCGAGACAGGCCACACGAAAGTTTTTAACACGTTTGGTGGCTCTCACAAAAATTTGTTTTGTATTTGTAATTAGCGCGTCTACCCCTATGTAATTTTAAAATTTTTCTCTGCTACCAAATGTAGGACTTGGGCCATATATGCTACAAGTATTAAATAATGTGGAAAGACAGCTTTTAGCAACTAGCCAGATTTAAATATATACCATGCTGGATTAGTCACTAGCATTGACACTTCTGAACTTTTTTTTGCTTTAATGTGTCCTAATTTTTTTAATATCGAATTCAGAATGGGGGGGCTAATTTTCAATGTGCATTCGTGCTTTACCTACTTGTTGCGATGCAGTATCCGTTTGTATGTTTCACGTGTACTTAATACGTAATACGTATTCGTTCTCTGCGACTCCGCTGAATTACTCGGAATTTTATTGATATTTTAATGATAACAAAGGTCTCCAATGTACAAAACAGTTCTCTACAATGATTGATTTCATCGCAGATTTACAGTCAAAACATTTTAATAATTCTTTATTAAATAAATCATTTAGAATTTTTTTCAACTAAGAGAAACCCGATCAACTACTAGTTTGAACATTTTTTAGTGTTACTAACGGCGAATGTCAATGATGGCACCTTATTGTCCAATGACTGGCGCCCTCTGTTGGCGAGTTGTAATCAACAGATGGCTAATTTTATGTTTAATTTAAATTTAATCACATGATTTGCTGATAAACTTGTAGAAGACAATAAATACCTAGTATTTATGATGTCATAACATATTCTTTCTTCCAGTAATGTAAGTAAATGACATAAAATATTTAAAAACAAACTTTCCCATTGATGCCAACAGTGGATAAATAAAATATAGGTCATAGTAAAAGACCTTATAGATGGTAAATATCCATCTCTTTGTTTTGTTTAGACATTCACTATGCACACGTATTGTCACTTCCTTACATACATAAAAAAGCGTGTATGTAGGTTGAGTTAGTAATGTATGTATACATATATAAAGAAAAATCAACCAGCAAATAACGTGGCCATGACCGTTTATGTAATGCTTTTAAATAAATTAACAGTCAACTGACCGAACAACTTCCAATATGAACAGATCTTTTATGCAAGCACTGCCTTTTAAATATTTTATTTATAGATTTGAGATTTAATATTTTTAAAAGGCGGGTTGCATCTATCTGTTAACGAACTATTTCGTTATGAGTCGGCTAGAGTTTTTACCTGCGTTTCAAATTTTCCACGGTAGATAGAAAAAAGTAATGGACAACTTACAATATTTATAAAACTATTGTTTATACGAAATATTCTGTAATTATGTCCATACCGTTTACTTGAGTAAACACCAACGTGTCCACTTTAATCGATGGAGACATTTTAATCTGTTTCGTTCAAGAAATTTCTAATTTTTTCATAAAGAACATTTGTTAATATCATTTGGCCTTGAAAATATCTTAAAATAAACATTGTTTCCTATATTTGCTCTGACTCAACAGCGTCAGTGTTTACACATATTTTTTATTTAAAGGAGTATTTATACAGAGAGTGATCCTTAAGTACATCGAGAACATTCAGGAGGTGATTCCTGAACCTATTTTGACACGAAAAGCTGAAATGATTTCTTCTCAAAATTGGTTCAGGAATCATTCGAACTTTCTCGATGTACCTACTTAAAGGCGGGATACCACCGAAGCAACATTTTGGAAACCTATGGTATGCGAGAGTGCTTCAGTCAGTACTTGGCAACGTGTATTCCGTTTTAATCGCATACCTACGGCATATTTTATTTGTTGTCGAGTGGTGCTTCCGACCCGGTAGTATCGGGGAATTGTATGTTGAACGCAACAAAATGGAGTGGTCTCAAGGAAAAACAGTTGATTTTATAGAACAATACCGACATTTTTAACTGTCATCTGTAGCTAAAAAGCACAACGTCACCAAAAGCCTAATTTTTGCTGCTTCCCGATATTGGTGGCGGATTTCAAAATGGTAGAAGCAACATTTGTTGTGTATATCGTATGAATATCTTAATCTAACGTAAATTGTCCTGTCCTTTGTGGATTTCATAATGTACATAAAATTTATTGTACATATTTTAGCATTTCCGTCAGTGGAAAATACAAGAGTTATACATCAGCGAATGTTCACATTTGGATAAGCATTGGATTTATTTCTCATGGATATGCAATGGACATCCATATTAATTTCACTGTCTAACACGAGATGGGGTTAATTAATAATAAATTCGACAACTTAGCTATGTATGGATGATAACGTCTTGTCTCTTAATTATAATTTAATCAAAATTACTTAAATTTTAGTCATGGTTCGTAGTAAATCAGTGTGGCGACAACCTGTAGTCACAAAAATGTTTGATTATAAATCACCGTCCACAATTGAGGTCAGCTAGATATTTTTTGGATATTCATCGTACCAAATATGAATTAAAATTTGATATCCACTATATCATAAAGTGAACCAAAACTATGAATTTTTTAAATCCATTGAATATGCTATTGTTGTTTGGGCTTCTTCAGATGTATATTAGTCTTATTGCATGCTGTTGTCATTATAGAATAAACAGTTTTTTGGCCGTCCTAATATTTCGCTAGGATGTAATTGGAATATCTTTCTAGTTAGGTTCCAACTGGTGACATATTTGCTTCACTGTACATCTGTCAGATATCTATGGACATTTATACATGAAGGGTGTCGGGTGAAAATAGGGAATGTCCTACCGGCAAGTTTTAGAGTAAAGTTAATTTTAAAGTTAACTACTTGATAATTTATATCCTTGGACAGATAAGAAAGTCAGAAACATTGATAATAACTTTAATTTTATTAAAAACACATAGTTAAAAAAACGAATATAAAAGAACGACAAATTCTGTCAAATATACTAATAAAAATGATGTAACATCTCTGTTTTCCGGTAGAAAGCAGGGATTGTCCATGGTGAGTCCAGCATGCAGCATATTTTTTTACATCTACAACAAAAGCAAAAAATACATTGTCTACCACTATAAATATTTGCATTTTACCACGTAAACTTTAAGTAGTTTTTCTACTGGCTCTTTTTCTGCAGGCGGGTTTTCGGGAACTGGCTTTTTCATTGCAGATTTTTTTATTGGAGACTGTTTGGTTCAGTTTCTTGGAATGTCCTGCGCCCTTAACATCTGCAGCTTTCCGTGTTCGTTTAGATGGTCCTGCCTCCTGATCACTTGGAGTTTTCCCTTTTCGTTTAGATAATCCTGCACCCTTAACATCTGGAGTTTTCTGTTTTTGTTTAGGTTTTTTCCGTGGTTTTTCCATGTGTGGAATGTTGGCATACAATTGTTTACTTTCTTCTAATTCGCAAAACTTTGATAAAAAGATGAGATCCTTGTATTTGTCCTCATCTATAGGAATTAGATCAAAATACGACTGTGAAGGCAATTCAAATTCAAAGGAGCCGGTGTCATTCGAAAGTAAACTTGTACACTCCTCGACAGAGAGTAGGGGAGATTCCAACATGGATCCGTTGTATGAATCTCTGTGTAATATTAGTCGCGGATGGCTATCTACTATCTTGAACTCTCTCATTTTTTGAGTTGGGAAGGGACTCTTTTTCGCATATTTTGTAGAAAAAAAGTCAGTCCATTGCTTAACATAGGTTTGATTAACTGAAATTACCTCAAAAGGCAATGGTTTTACTCTAGAAGCTGCAATGATTTGTTCGCATTCACTAGGAGATTCCATTCTTGCTTTGGTGTTAATTAATCCCATATTTTTGTCGCATTCTAAATACGAATGTCCACGAATTGGGTAGGTAACTTGAACAGACTTAAATCGTTTAACAACATTCACCATATAGTGAATGAGACGCATCAATGCGTAGTTTTTATTTTGCCCACCTGCCGCGTCGCAAAAGATGTGCAAATTAGTCACTTCTTGAGGTAAATAATTCATGGAAAAGTCAAAGAGAAAAGAGCACACTTCATCAGCACCCTGTTTTGCGATATATTGAGGATATGTATAAAAGTATGACCGAGCATTTGACAGGACGTGAATATTAAAGCTGTACATTGAGAGTAATGTTTTTAAATATTGTCATATCTTGCGACTGTCCGCGTTTTCTGCCGATCACTTCCAACTATGATGTAGTATAGCATTTTTGTTAATAGATGGCATGGCAAACGTATATTGTACAGAAGGTGGACATTCCCCATTTTCTCCCGGCACCCTTCACATGACCTTAGTCTGTGCTAATACATAAACAACTGAAGATCTTGTAATAATATATTATTTCTTATATTCAGGGCTGGCCCGCTGAAAACTTGCACATGAGGCTAAACCCAATTTTGCCGCCCTTTTAAAACAATCAAAAGAAAAAACACAATCAGATAAAAACTCAAATTTATTGTACTAATATATATAAGTACTTATATGTGTACCTAAAATAAAAACACAAAATATTCATATACAAAACAAAAACATAAATTCTTATAAAAAAAAATGGAACATAAGCATAAGGCAACTTTTCTTCAATAATATCGTCTTATTCTATACTTGCACATATTTCGTTCTCAATGGTGAGTATGGCTAGATCTGTTGAACGTTATAATTTATTTATTAATTGAAGTTTTAAAAAGGAGCGTTTCCAATTGTTACAGAGACAAGAATGGTGAAATGAATCCTTAACAAAGCAGCAAAGCATATTGGAAAAGTTTTCCGTCAAAGTAAGTAATTTATTGGTCTAAAAATATACAACAGAATGGTCTTACATTCTCGCATAATCGACGTTTGAGTTTATGAAAAAACTCATAAATAAAATTCTTTACCTTATACATGTACGTACAGTGGCAACAGACTAATTGAAAACGACAGCAAATAATAATTCAATCTTTTTTAATTCTGAAATTAATATAAGAAAATTCAAATACTATTTCGGTGATACTATTGTTAGAGTATATATTTTTTATTTTTGTGTAAAATAAAAGATGGATATTTTTTTAATAATTTATTTCTTAACTTATTAGGAAGAACTAAATTTTCAATTTTCTCTAAATCTAATGGTTAATACTTAGTTGGATGCCAATTAGCTCCAATGACTTTCAAACATCTTCTAGGCATAGACTCTACTAAACGTTTACATGTGTCTACTGGAATGTCTGCCCATGCTTGCCTCATGCCGTCAAAATTTTGAAAAGTTTTCGACCCTACTTGATTTTTAACTATCATCTAGAGATTCTTTATGGAGTTAAAGTCTGGGTTACTAGAAGGCCACTGTAACACTTCCATATGATTATATTTAAGCCAGTCAGTTACTCTTCCAGCAGAATGCTTGGAATCATTGTCATGCTGGAATTTCCAAAGTACCGGTAAATTTTCTTCTGCGTAAGATTGCATGCCATTTTACAGTATATTGATGTATTCATACTGATCCATGGTACCATTTATTCGGCAAAGTGTGCCAACATCATTCCAAAAAAAGCAGCTCCATACTATGATAGAACCATCTCCAAATGAAATGTTCTCCGCCAGAAAAAAAAAATAAAAAATATTTATTCTAACAATAGTAACATCGTAATAGTATTTGAATTTTCTTATATTAATTTCAGAATATAAAAATGCATTATTATTTGCTGTCGTTTTCAATTAGTCCGCCGCCACTGTATATAATAGTGAAAATTAGAGGGGTCGATGAATAAGAATACAAAATATATACAAAAATAATACAAAAATTATAAAAACAAACTGACAAATAATTGCAATGTGTACATAATGAATAGTTGAGGTGGGATAATGATAGAATTTATCAATTTAGTTGAGCTAACATTTTTTCAAACATATCATTGTTTGAATAAAAGCTTTGATTTATTTACAGAACTTATTTTTATTGCAATATTTCTTTATATGAAGTGAGATTATAGAGTTTGGATCCATAAAACGTAATAAATTTTTTGCGAGGTTTAATTTGAACATCTCGGTATTGCAAGAGAATTTTCAAGGTTTGTTCTAGTGGGGTAATTATGTAGAGTGAGTTTTTCTTTGAGACGGTAAAAATAATGTACACTTTTAAGACATGAGAGTTCATATATTTAGTTAACTTTGTGAATTTATGTAGTAGTGCTGTAGAATATCTAAAGTTAAGTTTAAATAATATCTTTATTAGTTTATTTTGGTATGTTTGTAGAATCTTCAAATGATTAACATATACTCCTCCCCAGATAGATATTTCGTATTGTAGAATGGATTCAGCTAATGCATTGTACACAAATATCAGAGTGTCTCTTTTAAACACATTTCTTAAGTTGTAAAACTTAAATAGTTTTCTAATTCGTGGAATCACATATTCAATGTGCTCCCTCCATTTCAAGAGCTGGTCAATAATAATTCCTACATATTTTATTTTTGATGTATGATTTATGACAGTGGCTCTTTAGAAATACCAGAAATTTCAACTGAAAAAGTAATAAATTTAGTTTTTTCAGCATTTAGTGTTAACATATTAGAATCTAAAATTTTTTTAGTGTATCAAACCCCAATGCTGCCTTATTTTATGTTATATATTGAGTATACTGATATCATTAATATACATGAGAAACAGAACTGGACCCAACGCGATACCTTGAGGCACACCCAAAAACCTTTTTTCTAAAAATAGTTTAAAACTTCTAAAGGCTTTATGCCCTCATTGCTGTGCATTATTTCGCTCAAAGTTAAAAGTTCATTGTGTAATTCATTTGGATCTAATCAGTTTGCTGAATAGGGAAATCCTGACACCTTTTTAAAACATCCATGTCGTTCAAGGTGGGAATATCATTCAGAAATTCGAAGAGTTAATTATGGGATTGCAACTGTTTGAATCTCTGCTCGACAGAATTATGACGATATCCACTAAGGAGTTAAAATTGTTTGTATATTTCCATTTTAAAATAATTTCGAGAAATAAATGACTACTTAATGTTTGAATTATTCTTACTAATAACAAATGACCAATGTTCAAATGTTACTAATGTCAAACAGACGATTCCATGGATATTCTACCGTGGTCTAAGGTGAATGTTCCTTAATGCTTTTTTTGTACATCCTTCTAACATTAAATGGGTGTCCCTGGATATACTAGTTATGCTCCAAGTTATGATATATGTTTGTAACTCATTATAAATCCTTAGGATATCGCATCCAAAGGGTACGGGTACATCGACAGGATGTACTATATATTCTAAGATGTATGCCTACTGGATGTCCATGGAACAAGATCGTGCTTATAGGAATTTTTGACCACATATAAAGTTGAACCCTTCACCACTTTTTTCATATACAGTTTTCAATTCCTGTTATTTTAGTTAGTTTTTGCGCTTATTTTATTACTGGTATTGTGTTTTTATTTGTCTGTGTATGATATTTATTGTCTTATACTAATTAAGATAGTATCTACTGATTTATCTTACCTTTTTAAATTGTGGCTTATGAGATCAACAAATTGTATTTTTGTTTGTATATAGATGCAAATATGTGACTGAATGGACTTAGTTTCCAAAGCCATAAAAAATGTAGATATAACTTCGATGATATGGCAATATTTATTCCAGTCTAATTGATTTTCTTTTTAATAAGTTGAATTGATAAAAAAACAAACCCACAAAAAGATTTTTAAATTATTTTATACACAAAATCGGCTTATGAATTTAATTATAATAATTATGTTACCTTACAACAATGTAACACTTTTATATTCCATAAGAATGTGTTGAAGTTGAAATAAAATAATCTTACAACATGGACTAATGAGCGTAGATAAATATATTCGTAGAAATATGCATTCATATACAGTTATGAAAAAAGGCTTGCTCTGGAATCCAGTTTAAATTATTCCGGTGTCTTTAATATACATCTGGTAATCAATGGGAGTTCATTTTTTTACTTGTCTTACAACTTAATTTGAAATCAATTAAATGAAATTCTACTTACGGCAAAAAAATATGAAACAAATTTGGGTCAATGTTTCAAAATTCTCGTAGAAAACCTGCTGTACAAAATAAGTCATTTACCATTCGATGAATGGTTGATTGCACTCGACAATTACTATTAAATAATAGACAAAATAAAAATAGTAAAAGCGTTACCTGTTACTCTTCAGATGTTACGTAATATATTACGCTATACAGCTGACTTAACTTACTGGACTTTAATTATCCGTTCATATTGAATGGAAATTTCCGCCAATAATGGAGAAATGATTGGGATTAGAAACTTACTGTAGGGACGACACGTCATTATTTTTTGATGTACAATTAAGGTCCCATATAATAGAAAATTCTTTTTTTAGTGTTCATATTTATTGTTATTTTTAGAAGGGCCACTGCTTGCCAGCAAGCACGCAGATAAAATAAGGAGCAAACGAAGGCCAATGGTCGACAGCGTTCCAACTCACCTGCTTTAATTTAATAATTATATCAAATAAACTAAATAGCTAATATAAGATAATTTACTGCTCTTGTTGCTGGATTTTTAAAAGATACCATAAACATCGAAAACCGCGTTGGATATGGTTTAATTATTAGACTTAGGGAGTTTGGATGTCATCCCAGAGACGGATTTTTAAACTTAATATTTTGGCGCCTTAATTAATTAATCTTTTTCATGTAAAACCGGCACCGATGAGCGGTCGTCCATCGCCGAGAATTATAATGACACCGATGAGCGGCCGAGAATTACATTATTTATGTAATGTAGTGTCGAAGTGCGAATATCATTTGCATTCCAAGGCCACAGAATTGAAGAACTAGAAGTGAAAAAGCATGTCTGAAGTCTGTGCTTTTTGAAGGCCGGAAATGACGTAAAACCTGGTAGTGAGTTTGCGCAGTGCAAATTTATTAAAGAAACGTGTTTAAATTTCCGCAGTAATGCATTCCTTTTACAGAAACAATCATGGGCGTCGGCTCCAAAATTTCCAGGGGGACAAAGTAAAAATATTTAGAAATGTATCTAAACGTTTCTTCACAATGAATATTAGCAAATATTTTTTTTCTGTAGGATAAAAAACAAATTATCTAAAAAATACATAATACAAAAATATTTGTTTTGTTAGCATTGCTGCAATGTGTCTGCATTGGCTTTTGATTTAATTGCCAAGAAAGTATATACTATTTTTTTTTGTTTATATAGAAATGCGACACGTACAGTGTACCCAATAAATATAAGATAATTGTTTTATTGCCTACCCTTTGTATGCGTCGGTTTATTCCTTTATCGGTGCCCGGCAGTATCGATGCTTTTAATTCTTAATAATAGGTATTCTCTTATATCTATTGCGCTTACTTTGTTTTGATGAATAAACGGCTTAGGATTGTCTACGGTTTTCCATGAGTTATGAAAGACTGTCATCCCTAGTTATTCTATCCACAGAATATGGAATGTGGAAAGCAATCAATTCGAGCAATATTATTAAAAATATTTCAGAAATCAAAGAGCGAAAAGTGCTATTTTAATAAACTGTAGTTAAATAAACCCGAAACTAATGCGAAGCCAAACGAAGCGCTGTTTTAGCACCTTATTTTATAGATGGCGGTGATTCTTGATACAATATCAACCGTACCGAATTGTAACTTAAATAAAGAATTTTGTTGTAGGTACTTTGTATGTGGTTGACTAAAAAATTGCAATAAAATTTATTTGTGAATATTAATTTACAATTTTTTTTTAAATTGTTTACTATTGTAATTTTTTGGTTTTTATTATAGGACCTAGCTATCCATATATTAATGAAAAATATTATTATCTGACAAAAGCTAGGAGGTGCTGCCGTCCTCCCCTGTCCTCTTTAGGCGACGACGCCCAGGCCTGTTTATTTTTGCTGTCAAAAATACATGTTATAATGCGCATGCTCACTGCCGGTATTTCGCAGCCATGTTAGGGGTTCCATCTCTCGTAAATTAGGTGTAATGTTCATCACTTCTAATTTTTTAATTCTGTGTTATCTGCTTGCTGTATAACCTATTTAGTTTACATCCCTGCTCTATGCAGTTTGCAATTTGTTTAGTTCGAAAACACTCTACCTAGCGAACTGTTGTGTGTACGGCGAGTATAAATAATTTTTTTATTTCTTCGATATTCTCTATTTAGTGTAGTGTGTTAGTGCACGTAAATAATGGCGAGGCAGTCCGCATCTTCAGAAAGTGATCGGTTGTGCGTTTTTATGTAAAGTGTGGGAACTGTCATACGTATATCCAGTCCAATTATAAGTAAATATACTGTGATGAAACATGTGTCGTCGAAAAAACACCAATGTTGATTGACGGAAACAAACAAAAGCGGCGAAACAGAGAGGAGCTGTTATTTAAAGAAATTTACAAGGTAAATCCTGTTTACTGTACCGTCTGACCCTGTTTATCACATTGATCAAATTTTTTTATTGTTTTTATCGAATTAGATACTTAAAAACCAGCCCAGTGGAGTAGTTGGCTAGGCGCGCGATGACATGTGTGACTAGACAATCTCTCCATTGTGGCTGCGGATTCGAATCCCGCCACGGGCATTGTCAATGTCGTTGAGAATGGTTGTGTCCGCTTTTTCATGGTATGGATGATGGCACCTAGGGTTCAAAATTCCACCTCCAATCATGGCGTTTCTCAGAAGTAGTCCTTAGGTTAGGTTAGGTTAAATTATGCCAGCTCTCCTCCTTAGGTTATAGCCATAGTTTATCGATAAGGTTTGACCCTCATGATCCATTGTGCCTCTTGTGTCTTACACTTGTTGCCCCACGTTGGACGCCAAAAAAGATGAGACGTATCACGGTCTCAGGATAGAAGGAGAGGTTAACAAGAACGGTAGAAAGGCACTTAAATAGTTTTATTTGAATCACAAGCGATGTGTAATTTGTACATGCAAACTATAAAACAAATGTAAACATAAGTTTGGAAAAATATGGTGTTTACGTGGCTAATCACAATATATACCTATAAAAACACTAGGTCCTTAAAATAAATTGTTGTAAAATAATATACAGATAATACCACTCTCTGGCATTTTAATTAACTGATTACTTAATACTGAATTAGCCGCTTAAACAATTTTTAGAAACAAAATGAACTTTAGTGTCCGACTAACTAATATAATAAAAACTTAATTATTTCAGACGTGTTACGAAGACTGTAATAAGGTGAAATTTAAAAATTAAGGGCAGTAACACAGAATCGGTGGGAAGTTAAAAAAACAGAAGGGTAAAATAATTTCTTGACTAATTTATTTTTCTTCGTACTTCTCAACGAAAAGTGGGTAGTATCTGCTACTAATTTCAGAACTTGTGGTGGTTTATTTTCAGAATATTAAAAAAATACTCGTAATGGTTCACACATTTTAAAATAAAAGTGTGTAACGGTAAAATCGAAATGACTTTATGACTTAGATATCTTCAAGGTGATTCATTAACATTAAATTTTATTAAGGTTTAGTATAGTTAAAAAAAGAGTAACATATGAATTCATTTTATAGGCAAATATGCATACTTGTATGTATACTGACAGATTATTTAACGATTATTAAAAAAATATATTAAACGCAATCAGACTAGAAATAAATAAATAAAGAAAACATAATTATAGCTACTATCATTTAGAACCACATTTATAGAGAGCTTTAACTATTTTATTTATACTTGTCATTGAAAAACTAAACAAAAAACAATCAAGAAATGTCATGGCTATCTACGTTCACAAATTTTATTTTCACAAATACTTGGACAAAAATAAATTAGGTATAATATATGTGCCTTTACATAAGTTTATTCTTATTGATATTGCTTTTATTATTTTTTTTTCAGATTGAAAAAACATGTCAGTTATCTTTGTCGTCAGTATGAAAAGGATTTTTAACCATACTATTTCTTGGCGTTTTGTGATTATAATTTTAATAACAACAATTTTTAATAAGTGTCAACCATTTTTACCAAATAAATAGCAACGAAAAATGTAACCATACAAATAAAAATATTTGCAAAATGTTTACATTTCCGAAATACACGAAGTTAAGGGAACCAAATGATCTAGACTGTAGCAAATCAGACAGCTCTCAGTAGCGTCCCATGTGGATACCTAGGTTCCTACGTGTTAAAATAGGTTCTGTTGGAAGTTGTATGTCGGGGTCAAGCTAACTTAAAACTTGAAACCCATTTAGAAGTTTCCATGAATATTTGTTTAGTGTTTACAATTAATTCATCAACTTCGGAATAATTTCGTCGAATTTCCTCGGCTACCAAATGAAGCGTATGAACAAGGTAAGTTACGCGTCTTAAATTTGGGTATATATTTTTCAGCAATTGTCCAGCTTTAACCATATATCATGTTGCATCAGTGACTAATATCCATAACTATGAATTATCTACACCCAGTATGTCAAGCATTCGCGTAACAAGTTCTTGTACACTTTCTGCATTGACACTCTGTAACCTTTTATAAGCAAGTAAATATGGTGACGTAGACCCATTAGGGTCTAAATCGCGTGCTAAAACATATGACACATGATTTTCTTTTGCGCTGTCGTTTCGTCTACTATTGTACAAATTATTTTATTTTTTTCTTCTTGACGGTAAATCCCAATGCGGCACGTTTTTTTCCAAAATACTCTAAACTTTTCTTTCTTCAGTATATGTAGTGTAATATTACATACACAACATATAAATATAAAGTCACATAAAAATGTTGCATACAAAAACTCGTTTTTTATTTCATGTGTTGCAGATTTTATATTGTTACGCCATTGGACTGTGTAGACTGAAAATATGTTACTAGAATTGTGCGAGAAGGGCAGGGAATGTTCTAGAATGTTCTAGACTGCATTAATGGATGTATAAATAAGACGCACGGTGGGCCGAGAGTCAGTCTTAAGTTGAAAGTGAACGAGTAAGGAAGAAATAAGAAAGATACTTGTAAGTGTTTAATTGTGATTATGGTTGACAGTCATTAATCTCTTGTAGTTAATTATTAATTAGTGAATAAAATAGTGTGTAAGTGTTACCTGGACCTTCAATCAACGAATCTACAAGTATAGGTGTTTGTGGGGATAGCAAACACGTAACAATTTGGTGTCAGAAGTGGGATTGATATATGTATGTAATATTATACGAAACTGGCAAGCGTTCCGCTCCCTAATGATTAACGTTAAATTTGCCACGCTCTAAATTGATCAGATTAATACAGTTAATTTCATAGGTATAAAAAATATAATACCATCTGGTGGCATCTTCGTAGGGGGATTTTTTATTTCTTATATTTCTGATATGAACCATACTCTGCTTTCTGAAAAACAGTTATGTTATATTAATTTTAATTTTTTTTTATTCATTTTACGTTAATATGGCATAATTTGCTTCCTTGTTATTTACATTATTATTGTTATTTCATTCATATTTCATTTAATCTGTAAGAGATAAGACCTAGTTTTCTGTAGTTTGCCTCCACGTAAATTCAAATATGGAGATTGAAAGAACTTGCCAACAGTATTTCTAAGACCGAAATAAGATTGATGATTATTTAATTGGACCCTATGTTCTTCCAAATGGCCTATATGATGCCACTTAATTTTTTCCAAAACGAGCTAAATGGGTTGCTAAGTGTTGTGCCCCACCAGACACGAGCAACAATGTGGTTTATACATGATGGGGCTCCACCACATTTTAGATTAGACGTAAGGCGGCATTTGGATGATATTTTCTCTGAAAGGTGAATTGGTCGAGATTAATCAGTAGCCTGGCCAACTCGCTCACCGGATCTGAATCTCTCGGATTATTTTGTTTAGGGTTATTTGAAGTCCTTTGGTTATGCAGCACCCTTAAACGCTGTTGGGGACTTAGAACAACGGTTAATTAATGGTTGTCAAACTATTCGAAATCAACAGGAACTATTCCGAAGAGTTCGCCATTTATTTTAAAAAAATTTTGAATGGCTGCATCAACATGAACGGGGGGTAAACATTTTCCTTAAATTTATTGCTTTTTCTATCCCTAACATAATTAACTTTTTGATTGAATATATTCCAGTGCTTACAGAAGCACTGATGAACTTATTTCTTAGTGTCGGTGATTGGTCTAGTATCGAAAATAGACGTTAAATAAGTGATAACAAAAACTGAACTTTTACGAGTAAATTTATAAATGAAATGTTCTTCTCATTCTTATTTTTTGCGAATTTTATAAAAATGTGTAATTACGTTTGTGTGAAAAGAAATCATTTAAGAGATAGTAAATAATTTTCCAAGTATATATTTATCCATTAAATAAAAGAGGAAAAATAAATTTAATGGTGTTATCATTGTATGAAGTTTTCCTTCATGCCATTTTCTTGTAAGGGTAAAAAAATGTTTATGCCTACCTACGATACAAAAGTTTTTGTTTGTTTGAGAAAATCTCCAGGAATATAAATCGCCAGATAATAATATCTCATTATGAGATGATACGCTTAATGAAACACAATCAATACTTTAATATTTGCGATGTTACGTAAAGATTCCATCAGAGGAATAATGTGGTGTATTTGAAATTATTTTGATTCAGGAGCTGCTGTAACATGACACATTTTTTTTATTATTTATCGTAAGTGAATGTGTCTGGCAGACAGACAAAAATTTGTTTCTACTATATCAAGACGTCAAATATTGGATATAACAATTTTGCTGCATGTCTGTTTGTCAACTTTTCCCATTTTTTGTTTTGCAAGTGGGGAGTAAAGGAGAAGCCCAGCAGATGAAATATGAAGGCTCATATATATATCCTCGCTTGCAGGGTTTGTGCGAAATGAATTATTTTTATACCATGCCATAGTCTTTAATAGAATCGGACAATCTTTTATGTCTAGAAACGATGGTGAGGATTTACAAAATTCAATCTTTAATGCACAATATAGAGAGTTTCCCAGAATCGAGCCAACTTTTAAGGCGTTTCCAGATCAAGCGTGCAGCGCCGTGCAGCACATTTGCAAACGTTGCAGCAACATGCTGTGTGTACGGAGAGCTCTCCAGCTGTCTGTCCAATCTGCATGTTGCTGCAACATTTGCGAATGCGCGGCGCGGCGCGCTTGATCTGGTAGCGCCTTTAAAATGAACGTAAGAGCACGATTCCTATCATTATTACATATTATTGCAACTCTTGGCACCATGTTACAGATAGACAATTATAGTAGTTGGTTTTTACATAATAGGTATGTTTTTAGTTCTGGTATTATATTTTTTTCGTACCTATAAAAATTCTTATACAATGGTATGCTAGACCCTGTAAACAAGGTAATAATTATACGATTTAACCGTCGTCGTATTGCTAACAATAATAATAGTTTTATAAAAGAGAGGAGATTGTTATTGCATAATCCAGGAATGTATATGCAGATTTAACCTTTAGGCAGCTAACTACGATCGGTTATTATAGTGTTTTAGTCATGGCCACCCGTAATTGATTGCAGAGAAACGCTAATTATTATAGAAGGCACAATTGTTGTTTTTAAACACAGAGCGGACAAACTTACAGTGTCCACTTGTACAATGTGAATATATAAATTACAATACGTATATTAGAGGTTATTCTTGTGCATGTTGATAATTCAAAAAGTATCATGATTATAACATAGTATTTTTTTGGACAACATTTAAGGTGTACATTTTCAAAACGCATTAGGTTAATTTTTTGATTCTGTGCATATCAGAGGGTCTAGGGAGTGAAGTTATTTTTTCCTTCCACCATCTTGATGATGGAGATGGGAATTTCTCTGAGATAGGCCGTCAGTCTCCCTCCTTATCCACGAGAGCGGCGGCAGGCCCCAAAGGCAGCTGTAAATGTTGTTCTCATTGCGCCTGTAATCCCTAGGCATTGCCTGACTAGCATTGTCATTCTTTGGGAGGTGATCATTTTATTACGCTCAGCTATCCACCGACCCATACTGGAGTCTAGATCTGACGTGTACAGCCAACGCAGGATCCATGTATTTGATAGTATTTGACCTTTCGCATAAGAACGTAGAGGTCTTCCATACATAACTGTTGCTTAAAGTCACCTATTTTTCTTCTGGTAAAGGGGACCATCTCAGTCTTAACAGGATTGACGAAGAGACCAGTTGCTCTACGCCATCTTTACAGAGATCGAGCCAACCAACTAGATACATGACTAGCGTTATGCGCAGTTTACAGTTTCTTGTCTGAATACAAAGTCCAAATGAAAGTTAACAATTGCTTCAGGGCACTTGCTAGGAGGCGCACACGAAACAAAGTTGATTTCTGTATTGCTAATGCTGTGGTGGAGAGTGTTGTTCATTCATCTAAAGAAATCTTTGCATATTAACGTATTTACTAAAATTATCTGAATGTTTCACAATTTCAGCGTTTCTTCCGATACGCCACAGATAGTAAAACACCAAAATTATGAGAAATATTAGAACAGCATACAATCGACTATTGATTTTTTTTTTCGAAACAAAAAATAATTCTAACAATATAAATTAATATATGAAATAATAAAGAAAAATAATACCAAATTTAGAAATATAAAAGAATACGTAAATAAATAAATAATTCAAACTAGATGTTCAAAAAAGCCTCCCTCTTGAGCAATATCCTAATCTACTGTAAGAGCCCCCTCTGATATTCGCGCTGCGATCGCCCCATCTCGCTGGCAACAGATGGGCGACTGTAAACTACGCATACCGCTAGTCATGTATCTAATGATCTGGCTTAATGTGTATATAATCCTATTTCATCATCTGCATAACCGTCTTTCGCGTTAGACGCTTCATGAGACCATACTTATCTGACACCATAGATGAGGTGATAGACAGCTGTCTTGTGGGAAACCTTCTCTCACCTAAATGTCTTGCCAGTAATCCCTTAGAGACGTGCTAACTCGTCTCTTTTCCAGCGCAGACCTCACCCATTTAACCAGTACTGGTGCGACACCTCTGGTCCTACGGGCGTCATTGTCCTTGCATTATCAAAGGCTCTGTGGATTTCCCACGCCTGTATGCATGCTGATTCTTATGAAATGGATACCTGATTCGTACCCCTTTCAGCAAATATCAGTCCACTATCCTTTCTAGTGTTTTCAGCAGAAAGCACGTGCGATTGATAGCCCTAAGTGAATTGGATGTCGTCGGGTAATCTTTTTTTCCCATTTTGGGAAAAAAGCATTTTGACTGATCTCCTGACTAATGGGACATATCCCAGGAATATTCTTCTTACGCGAGGCAGAAGAATATTTAGACATTTCACGCGAAAAGCCGCAAAGATTTCGTCTGGTCTTGCTGCTTTGTAGAGATCAAATTCGTTCACTACCCGTCCTTTATCATTCCCTTAGCGAGCCTCTTGTCCACTTGTGGAATTTATCTCCTGCTGGAGTGTGATTGGGATGACGCCTTCGCCTGGAAAGTAAACATCCAAGAGGAGTCATACGCTGGTATTTATAGTCGGACGCCAGCCACTCGCCTGGGGAGTTCACCCACTGGCGCGAGGCCGTGCTGAAATGTCTAAAGTTGTTCTCAAACGTCAGTAGCATACATGTGATTCAGCGAGTGGCTGGCAGCTATGAATGAATAGCAGCGTTAATTTACGAGAGATAGTCTATGTCGCATCCTGCCTTTTTAAAAATCCTACGACCTCCTTAGTTTCGCAGCTGAGCATTTTCTCCAGCCTGGTGGTCTCCAGCAGAGATCCTATCTCCTCATAGTATGCCCGCCAAGCTAAGTACTAACTACTTTTTTCAAGTAGAATTTAGTTTCAAGAATTATTAATAATTAATCTTATATCTATATAAGTTACATAGTTTTAACTTTTGACAGATATTCTATGTTATTGACAGCCAAATATTGTTTATAGTTATTTATTTGTGGCATTCTATAATGTTTCTTCTCGCCGTCTTTGGGTATTAAGCCACTGTTTACCAAATCTATTTCGTTAAAAGCTAAGGTATCTAAGCTAGGCGTAGGACAATTTTTCGGCAGCCAGCCAGTACTTCGTGGTCGTGTCAAGGACGTGACACTTTCCGCAGCAAAAAGTAGATCTGACTCAGCCATAAACTTTTTAAAATGTTTGTTTTCTTAACCGCCTGTCAAGTCACCGAAGTAACCTCCGGAAAATCCTAGGATTTTGTGTGGGAAAGAGAGACGAGGCCCTATTGTGGAGTCCAAACCACATCTAGGACATTGACAATTCCCTCTCTCATTTTAGTCCGAAGTAAATTAAAAATAAAATTTCTAACTTGCTTCAGTATGGAATTGAACCATGGATCTTCGGTACTGAGTAAATAGCTACAGGCGCTTTACCCACTCGGCTACCATGCTTCTCTAAAGTCATGTTTTAAAATTTAATCAGTTGCGCACCTTTAAATAGTTTAGGAAAAGACAGATTTGATTATATTTCCACTAATTTATTTATTTTTATATTAAAAGCTATAGTTTCCTTTGAATAAATCCTGTATATAAAACGACATATTTTCATGTTCTAATGTCCCTCTTAAAATTATGTCGTATGAAGAAGACCCAAATACCTCAGTATATCGCATTTTAGCTTTCTAAAAAATATGTTTATTGCTGTAGCAAAAATGGGGTATTACAGAATGAACATATCGTAATGAATTTATAAACAGTAAACAAATAAAAATTAATAATTCAAGCAATAAATCGCAAGGCCAAGATTCATTAGAGAAGCTATAATATTTTATTTCCTTGAAGTTAACTAATACTAGTAATAAAAAGAAATTAATTAGGAAAGAAA
The DNA here is from genome assembly GCA_029963845.1 of Rhamnusium bicolor. Classification (NCBI taxonomy): domain Eukaryota; kingdom Metazoa; phylum Arthropoda; class Insecta; order Coleoptera; family Cerambycidae; genus Rhamnusium; species Rhamnusium bicolor. Next base: position 460,239 of record JANEYF010002186.1, on the reverse strand, counting down.
GAAATGGAAATATTAAATATAACTTTTTCTAACCGTCTTTGTTCTTCCTCCTCTTTCACAGAAACTCTTTTGGAACACTTTTATAATCATTTGTTTGATGTGTTTTTCGTTTTTGGTATGCAATATAGCTTAACTTTGATTATGGAAAAGAGTATTATTTCTTAAAGATCTATTAAATTACTTAGATACTTAATACAGAGTAGAACAATCCAACTTGACCCAACTAGACTTGAACCTTTATTAAATCTTTCTCTACCTAAGACACACTGTCATTGCGAAGGGTCATTGGTTTCCTCCTTATTCAAGATGGGTACCAAAATTTTCACATAAACCTCCTCGTTTAATGAAATGTAGAATGTTTCCATTACCACCATTAGCTGTATCCAACTTAGAAAGGCTAAAAAAAGGATATATGAAAATCAGCAATAAAGTTAGTAATAAGTTAAACAGTTTAGGATGTAAAACTATTTCCGTAAATAAAAATAACATTGGAGGAATTCTATCAAATAATAAAGATAAACCAGATAAATTGCAAAAAACTGGAGTATATGAGCTAAAATGTTTTGACTGTAATGCTATATATTGGACAAACTGGTCGAAATGTAAACAAACGGATCGAAGAATATAAAAAATCTGAACAATATACATCGGCATGTCAACGCACTGTATAGAAAATAATCATTTCATAGATTTGGATAAGATCGACTTACTTCATTCAGAAAATAAAGGTAATAAATTAGATTTATTAGAAATATTAGAAATTAAAAAAACCAGTAAAAAATAATAACGTAACAAATGATGAAATAATTTTTACCGGTCACGACATTTTAGACAAAATAATGTAAGATAAATTAATTCCCATCGTTTCATACCATAAAATTTAATACATTAAAATTGTATTGTACCGCCCAGATGTGATATATAAGTAAAGAACACGATTTAAAATCTAGTATCATTTGTACTCTTGAGAAAGGCCTAAAAAGCCATAGAGTTTTAATAAAATATTTTTGAATCATTTAAAAGCAAGAAGTTTCTTTATTTTTAATAAATTAAAATCAGTAGTTATATTAATCGTTGATAATAGTGATAATCAATGTATTTTATTGTCCAAACCGATGCTTCTGAACATGCTATTGCTGCTTCACTTACTTAGTCAATCTGCCAAACCCGTAGCATTATTTTCAAGAACTTTATTTGAAAGTGAGCAGAAGCACTCAGCAGTAGAAAAAGGAGCATATGCTGTTGTGGAAGTTTTAAGAAAATGGTGAAATTTCTTATTGGCAAACATTTTAAGCTTATAAACGATCAAAAATCTATATTCTTTATGTTCAATACCAGACACACAAGTAAGATTAAAAATAAGAAGATATTTAGATGGCGTTTGGAATTATGTAACTATCTTACTACAGCTACGATATTTATATCAACCTGGTAGAGATAATATCGTAGCTGATACCTTTTCTAAAGTATGACGCAAGTAAGGAAAATATTTTATTTGGCTTTCATCAGTCACTTTGTCATCCAGGAGTAAAAAGGATGGTTCACTGGATCCGATCATACAATATGTCATATTCAGTCGAAGATTTACGTAAAATGACTGCTTCCTATCCTATATATGCTGAAATAAAGCCTCACTTCATTAAAAACGGAAATAGCAAGCATTCTTTTATAAATGCCACGTCCCATTTGAAAGACTGAATATTGAATTTAGAGGACCAGTCCCGGACACCAACTAGAAACCGTACTTTATAACTATCGTTGATGACTATTCTCATTTTCCATTTAAGAGCTCCATCCAAAAAGTCCCTAAATGAGTTTTTAACATTTTGAGATGTTGTCATTTAAGAGTTTATAGTCTATACTGAAACTAATTGAATGGTTACAGAGACAATCCGAGACGCCCAAGTACGTGCTAAAATTTAATCCGCAGTATTAAATTCGTCGATTGTAATGGAAGGTGAAAGTAGATGGCGCAAGAAGCAAACGCCCGCGAAAATTCAAAACCCCCCTTTTATTATTTTATTGATATTATTTATAAGCTTTATTTTTGTAGCAGTTGGTGATCGTTTGTGGACCAGAAGTAGTCGATTAGTTGTTTTTAAATACTTCTATTCACTGGAAGTTAAAAACTAACCGAGTGACTATCTCTGATGATCCACAAATGATCACCAACTGCTGCAGAAACAAAGCTATTTTTAAGTTAGAATACAAAACTAGAGGTCAATTAATTTTTATGTTAAACTAATCAAAAGGTTAATTGTAACCTTGTTGAACCGCTTAACATATGATTTAAAAGAAATATGTTTTTGTATTGGATAATTAACATAACACTCAAAACACAAGTAGGTAGGTAATAATATTTTGTACAAAATTTATTAAAATCAGAAAAAATACAAAAAAGCAAATTTAGGACATTTTGTCAATATATTACAGAAAATATCAAGAAAGCATGATAGTTATTTATGCAACAAGACCGGAAAGTGATTCTTAACAGGGCGAGCTGGCAATTTCCATTGCAAAAGCCCTGGCGAGTCCAGTAAAGTCACTTTCTGGGTGTGTTGCGTACAATGTTTTTTCTGCAATGGTTCATGCCAGTCTCAAAAAACTTTTTAACTTTAATAAAATATAAAATCAACTGACAGACATCAGACACTTACTTTCAAGGAAGACTGGAATAATCATTTTTAATTGTTATCGGATACTTTTTATCAACAGAAAATGACATAAGGAATCGGTAAAGACTTTACAAATCCTTGTCACTTTGCCGGGCTAGACCTGTAAATATGTATTTTCCACTCAAAAAATTGATCACAGTTAAATTTCTAGAAGGTTGCAGAAAAAGAATATTATTTAATGATTATAATTAAATTTAAAATATTTATTAGGCTTGACTTGCAGAGACTACCTTAAAATGTTATTAAGTGCTAGATAAAAAAATCATGTATTGTGTGGCACGCAACGTGGCTCTATAAAAATTAAGGTTCTAATTATGCGAAAGAATCCTCAGTTTTCTCTTTGTCTCACGAGCACCATTTTTTTTATGATTCTTTTATTCATTTTGCCTCACGAGCATCTTTTTTATTTTGCTTCTGTGCCTCATTGTGCCTCTTACACCACCAAGGAATCCCAATTCTAATAATTCCCCGGTCGTTTTCGAATGGTGACATTCTGATCTGATACAGAAGTGCTGGGAATCTCCTCCAAAAATTCACTAGCTGCCTTCACTATGCTAGGAAATTCCTCTGCCAACTCATAAGGTATATTCTTTGAAGTTGAGGCCTCGCTTGAGGCTAGATCTGAAGTAAAATGAGATAGACATTAGCGACCATGTTTATTGGTTAAAATCTATATTTCTTTATTTTGAATAAATTAAATAATAGTAAAAAGTCTGCGATAATTCTACCAAGCTAATTAGTAACAACTATGGATTGATATCTAAGGACCCCTCACCACCAACATTTTGTAAAACACATATTACCTGCTTGCACTTGGTATGTTGCCAACTGACGACACGGAAAAATTGTGGGGACTGCATTGCGGGTCAACCTATGACTACTTAGGTCGACATAACTCTCAACAGTAAAATGAAGGGAGCATATCCTATAATCAAAGAATATTTACAAACGTAAATATTCTTTGCTATAATTTTGAAGAGTTTCTTCAGTGTAATGTATACCCATATTCTCTTGCCAAATTTTTGACCTGTAAAACATAAAAAATTGTGCTGTTAGAAGTGTTGTTAATTTAGTGCAGGCCTTAATTTACATTTCCAACCTTGAACGAAAATAATGAAGTTTTGCCACATCGTCCTCCGAAGAACCACACACATAACAAAATCTAATTCGAGACTCTGTGGCCATCTCAAACAAAAAATAACCTACAACCAATTTCAAAGTTTATTATGAGGAATGAAATAAGTAAAGGATACAGTTAGCACATTTTCTAATACTGTTTATCCTTTCTGATTAATATATAGGTTAGATATAGCGGATAAAATTATTTATAATTTTATAACTTATCGTTATATCAAATTGGTAGTCTTTAAGAAGAGAAATAGTCTTTAACACACAAATATCACAAAATACAACGAGAAATAATCAAAATCACGACAAAATAACAAACACTTCTTCCGTCAATTCAAGTTGACAGAAACATACCACAGAAAAAGCGCGGGATAGAACAGAAATGACAGCAGTGCAAGTGCTACCCTCTGCTTTCACCTTCCATTTTATCGGACTAGGACAGCTATATTTGACTATTCTTATATTAAATAGAGATAGCGAATAAATGTTAAAATCGGACAAAATTTTCTATCCACTTGCACGTCACGGGTTGTCTCTGATGGTTATAAAAAAATTATTTCTTAATATTTCGATGTATGATCGAGTTTTTACAACGTAATCTTGACTGATTTTCTGGATGGTACGGCTACCAAGTAGCAGATGGCGGTATTAGTGCAAAAACCAACAAAAGTCACTTAAGGACTTCTTCACTTATATTTCCTTGTTCTGATATCCAGTACAGTTATTAAATATCTCAATCATCTTTTCTCAGTTTTCGGCATGCCATTTACTCAGATCAAGGCTCATTTATGACATGAACTAATATCGTATTTACATTATCGTGGAATTGCAACGAGCCGTACAACTCCTTATAATCCATAAGGTAATAACCTAAATGAAAGATACGATGGAATAATTTGGAAAACTGTGACATTAATTTTGAAAACAAAAGGACTAAAAATCACGCCTGAGAAATAGTTTTAGAGGATGCTTTACATTCAATTCGTCCTCTGCTGTTCACATCAACTAACTGTACTCTCTATGAGCAAATGTTCCATCTACGGAGATCCTAAATTTGGAATTCCATACCATCTTGGCTTTCTATACCAGTCCCAGTGCTGATTAAAAGACATATTAGATATAACAAGTACGAACCATTAGTAGAAGAAGTGGAATTAATTGAAGCTAATCCCGAGTATGCCTTGTTAGACATCGTGATGGACAAGATACTACAGTATCTGTAAGAAACTCCACGAGATGTTCTCACTTCTTAATGAGACTAATTGATAATACTAATGACTATCAATACATTCATTCTCTTCCAGATCTCACCATGTCAAACGATATGAACCAGAATCAAACTGAAATAGCTCCTCGCGATAAATCCTACCCTGAGCCTGAACAATGCTCTGAGGATACATTCTGTAATCAAAGCATCGAGAAAATCACTGAGGCTGACTATTCACAAATCTCTGAAGATTTTGGGAACTCTAATATTCCTCAACTGCAGAATTCACCTCGTCGACCATTAAGAAATAAATGCCCACCTAGGAAACTACAGGGCTATGTCCTAAATTAAAGCTGGGTAGGATGTGATGTGGCGTGTATATTGTTATGTACGTTTCTATAGTTAATAACTATTGTTATAATTCTGACTATAAAATGTCATACTGTATTTTGTTGATTACAGTAAAGGTCTATTTTATTAGAATATCTGACCCAATCACGAGCAGTAAATACGACACAGATGAATCATCAAGACATTTATTTGCTTTAATTTCTCATACTGGATTTCTTTGTACTAACTATCGAAACGAAGATATTTGCAGACATTTAATTTTGAGCACTATTTTTTTCAAGGTTGCGACAAAATTACACTTCGATTGGTCAGGACCTTTAGCACATTTAACAGGAAGCCAACCTTTAGGGTTATACCAATACTAATAAATTTTAACGAATTTTGCGAAATCTTTAGGGGTAATGTTTCGCGTTGGATTTGGGCATCCAAACCAATGCGAAATATTTGCAGCGGCAGCAATTACTTCGCGGGTAAAAATTCGCACCGGTACTGTATAAGTGGCGGTAAATGGCTGTGAACGCACCGGCGCGGCGCGTTAGTCTCGTTGGGGAGTTGCGAAATACAGCGTTCGCTGCTTGCACGATTTTTGTCGCCGACGCAATTAAATTTGCAATAGTAAATACAGAAAAACTCATAGAAATAATTAAGAAATATCTAATATTCTACGATTTAATCTTGTCTTTACTAAAGAATACAAAAATATTAGAAAAAAGGACAAAGTCTGGGATGGATAGGTGTGGAACTTAATGAAAGTGGTAAGTTAGATGTCTGCATCATTTTATTATAGCAGTAATTTTGTAGTTAAGAACTAAAAAAATGGACAAACTTTTCTTGTGTATAAAATGCTACTAGGTTCGTATACGCTTTGGATCATTTTCAATGTTAATGAAAGCTTGCAAAAGTTTTCTGTGCCGATTACTGCCGATGCGAATATTTCGCGTTGGTGTAACGTATCCTCTGAATTTCGCTGCGAACTTTTCTTCGGGAATTTCGCTACAAAATATTTCGCGTTGGTTTGGGGATCCATAATACGGCCATATGCATGAACCATCTGTGTAAATTATTATATGATTTAAATAATTAAGTGGCTCATGCCATCCATCAATAGTCGTAAAATACGTCAATAAATAAAATTGCGATAAAACTACAAAAATAGATAAACGTTGCAATATTCTTGCGAAACATTAATTTTTACAATAAACCGACGTCGATTGTCAGATTTGCTAAAGGTTATATGTAGCTGTAAATTTTGTTTTTTACAAAAGCTTTATTATTATTCTGCTGGCCGTGAGTCATGACTAGAAAAACCAAATAAAATTTTAATTGCTAGAATGCAAAACAGTTTTTTTAATTCGGTATTTCCCAACTTTCTACCTCTGTATTTTTTTTCTGAATTATTATTTCTCTGCTTAGTACCCAGTGAAATGTATTTGCTGAGCCTATGACTACGTTATATAGTTACGTAAACCAATCTATCAATGCCGACCTTGTAACTTTCAGCTAAACAACTAGCGTATGTTCATTCAATGTAATCAATAAAACACATTTATCATTTGAATTTTTAAAGCACCAGTACTGATATTAGTGATATTAATACAATATTTTCTCATGAGGTAGTTGTGAGTTGACACAGAAATCTTAAAAAATTCTTTGTTATTTATTAGATTAGGTGAAAAGTTCTTACAATTTATTAATTATCGGTTAATATATAATAATATAGTTAATAATATCAAAGATTGACACTTAACCTTTGGTAATATGTAGTATATATTATTAAAAACTTCTAACATTGATGTTATACATAAAAATAAATGTTCGTTTTATGCAGAAAAACATGGAAAACTGATAGAAAAGGATAAAAATACGAAAGCTCTGAAGGGTCACATAACATATTTTTTAAAACCTGAAATTTTGATTTTTTTTCTTAAAATTGACTTTTAATATATTGCTTATGTTGAAATTTTAAGAAAAAAGTTAATATTTAAAGTTTCAGAAAATATTATGTGATCCCTCAGAGCTTTCGTTTACGAAAGCTCTGAAGGCTAGAGGGTGACTTAAACATTTTTGAACCGATAGTGCAAAAGCGCTAATGAATAATAGATTAAAATACATCGTATGCGTGCTCTATATGTATATACTTGACGTGGGAAATAATTTGCGTGGGGGGAGCAAAATTTGTAGTTACGCTCCTGGCATTCGTAGATAATATTAAATTTTCAACTTTTTTCTTAAATAAACTTTTTTAAAATTGACTTTTGTCAATTAAAAAAATAATAATATGCTCCTTAAGTTGAAACTTCAAGAAAAAAAATTTAATTGTAAGTTTTAAAAAAATGTGTTTCAGAGCATTCGTAGTGGTTTGAAATTTCAACTTTGTTCTTGAAATTTCAACTTAATATATGCATTTTAAGTTGAAATGTCAAGAATAAAGTTGAATTTTCCAGAAAAAATTTAAATGGCAAGAAAAATGTTGAAATCTCAACTTTTCTCAAGTTTTAAAACCCTTCAGAGCTTTCGCATAAAAGAATATGAGCGTTATGGGGTACAAATTAATCTGTAGAATTGTGTAATTAAAAGGCTTGAATTCATAAGCTTTGGCTGAAATCAAACATAAATTTTAAAGTAATTGAGCTTTTTAAAGAAACGAAGGTTATTTCTATTACCTACATAGTTATTTAAAAACTTGCGGTTTGATTTGTACATACATAATTGAGTGCACAAAATTGAAATCTATACTCGTTTTAGTTAGGAGTTGAAAAATTATGTGATATTTACGAGATATGAATGTAATATTTATCTAAATGCTGCTGTCAGTGAGAACTATGTTTATATTTGAATACGCTAATTAGCAAGTCAGTTACCAAATAATTACTAGAGTTGGCAAATCGGTCCGCAAGTCACGAGCGGTGCCAGGTAAAGAAATACCCAAATACATTAGCGAAACTTGTTTACTAGTTTAGCAAAGACTAACATTTGATTTTAGTCTATTGTTATGCCTCGTGGTGTGTACAACGTAATTTATTCCTCTCCGTTATATTGTTGATAATTTTAGTTGTTGTATTTTATTCTTGATATTAATTGAATAATAAAGTATGTCAGACCTGCCCAAGGGTAAAAAACGGCCATACGCTGACAAAGTGAATAAATTTATCAATGAATTCCCGGATTTATTCTACAGTGGTGCTATAATAATTTGTAAGGTGTGCGAGACAGACCTGATGTGCTGGGACAAACGTGATTGTAAACGTCACGTAAATTCTGTGCAACATAAAATTTAAAAAAAATGGCGTGCCTTCGACAACACAGTTTATATTTGATTTACCCTTAATGATGATTGCCTGTGATGTTCCCATGCACATACTCGATAAACAGCCATTTCAGGAGTTCTGGAATAAATACAAATCCAAGGTGACGTTACTAAGTCGCATTACATTGCGTAACTATGTAAAAACTGTAAGCGAAGACATTGTAAATAAGATCAAATGTGTACTAAAAAATAAACGGTTGTGGTTATGTGTTGACAAGACAACAGATTTTAAAACAAATTCAATTTTATAGTACATGTACTGGACCTCTTAAACCGACATTTCTACTACCACTAGCTAGCAAAAGACTAACTGAGTGTACTGACCAAACAATTACCAGGATGGTGCTGGAGACGTTAGAACAATTTGTACTGTCAAAAAGTCAAGTGTTGATGTTTGTTATCAATGGTGCCGCGACAATGCGTTTGGTAGGCCGTTCTCCTCAAGAACACGGTTGTAGGTTGATACAAGTTACGTGTAAAGTGCATGCGTTACACCTTGTGGCAGAAACTAATCTACAAGATTTTCCAGAGGTAGATGCATTAATAGCAAGTACAAAAAAAGTGTTTCTTAAATCTCCTAAACGTCTTCGCGCATTTCATAGCAAGTATCCCGGTAATTCCGAACCATCAGAGTCGATTCTTACACGTTAAGGAACATGGTTGAAGGCAGCTTTTATTATGCTGAATATTTACAACAAATAAAAGACGAGACTGCAGCTATTAAGGAAAGCCAGACAAAATTCGAAGATGTTTCTGTTGAAGCAGCTTTAAAAACTTATCACAAGAACTATAAAGGATTACATGACGCCATACAAAACATACAAAACAGTGCGTTGTCGTTAGCGGAGTCACTGCAAATAGTGGACAAAGTAAATCGACTGCTACACTTTATAGATGACGAAAAAATGAGCCCGTTGGAGAACAGTTCGCACGCGTGTTAAAGAAAGACACCGGTTTTACCAAATTAAGGCAAATTTGTCATGGTACTAATGGTGCCTCTGCAGATCCATTAAGTCAGTTCAAAGACTATTTAAGATATGCTTGTAATACAAGCATACTTACATTACATACATCAATAGATGTCGAACGGTCGTTCTCAAAATATAAGCATATTTTTTCACCACATCGAACATTACTCTCGGAGACAACTATAGAAACATACATGATGCTGCAAAGGACCATAATAAGTGTAATAAAAGAAATTAACTGGTAATAAAAGCAATAAACTGTTACAATTTATAACAATGTATGCACAACTTACCCTCTTAACTAGCTTGGTTTCACAAACTGGAAAAGATCTGTAAAAACTTTGCAGCATCATATAAATTAGTAACAAATATTCCCTGTTTTTGACGTCATGACTCGCCGTTATCCGAACTCTAGTAATTACCTAGTTTTGATAAAACAGCCTCTCAACATCTATAGATGTAACTGGTGCATATTTAAAATACATAAAATTATTCAAAAGTGACATATTTATGTATGACATGGAAAAGTCCACTTCCTTGCTAGTAAGGAAATTCGCTATATATTACATAGTATATAATCCTGGAATCTTGTTCAAAACCACTTCAATACAATTTTGTTTGATCTACATCTTTTCCAATTATTAGGTAGGACATAAAAAAATTTAAGTGGTTTTGAACTAGAGGATTGATGTTCTAGTCCTTGCACACACCTTTGATCTTTAAAAAATATGCGTGTATATATTCAAAATTTTCTTGGATTGATTGCTGGGTACTTGAAATAATAACTACGTCACTGGCATCTAATTATTGCTCCACACTTTTGATGCCATCAATGTTACTGCTGCCTCTATCAAGTTCCCCATATTGTCAAAATGGGCTCTAGTAGTAGTATGCAGTTGGAAGAGTTTCTCGCGAAAGAGGCTAATATGATGCGGTGCCTTTAGAAAGATTTATTTGAGATATGGAATTATTTACCTTGAGATATAGAATCGGATATAGCATTCTAATTGTATCAGCAACTCTATTAATAGACGGAAAGCTGGCGGCCGCGGAGGTACTACGACATTACCTCCGGCTGGAATTTTGTGAAGTGGTTGGGGGGACCATGAGGAAGTGCCATCTGCAAGGATTTTGCTCAAAACCCCTGCAAAGGACACGTCAGACGACTCAAAAATTAAAAAATCCTTGCTCAAAAAATGATCATACCTCCGGCTGAAAATTTGCACATTACCTGTTTAAAAGTCACAGATAACGTATGTAAATCGTCAGACGTCTCGGTCGCTGCCAAAGGGGTGTCAGACGCCCTCAAAGTTGTCATTTTTTTTTTTTTTTTCTTACCTCCGTCTGACGTTTTAACATATTGCATCAGAGACCATTTTGTTCACATTTTAAAATCGTCAGACGAAAATACCGCTGCGGAGTCCCCCTACAATGTTCACAAAGTTCCGACCCACATGGAACGTATATTTTTTTTTTCGAAAAATTATTTTCATTACCTCCGTCTGACGTTTTTACATATTATCGTAGAGACAATTTTAAGCATATGTATAAATCGTCAGACGAAAATACAACTGTGGAATTCCTCTGCAATGCCGCGAAAATCCAGCTCATTCACTCTTGGACGCGCTCCATATTTTCAATAATTATAAGTTTTTTTTACTTTTCATCATTTATGTTCGAAAAGTTGGGCCGCAGGTATATAATAAATATGCTACATAGATGTGTATGTGTGAAAAGAATGTATAAGTGCCGCGTAGGACCTAACCTAGACTTCCTTTTATTACCTCAACACGCATTTCAATAAATCAAAAAAAAATATTGAAACAATATACGGTATTCATTTTATGGTGTTTCAAAAAAATAAAAAAAATTCGATTTCTCAACGAGCTGTAGTTGAAATTGTTAGTTTAAGTAAACTAAAAGATTCTGCCAAAAGATGAGAATTTTCCGTAGAGTGAAAGATTCAGCGCAATCCAACTTTTTATGGAAAATCACAAAATAAAATATAATTTTTGTGGCAAATAAGTCAAAAATAAAATTTTAACGGGCGGCATAGTATTTTTTAAGTTTTTTTAGTGATTTTGAAACAGAAAACTCTCTTGACATTTTTTTCGACAAAATGAATCGTTTAGCTAGAAAAATTCAAACAAATTGAAAAAGTGAGTAGTCTCCAAACCATAACTATTTCTTTGTGGAGGAACACGAATTATTTTGTAATAGCCATAATTTGTTGTAAAATAAAAAGTGAAAATTGTTATAAATTGGCCCGTTCGGAAAAGAAAAGATCTCTCCCCATTTTTCGAAAAAATCAACTGTTTCGCCATGAAAAATTAATTGAAGTTTGGAGAATACCCACTTTTTTCAATTTGTTTGATTTTTTTTCTGGCTAAACGGTTGATTTTATTAAATAATGTCAAGAAAGTTTTTCGTTTCAAAATGACTCAAAAAAACTTAAAACATACCATCTCGTCTGAACAATTTTCTTTTTGACCTATTTGTCACAAAAATTCTACGTAATTTTGTGATTTTTCATCAAAAAAACAATTGCGGACGATGCTCCACATCACCTAGAGCGCTCATCTTTGATCAAAATCTCTAGTTCATCGTCAGTAAACTTTTTACGGGATGCAAGTCAGAAAATAGCAAATTACTTTATTTTGAAATACCCCAATATGTAGTAATGTAGGATGGATTTTCGCGGCATTGCAGAGGAATTCCACAATTGTATTTTCGTCTGACGATTTATATATATGCTTAAAATTGTCTCTACGATAATATGTAAAAACGTCAGACGAAGGTAATGAAAATAATTTTTCGAAAAAAAATATACGTTCCATGTGGGTCGGAACTTTGTGAACATTGTAGGGGGACTTCGCAGCGGTATTTTAGTCTGACGATTTTAAAATGTGCTTAAAATGGTCTCTGTTGCAATATGTTAAAACGTCAAACGGAGGTAAGAAACAAAATTTTTTGAAAAAAAAATGACAACTTTGAGGGCGTCTGACACCCCTTTGGCAGCGACCGAGACGTCTGACGATTTACATACGTTATCTGTGACTTTTAAACAGGTAATGTGCCAATTTTCAGCCGGAGGTATGATCATTTTTTGAGCAAGGATTTTTTAATTTTTGAGTCGTCTGACGTGTCCTTTGCAGGGGTTTTGAGCAAAATTCTTGCAGATGGCACTTCCTCATGGTCCCCCCCAACCACTTCACAAAATTCCAGCCGGAGGTAATGTCGTAGTACCTCCGCGGCCGCCAGCTCTTAGTCTATAAGAGCTAAACAATATATCATGCGAAGCAAGCATATTAAGGTATGTTCGTTTCAATATTTTTCTAGCCATTACCAAATAAGAATCCGCATCCGTTATAAACAGTGGCAGTTTTCTCCCCTTTTAACGTATTTATGCTAAACGAGCTACAGTATTTGCATTTGAGGTTTCCAACACTTTACATGTCATCAAATTAATGTGTTTGCATTGCTAAGTTCTCATCTATTCCACATTCAGTTAATATAGTGTGTGAGTAAGATAAAATTAAAAAAGGGACAAACTTGAACTGGATAAATTAATTTTGCCTGCTTCTGATGCCTGTTATTTTTGATTTTATTGAAAACAACCACAACATCATTTCATTATCATTATTTATTTAAATGGTATCAAACGATTTTGCAGAAAGATTTATCGTAATTGATTTTTTTACCGTTAACTTTCAGCATTTCCTAAAAACTAAATTTCTCACTAATAAAAATATTAAGGTTACAGGCCGGAAGTAGATGCAAGTTGTTTTATGGCCTGAAACAATTCAGAAATGTTAACAAAATTCCTTTTGAAAAATTTGAACTATAGTTGGGAACACATAGGATTTAGTTACATTTCCTTAATTGTCACAAATAATTGAGCTGGCGCGTGCCTGTCAAAATGCCGCCGTTTTTGCTCTCAGGCAAAATAATTAGTCCTGACCGACGCGGCAAGTAGCTCGGTTGTTCTGATGATTGCACATGCGGCCAAAATCTGATGTTTTTGTGCTATCCACGAATTAGAAGACAGACCTATGATTTATCATCTTATGTTATAACAACTAAGCCTGGCCAAGGTCATTAATTCTACAGAGACGTACTGGGTATGCATCATATCATAATACTTGAATAAGTACAATAATTAAAACAAAAATATGTTATATATTGTGATGTATGTTTTTGGACTATTTCGTTCGCTTTAAATTCTTTTTTTATGTATTTCCTTATATTTTGTAAACTTAGTGCTGCACATTATTATTAAACTGTTAAATGACGTTCACACATGTACATTGTATATCTAAGTGATAACTAATAATAAATAAATAAATAAATAAAATAAATGGAAATAAATTTTATTAATACTGGTACACTTTATAAAAATATGTACAAAACTCACCTTCTTAAGCAGATTTATGAAGTAGCTTGGTTGTCGTTAACACGAACTGGAGCACTTCTATAATAACTGTGTAGTATCAGATATGTTTCTACAGTTGTCTGAGTAAGCGATGTTCGCTGTGGTGAAAAATACGTTTGTATTTTGAAAAAACTGTTCGACATCTACGGAAGTAATACAGGCATAAGTAAAACACTCTGTGAACTCACTTAACGCAGCTGTAGATGCACCATCACAAATTTGTCTTAATTTGGTAAAATCAGGATATTTCCGTAATACACTCGAATTTTTCAATAACGGGCTTATTTTTTACGTCATTTATAGTCTGTAGCTGTGTATTTACGTCTTCCACTATTTGCAGCGATTCCACTAACGACAACGAAGTATTTTGCAATTTTTCTATTGCGTCGTGTAGTCCTCTATAATTGTTATTAATAGTTTTTAAATCTGTTTCAAGGGAAACATCTTGAAAGCTTGTCTGGCTTTCCTTAATAGCTGCAGCCTCGTTAGGATTGAACTGTAGTATCACAGCTTTTATTTGTTGAAAATATTCAGCATAATAAAAAGCTGCCTTCAACCACGTTCCCCAACGTGTAAGAATCTGCTCTGGTGGTTCCGGAATACCAGGACACAGTGTGTGAAATGCTCGAAGCCGTTTAGGAGATTTGAGAAATACTTTTTTTGTATTTGCTATTAATGCATCTACCTCTGGAAAACATTTTCGAATCGTTTCTACTACAAGATGGAACGCATGCACTTTACACGTAACATGTAAAAACCTACAATCGTCTCTTTGAAGAAAACGGCCCACCAAACGCATTGTCACAGCACCGTCGGTCACAAACATCAACACTTGACTTGTTGACAGTTCAAATTTTTCGAAAGTCTCCAACACCACCCGCGTAATTGTTTCACCAGTACACGCAGTTAGTCTTTTGCTAGCTAGCAAAAGTGAAAATGTTGGTTTAACAGGGTCGAGTACACGTACTATAACATTTAAAATAGAATTTTTTTTGCAATCTGTCGTCTCGTCAACACATAACCACAGCCGTGTATTTTTTAATGCACATTTAATCCTATTTACAATGTCTTCACGAACAGTTGGTACATATCTACGTAACGATGAACGACTTGGTAAATTCACCTGGGGATTGTATTTATTCCAGAACTCCCGAAATACTGGTTTATCCAATATGCGCAGGGGAACATCACAGGCAATCAGCATTAACAGCAAATCAAACATAAACTGAGGTTCCAAAGAAGACACGCCATTTTTTTATTTTTGTGCCGGTTACTATTGACATGAATTTTGCAGCCGTATTTATTCCAGCACATTAAGTCTTGATCACAAACTTTACAAATTATTTTACATCCATCATAGAATAAATCCGGAAATTCACCGATAAATTTATTCACTTTATCAGCGTACGCTCGTTTTCTACTCTTTACGCTCAACATTATTTATTATTTATTAGTACTCTATGCATCGACCGACAGATAACAACTGAAGTGTGTCGTGTCATCGTCATCGTAAACAAGCGCGCGATGGCATTGGTATTGCGCCCGACCCTGAATCTACCATCGCTTGGCCAGGTTTAGTTATAACAGGCCTGTTAAAACTTTTATCCAATCAGAGACCGTCTTTTTGAAAAATCCCTATTTCTGATTGGCTGTATTTCTTAAGAGCTCTGTTATTATAACATAAGAGGATACATCATAGGTCTGATTATATCTATTTGCTCAACTATACTAACTGCAATATATCCACAGATATGCCCATGAAACACAAACAAACAAACGTGCACAGCCACTTTCTTTTTTACATGCTAATTACTTGCAAAAATAGGAGCTTAAAATTGCTCATCTGAACTTATGAAAAAGAAAAATCCGTTTTCTTTGTTATACGCGTTTGAATGAATTCCTTTTAAATATTTATGCATAAAAAAGTATTAAGAGTAGCAAAAAATAATACCGTATTAAACTGAACTTGAAAACATTTAATGTATAAAATAATGATGTGATGATTTATAAGAGGATTTTATACTTATGTTCCTGTTTTTACGAAGTCAGAAACAAACATTCGATAATATCCAATTATTACGCGAATTCCGCATCAGAAGTAACAGCTTGTAATAAACGCAGGACCGTCTTCATGGAAGGCAATGATTTATTTCTGCTATTATTATTTTATTATGATCCCACTATTCCTATTCCTGTTTTATTACGGATACGAGAAATATTATAAGAACAAAACACACATACTTCCAGTTGAAATTTTCCATTACAAATGTATAACACAATTAATTATCTTATCTGTAGTTTATCGTCTGGGTTATTTAAAATGGAATGACAAAGCGTTATAATTTCAATTTATCAAAAATTAAATAAAACGTAGCATTTTAATCAGATTATTAATACAACTGCTGACTTTTCTTGTCATACTTATTAGTGATTTAAAATCCGTTAATTTAGTGAATTTGTGCCACTCTGGAAATTAATTAAGAGTTTTTATTGATTTTTTACAACTGTCTATTTTCTAAATGATTTTTTTTAATTTAGATTTTTATTCGTATTTATATACAATGATTTGGCATGTAGTGATATTTTCATTTTCAAACAGAGTTGCTAGTTTCCAACGAAAGAAAACTTCAACTTTCCCATTCAATGGAATATTACGTATTTGCTATCCCCACAAACACTTCAAAATGGATTCGTTGATTGTAAACTCCTAGTAACATTTACTGATTATTTTATTCACTAATTAATAATTAACAATAATAAATGAATGAATGAATTAACTATAACCATAATTAAACATTTCGAAATCATTGCTTTAGTCTCTAAGTTATTTCTTTTTTACCCGCACATTTCCAAATCAATACTGCGGACCCTATGTACATATCCATCTACGTAGGGTCTAGAACTTTCTTGAATATTCCTGACCCTTTTCGTACAATTCTAGTTCCGTCTTTATATATAAATCCAGACACTCTTTAATTTAAGATTTAGTACTAGTAACGTCATCTCTGGGCATATTTTGTCTACATAGTCCATTGGTATAACAATATTATATCAGGAATGTTTATTTTGAGAACCAAATTTGTATGTTCACAATGTGATTATTTCAGTTAAAAAACATTTACTTTACAAATTTTAATGTCACAACCTAACAAGTAAAGGAGTTAATTTCTTGCATTTTAATTGCAAGGCTCACTTCTAGATCTCTTGTGATAGACATTTATTTAAAATCCAAAATTGGGCTTCATGATACAGGGTGTTAAATTTTAAATTTTGTATTCATTTTTTCTCTCTGTTGCAGCAATTATAAAAATAATAAAAAATGTTGACTGTAACACTAAAAAGTTAAATCCATGTTTTTTATGTTGAATCGACTTGGTTTTACTTCAAAAACCTGCAACTAAGCGACGTCCCAATCTTTTCGAAACACCCGCGTATGCATATATCTTTACTGACTTTACAGTCACACATATTTTATTGTGGTTAAGATATTTTGACGATTTGTTTATTAAACTTATTTTCATTATAATACAATTTCAATTTATATAAAAACCCAATTAAACGGTTTCTTGGGAATTTATTATAGTATAGAAAAAAATAATGTAATAAATGAAAACCAATGAAAACTTGTTTATAATAATCCTTTTATATATTATAGTTTATGGCTGATTCAACTGGAGGATATTATACGTAGTCGTGCATGCATCACTGCCGGCCGCCGACGCGGAGGGGGGGAAAGGGGGGGAAAACCCCCCCCCCCACAACAACCGAAGCAAGAAAAGAAGAGGGGGGGGAGGGGGGGGGAGGGGGCCAAGCAAAAAAAAAAAAAAAAAAAAAAAAAAAGGGGGGGGGGGGGGGGGGGGGAGGAGGGGGAGGAGGAAAAAAAAGAGGGAGAGAAAAAAGGGGGGGGGGGGGGGGGGGGAAATGGGGGGAAAAAGGGGGGGGGGGGGGGGGGGGGGGGGGAAAAAGGGAAAGAGGGGGGGGGGGGGGGGGGGGGGGGGGGGGGGGGGGGGGGGGGGGAAAAAAGAGAAAAAAGAAAAGGGGGGGGGGGGGCCACCCCCACCCACAGGCGGGGGGGGGGGGAAAAAAAAAAAAGGGGGGGGGGGGGGGGGGGGGGGGGGGGGGGGGGAAAAAAAGGGGGGTTGTTGGAAACAAACACATTTGGGGGGGGAAAAAAAAACAAACAAAAGGGAAAAAAAAAAAAAACCCCCACCGGGGGGAGAAAAGGGGGGGAAAAAAAAAAAAAAAAAAAAAAAAAAAAAAAAAAGGGGGGAAAGGGGGAAAAAAGGGAAAGAAAAAAAGGGAAAAAAAAAAAAAGGGTTTTAAAAGGGGGAGGAAGGAGGAAAATAAGAAAAGAAAAAACACCCCCAGATTTTTGTCTGGCTGGCCGTAGGCTGTAAAGACATTTGATTAGTTCCTTGTTAAGAGCTACTCAGTGTTAGAGGTTTCAATCCCGTACCTATTGCCCTTCCGGTTCCTAAATTTTTGTTTATAGATAAAATACCTCCAGCATCTGAAGGACCTTCCTTTAGGACACGGTTGATTAGAAATTTATTCAATACATTTATTATCGTTAAGTATCGAGTTTTTCAAGCAAAGCAAATGACGACAAAGGATTTGAAATTTGTTGTGGTAAATTTCACTCTATATCTTTATTAAGAGCAATTTTTCATTGGTCTGACCGTTCGTGAGATTCGCAAAAACTGAGGGTACCACTTTTTCATTATAAGGACGAAAGCTCACATCGGGTCATTGACGACTCTCAGTACATTAAAAAAACTGAGCATCTATCGCCGGCTATTTTCGAGTTTTCTCTGCTATTTCAGCGGAAAATCTCTGTTCTAATCCACTTCTAATTTTCTTGTAGTATTACTTGACACTGATAAGTATATTTTATCAAACAACGTCATGTCAGAAAATGTACGTTGAAAAACTATTAAATGTCATATCTTCCTTTTTTGTTTGTATTTCATTGTCAGTACAAAATATCTTTAACAGTATCAGGAATAAAACGCTCTCGTTCCTGTCCTGCACAAGCACGTCATCAGGGAATGTGTACTTATAAAATAATGCCTTCTTGCCTTCTCCGATTTACCGGTGCAGGAAAGTAATGTTACGCATAATGTCCAAACATACCGTTACTTCAATGTGATTCAATCTCACGTTCTCTTGATCGGAATGAATTCCTTTTTCTTTGCACTTAAATTGTTTTTATATAGTTGTATTAACTGTATACAATATAGTACCAGAAAACAGGAGAAAATTTTAGTAGATACGTTTTTCTACGATTGTGTTGTCACATTTTCTAACTTCAAAATAACTGCAGAAAATGTCACTTTGAATTTGCCACACGCCTCGATTACATCTTCACCCACCGGAATAAAATAGTGTGTTTACCTTAAAGAATTATATTATTTAACTGGTAATAACAATTAAATTCTATAAATGTACATTAATTACACAGGAATTGCAATTACTTAAGTTATTGCTTGGAATAACTGGAACATTTACATTGTTAGAAATATTAGAAATATTTACATCTAGACCAATGTTTATGGCATTTTCGTTGTCGCCCATTATTTTCTTGGAGACACTCATTTTGTAGTTAACACTATATTCTATATATGCTTCTGCTGTTGTTGAAGAACGCCACCCACCGTGTCTTTTCAAACTGGTAAGATCCGCTCCAGCGTCAACCAAAAGAGTCGCTGACATTCGGCGAAAGCAGTGCCCAGTAAAACTTTCAGGTTTAGGAAGTTTTAAATATACTGCAATTTTTTTTACATCTGTCCAAACGTGTTTATCCCTACCACTTAAACTGTACACTTGCCATGTTTGTATTGAATGAAGAATCGTTTACGTCTTATGGATGCAGGTCTAAGTTGAACATACCGACGATAAAAATCCAACCAATTATATCCAATTGTAACCGAAAACATTCTAGATTTATGAGTCTTAGAATCTGGAATGATTATGAGAAAAATTCTCCATTGTCCTGAATGTCATCTATGGTAATATTCATCAACTCCTCCCTTCCGAGGACAACAGCCACTCCAATAATTAACACTACCTAAAATAATGTCTTACTACAACGGATTGAAAAAACTGAAATTTGTTTAACTTTAGAAGTAAAAATGTGTCATCAGGAGGGTTAAGTAAAAAAGCATTAATTTGTTCTCTGGTAAATACCTCAGATTTCTTTGCCTTGTATCCTACAGATTCTCTTTTTAAAAAGGCAATTAGTTTCGGAAACTTCGAAATATCTACATTTTCTTCCAATGACAGAGTGCTTCTTAGCATTGAGTAAATTGACTACATCGTGGAAGATTTCAACGTTTTAGTCTTTTCGGCGAAATAGGTGAGTAGAACCATACTTCCGTATAAACATTCACCTTCTTTTGACGACATCAGTTTACGAAAAAGTTTTTCCTCCTTATAACGTTCTTTCGATTTACGTGGAAGGAGGTCGGAACACATACTTTCAGTGGCTGCAACAATTTCTACAGGAATATCTTCGTCTGAATTCATTACTTCCTCCAATGCAGCAGATACCAGACAGAACGCGTCGTTTAGCAAACAATTTTTTTGTTGGTCATAACCGTGGCATACCTGATTTTATTATTTTAAATAAAATCTGACAGGCGCAAATTTTTAAAATGTTGTAAAGAATTTTAAGGAAAAAACTTCACAACCGTAGAAAAAATAGTATGTAACACACTTGGCACGCTTTTGCAAAACTCGTAGGATTCCTACGAGTAATGACATTAGTTTACAAGAAGCCACTTGTTTTACAATGTACATTTTCGTAGATTGATTATGGAAAAATGGCGGACGAGGCGAAGCCCTAGTTCAACAACCGTATGAGTACGAAAAACATTTTCGTTGTATGTCATAAGAATTTTTTTTTCGAATGTAAGAAGAAAATAATAAATTTCTATTTCTTCTATTTCTATTTATTTATTTTAATTGAAAATCTGATCGTAATCAACCTCACATACTTTGACACAATCTAATAAGAATACCATGATAGTTTTTCATTTATTTATGGTATTATTTTTTCTTCATAACTGTTTACAGTACGAGTTTTTAATAAGTTGGTGAGTTAGGTTAGAATGTCTGCAAGAAAATTTTAGCCCGCGCTCGATGCACGGTCTGTTACTTAAAAAACTATTTCATTATCCTCTCTGAAACATCATGTTTCGTGTCTATTTAGAGTACAGAAAACCATTTGTTCCATTAATTCAGCCTCAATTAAAAAATCTGGTAATGGTGGGTGTACAATTTATGAAGTGAAACGACGATAGTTTGTTTTAGATATTAATGGAGACAATTTGTAAGGCTAGAAGACATCCTTTTTTTTGTTGTATAAACAAATTTACACTTAAAAATAATATTCTTCATTCTTTTTTCCGAATCCTCACAGTAGCCTGTCAATGCAGAAATGGTACTTCTCGTCTTTTTTAATTCATGTGCAACATCTTTTTTTCCACTCTCTTAGAATTTTCGCAGAAAAGGGCGAAACTATAGTAGCAGGCAATTGATAGAGCAGATACATTATTACCGCAACAATAGCAGTTATTTATCCATTCAGTGTTTAATAAAAAACAACTGGCCAGTTTTTTAAGTAATCAGTTGTACACGCATTCTTAAAATTTGGGAGTAAACTTTGTTACTAGTGGAGAATTCCTTGACCTATTGCAGTATAAAGCATATTACAATTTAGATAATAACTTGTTAGTAGCATTGCACGAATAGGCTGATACAAGAATTATATTACACACTAGAAATCGACTGCGCCGATTTCTAGCTCCTGTGGAGGGCTGCACCGCCGTCGGCGACGCACGTACGCCTCCAGCGTTTGATTAGAGGTCCTCGGCCCTCCGGGTCTCCCGAGACGCAGCCACATGTTTTCAGCAAAAGGGGCCATCAGCCCTTTTAGGCCAGGAAGTCAAGTTTCAGAAAAACAACCCACCAAATCCCAAAACTCCAACTTCCCCCAGTGCAGTCGGTCAGTCCAGGCAGTCAGTCTACCATTTCTTTTTTTTTTGGGATAGAGTAGAGTGGAGTAAAGAAGTGATGGAGTGGAGTGGAGTAGGAAGTGGAGTGGAGTACAGTGGAGTACAGTGGACTAGAGTAGAGTACAGTGGAGTAAGGTGAGGAGGACAGTAGAGTACAGTAGTGTAGAGTAGAGCAGAACAGAGGAGAGCAGAGTAGAGTAAAGTGGAGTAGAGTGGAGTGAAGAGTGGAGGGGTGGAGTGAGTGGAGTGGAGTGGAGTAGTGGGGAGTAGGAAGTGGTATAGTGTGGAAGTAAAGTGGAGTACAGTAGAGTAGATGGGGAATGTGAGTGTAGGGTTGGGCAGATTAGGAGTAGGGTAAGATAGGGTAGGGTAGGATAAGGTAGGGATCGGTAGGGTTGGGCAGAGCAGAGCGTAGAGTAAGGTAAGATAGGGTAAGGTAGAGTAAGGTAGGGAAGGGTAGGGTAGGGCAGACTAGAGTTGAGTAGAGTAGAGTGGGGTAGAATAGAGTAGTCGGTTTACACAATTAATTTTAACGAAATTTATCGAAAACCTTGACGAAAATCATTAAAGTCGCCTTAACCGTGCCCCGAGAGCCTGCAACGGTCCATTTCCGTCGTTTCCGCAATTAAAAATGCATTAAATTCCGGGTCCGATACGGTCGGAGCCGCTTGGGCGGGCTGCTCTCTTCTTAATTTTAAATTAAATAATTACATGAAATTATATCATGTTTCGAACGTTCGTACCGGCCTTAATTATTCCTTCGTAGCAACCGGCTAACCTCCTTCTCGTGCCTTGCGCTCCGATTTCTACGAAAAAATCATCATCGTCTCCGGAAGCATTTTGCCGGTACGCTCCGGGCCTTAATTAATTTTGGTCTATTGGCCGAGACGAGCGAGCCTGTCAGAAAATCCAATATGGCCGAAAATTCAAGGGAGACGGGCTGTCATGTTCCCTATTTTCCGACAAAAATGTAATTAATTTCAAGAAAAGTGCAGCGAAATGTGTATAGTTTGTATATGTGCTACGATTAAAAACCTCGGAAATACCAGATAATTAAATTTCAAGCCGAAAATCGTAAGGAAACTGCTAAAATCTGTAGATATCCTTCTCTTAACTACGTACCTAACGTGGCGCTTAAACAGACACGAAAATGACTGGAATTCAAAGTAAGTACAATTTAAAAAATTATCAAAACACGTACAGAGGGACGGTCGTTTTGTCATTTACGTAAATAAGAAAGCGTCAGTTTCGTTTTTATTAAAATTTTATAAACGTAGCAAATTTAAAAAAGTAAATAAAAAATTACATTAGCCTTTGTCGCCCACAATTTTCGCATTTCGGGATGCGATTTGCGCGGTACATTCCCGAAAAACATTCCTCCGTACGTTTTTCGCCATAGCACGGCCCCAAACAGCATTTTTCATTAATTTTGCCCATTTTAAGAGTTCATGTTTTGAGATTTTTCGAAAATATTTTCGCCACGAGCAGCCTCTCCTTGCGCGTTCCTCCCCGCTTCAATTGCGGGTTCGGGGACAGATCTGCTTCGAACGTAATTAATAGGTCACTTCTTTTTTATGCCGTCCCCGGGCCACGTTCGTTTTCCGCGAAGATATGATCATTTCAATTTCGTCCTATTTGACGTTTTCGTTTAGAATTAATTCACGTAAAATAATTAAATTTTATGAGATGTATATATACGGTGGCCCGAAAAAAAATCAATATACCTGGTGTCTCAAATACGAATTTTTTTTCGCGGATTCCGGCTATATGCGGGGGGGGGGGGAATCGATCGGCGACCTGGAAAAAAATATGCGGGGTGTTTTTTAAGGCGGAATCGAAATACATATATATATTTTTTGAAAAAGTGCCTGACAAAAAAAAGC
The DNA here is from genome assembly GCA_029963845.1 of Rhamnusium bicolor. Lineage (NCBI taxonomy): Eukaryota > Metazoa > Arthropoda > Insecta > Coleoptera > Cerambycidae > Rhamnusium > Rhamnusium bicolor. The sequence continues at coordinate 436,273 of JANEYF010002186.1, read as the reverse complement.
ATGTTTCAGTGGCGGATCGTGCGAAAGTGTGAAAAATATGTACGAAAAAAGTTGAAAATTTTGAAAAAAGTGACTTTTACCGAAAAGAAGCGTATTTCAGTGGCGGATCGTGCGGAAGTGTGAAAAAAATATACAGGGTGTTCGAAGAAAATTGAAAAATTTTGAAACGTGGTTTTTACAGAAAAATAAGCGTCTCACAGTGCCGGATCTCCCGGAGTGATAAAAAAAATATACGGGTGTTCGAAAAAAAATGGAAAAATCTGAAAACGTGACATTTACAGAAAAATAAGCGTGTTCCTGTGACGAATCGTGCGGAAGTGATAAAATGTATACAGGGTGTTCAAAAAATATTGAAAATTTTTCGGATGAGACTTTTACAGGAAAATAAGTGTGTTACTGTGGCGGATCGTTTGAAAGTGAACAAAAAAGTATACAGGGTGTTAAAAAAAATTGAAAATTTCAAAAAAATGGTTTTTTATGGAAATATAAATGTATTGCAGTGGCGGATTGTGCGGAAGTAAAAAAATGTATACAGGGTGTTTGATAGAAATTGAACATTTTATAAAAAGTGATTTTTCATGGAAAAATAAGTATACTAGAGTGGCGCATTTTTTCTGGAGTGACTAAAATATATATAGGATTTGTTTCGAAAATTGAAAAATTTTAAAATTAAAAAAATGAATTTTACAGCCGAAACATGTGTACACGTCTTTTTCAAGACTGAAAATACAGGATTGTTTTTTGGAAAAAAGGAGATTTTAAAAGTGGTTTCGAAAATGGGTAATGAGAATCTTTCGGTGGGGAGATATGAGGTCGAAAATTCGAAAAAACTAGAAAATACTCTTTTTCACAAAAATGCTAACTGCAATACCCGGATCTTTCGCAGGAAAAGTATACGAAATGCACAGTGTATAGTATATTATAAGTATAGTGCCTTTCATAGTATAGGTATATGTATAATTTTAGCATAGCCTTTTATCTCGCTATAGAAGTATACGATGGAGGATAGGATTTGGAAAGTATAGTATAGGTCTATAGTCGCGCGACATTATATCTTACTTATTGTCAGTAGCATAGCAACAAAATGTGACGTTTTCAAGTCGGGCCAGAGAAATTGCCTCACGTCGGCTGCTGACGTGTGGTAAAAATCTACATAAATTTAATTGGGATAGAAAACGGCGGCCATTTTGTCTGGGATCGTGTCAAATATGTCACTTGAACGTTAGAGCCACCCTTAATATCCTCTGTGACGCCGGAATGCCGCCGCTTAACCCCTTTCCGTGCCTCACGCACGGATTTCGGTCGAAAAATCGACTCGGGAAGCGTTCTCCGGTCCGCTCGGTCGTTCGGAATTTTCGCGTTTGGCCATTTTGGGAGAAATCCGCAGAACGCGGGTAAGTTTTGCAAGTCCTCAAAGTCTCAAGTCGAGAAGCGGAAGGACGGCGGCGGTTCCGCGTGTTTTCGCAAATAAAAAAGTTACGGATTTTAAAAGTTACCTCGCATTCCGGACGATATTCGTCTAAAAGTTAAACCGACAGAGAAAATTAATAGTTTTGTATCTTGCCAATCCGGTAAATTTATAGAACAATTCTGCATTTTGTTTTTTCGTCCGGTATTCACTGAATTTTATGTTCCTGTTGACATACTTTTCAAATTTTATAGCTCCACAAATAATAATAACGTGCATTCATTCAGAAATACTCATTTGTTTGTAATGACAGCTTTAACTCGGTTGCTTGGTTATTAATAGCAAAAATGTGACAAATATTTTATTAGCCATAAGCCAAATTGTATGCTTTGTATACTAGACGTATCAAAATTAAATTAATTTGTCTGTCACTAAGCAATCGCTTTGTATTTTCCACTATTTGTACGAACTTGGACATTTTAACTTCAGTTCTGTAATGACGGCGAAATACCAATCTCATTCTTTAAATGTAAATGATAACTTCCTAGTTTTCTGTTATAGGCATAAGTGAACTGTATTATCTTTAGCTCCATACAGGGTGTTAGTAAAAATTACGTCAATCACTTCATTACAGATTATGGTCAACCTAAGGACGGTCTTTTTACATCTGGGTAAGTTACTGGTAACTAACTAGAAGGTTATAATGTGAACATAATCATAAATAAAATGTTGAAGTAAAACCACTTATAATCATTTTGTTGTAGAGATCGGGATGTAACGATAAATTCCAGAGACGATTTTTACGTAGATATAATATTACATTGTAAACACCTAGCGAATGAAACATTCCCAAACAATATGAAATGATGAAATATTCTTATGCACTATGCAATAAATGTGTTTCCTAAAAATGGGAACAAAAAATTAAAGGTTTTTATTAAGTAATCGGACGGCGTGCAGCTATAAAAAACAAATACTTGCTGACCGACGGGGAAATACTTGTTATTGTCGAGTGTCCAATGGCAATGCTTATAGATGAATCGCGCGGCTTGGCTATTACGTTTATCCCCATTGTTTTGGTCTCTATGCTTGAACCCCCCCACAATGGATAACTCAATAAAGAAACGGTATATCCAGGGGTCTGTGTGTATGGTGGTCGGTTTCGTAGAAATGGACAACTTCACTTTATCTGCCGAAGATAATTCTCGGTTTACAAACCGATTTACTACTTATACCTTTCCATTAAATAAAAGGCAGACATTCAACTTCACTTACTCTATTTTATTTAAGCCAGTTTCACAGAAGAATAAAAAAATTATTATGCGCAACTACTACAGCTGGTATTAAGCGGTTAATATAGTTACTATAGTTACTAGTGTTTAAGGCGGTATTACAGCAGGCGGTCGGTGTAGCAGGTATATTCAGTGATAAGTGGTTACGGGGTACAAGCATGACACAAATGCAGGATGTCAATCCAAGGACAGGCAGTATTTATGACTGTCTAATCGCGGATGTGCTATATCTTTAGATTAGCTCCTATTGTCCCTTATTAGGGTTTCTTGACTACGGATAACGGATCAACTCCGTTGCCCGCCATCACCGCGTGGAGGTGCCCTGGATGCAGACACAGGCGGGACAGTAAAATGAAAATGCGGTCCCGGAGTCGTCGTCATCATGCGAACTTCTCTACATTAGTTAGTGACTTGGCTAACGTATAACTACAAGAAAACAATTGAAAATTGTTTCACATTCACCTAATTGTCATGTGAATCACGACATTTTTCTTTACATGTTTTAAATTCGAATTAAATTCTTTGCGAACAAAGTTGTAATAGTAAAAATTAGAACAAAATTGTGCTATATTGGTAATAGCTCGTTTCAGTTGAACGAAATGAGTATAAAATTAAATTTGATCATGTAACTGGATGTATTGGAATTGACGTACAGTTTGTTGAAGAAAATGAATCCGACAGCAATGAACACGATGATAACGAAAAGTCACGATATCAGAGGTTGAGTATAATTATTTCTGTTACATGGTTATTGGGCTTCAGGTTATAGGGTTATGGGGTGGTGGGGTTATGGGTTTTCGGGGTTAATAGCTTGGGTTTTGTGTTTAAAGTTTGAGTCACAGGGTTATATGCGATTAATAGTGCTGAAAAGTCTAAATTATTGGGTTTCTTGAGGTTATGGCAAAGCCCTGACGTGATGGGGTTAAATGAGCCCCGGATTCAGATTCAGCGATCCCAAAAACATATAGTAAACATGGTCTGAACCCAGATCCGAAAAAAAATTTTTTTGTGTGGCTGTGTATTATTACACATTGAAGATTAACTATCGTTAATTCTAAAAAAGATTTATCTTTCAGATACAAAAATAAATAAAATAAAGAAAACGTTAACAGTCAAAACAATAAACAAATCCAAATTTGATCGTTAACATGTAGAAACAGGAAACCATGAAACCTGTAACAACAACGATAGTCAAAAGCGTTCGGTCAGATTGATCGATATTATTCTCGCTTGTTACTGAGACTAACGAAATCAGGCCTCCTCATTATTTTTCGCCAAGAAAGTTAGGTTTCCGTATAACGCATCAACAACGTTAGTCTAAGATATTAATAGTCACATATAATGGCCTTCCTAGTGCTGTTTCTCTAGTTTTATTATTTTGTAAAAAAAGAACGCTTGAACAGCGTACGTTGTAGATATGAGATAAATTTGTGACGTAATGGCATTATTTCGTGATTTCGATAGTATCTACATATTTACTGATTTTTTTATTCTACACGAAAGTAGATTTGGCATCGCGTTTCTCGATAATGGTTCATCTGTCAAACATTATTTTTCATTCTGAATAATTTTGGCCTAAATTTTTTGATTTGATGCAAACATTTGTTTGGGCCCTAAGTTTCCTTTCTTGTGCACTAATTTTATTAATATTTAACAGGGATCTATTTTGGACCTCCCAGGTATTATTATAGTAAAGTTTTACATTTTCATGCTGAGCCGTGTTTAAAGAAAAAGGATCATAAAGATAAAAGATAAAAGACACACAGACGCACAAATTCACAGAAATACAGACGTCATGCCGAATCGGGTAAATTTGCTACTTTCTAACTAAAACGTGTATTTTCATCTTAACCTGGAACTTTTTTCTACGTCCAGGCTTTCTCAATCTATAGATAGATGATAAAGTAAATTTGAAATATATTAAGAAAATTTAGCGGCAAAACATTTCAAGCTTAGCTTCTAAATTTGTACCGTGTATTTGTTCGAACATCCTGTACCAATGTATTAGGTATACAGGAAACTCAACAAAAGAACAAAAAAAAACGCTCCTAATACTTTCAGGCTTACAAAAACTTTCAACTCGTCGTTATATCGCCAGCAGATGATTATCACATGGATTTGCGAAAATCCCTCACGCTTTGTTGGAACCATCGTAAAGAAAAATAAGTCATATCTTCTTACATAAAATTTTATTCTTTTTAATTTTATTTTAAATTATTTTTGTCAGATCAACCGTGTCCGAATTATATCCAAAAAACTGTCTTAGGACGATTTAAATTAAAATATTACCGTAAGTAAAGGGATACGTATTATTACTTCATATAAAACAACAAAATTGTGTTATAAATTATTTATAATACAATTTTCTTTTGTTTTTCAGGAAACTGGCCATAATCCAGGAAATTAATTTCCTCATGTCTATAGTTACAGGAAAATCTATTTTAATACTGTTGTTTGATAGTGCCCTGATTTTATTCTACTCGTACATACAAATGTCTATGGAATTGTAACTTTTGTCCAATGCTTATTTCTAGATCGTCCCGATTCTTTAGACTCTTTACCTTATATCTTTTAGTATCTTTGTAGTGGACGTTCCTGAAAGGCGATAAAAAATTACTAATTTTTATAATCTGGATTTCACAACAAACGAGCATTTTCAAAACATAACAATAAACACTTATTTAAGTCTAGGATAGGTGTTTCCCAATATTTCACACTTTCAATTCGACTTATAGAAACCGCAATCTAACATATCTTCCTGGAAACACAATAATAATCATTTAAGTTTACAATCGGAGTTCTCTAATAGTAACACATTTAATTCAACTTAGAATAACCCGCAATTTAACAAGATATCAATGACCGCAGTAAGGAATTTCCGTTCATGGCTTTCAACCCTTTTACATAAATACCTTTACCTGACTAACAAAAATGGATAGTCACCTCTCGAAAGATGTACATTACGTTTCTTCACGCAACTGTAATTTTCACACTTTGTTTTCGTTAATAAAAAAACTTCTTCTAACTTCAAGTTTTATTTAGTAGCATCAGCGCTACAATCTACAAGAAATATTCGCCAGTTATAAATAGTTGACTGCGACTAGATCGATAAATCTAGTTACAGCAATGCCAAAAATACGCTCGTAACTAAAATGAAGGGATTCTGATATTTAGGCCATATCATAGAGTAGATTGATTTTAAAATTCAAGTTATCCTAATATAGTAGACTATCCTATTTGCCCATGTTATCTAGTTCATTTATTGGAAAAGTAGGATTGTTTCACATTCTAATATTCTCTCAAATAAAACGTCTACGCAAAAATATGTTCGTGTTCGTGGCATTTTTATGGTAAACTACTATGATTTTCATTGCTATCAACTTTTTAGGTATTATCTTCGCCCTGCAAATATGTGGTGGTATTGTAAGTTTGTTTAAAGTAACTGCTTGAAACATAATAATTTTATTAATTAAGTATTTCTGTTTTATTTATCAAATAACGATTGTTTTAAAAGAGTAAAACTAATTGAAAATGAGTCGAAAAATAAAATAAACAAATCTCCAAACTTTAGGATGGCTTGGTTTCGTTTCATATATTGACCTGATCGATAACATTCGAGGTTAAAGTTATTAGGTAAAATAAACTTCTAGAAATAGATTGTATAACATATATACATACGCCTTCTGGTCCTCATACGCTGGCAGATTAGTATTTCCTTTAAAAACCGAATTTACCCAGTCGAAAATGAGAGTTTATAAGAATTATTTTTAACAATCATATTTAGAAAACATATATGCGTACCGCCTTATATACAGGGTATTTTGTACAACCAGTAGCGTGGCCAGAGAGGAGCTAGGGATACAAACCCTCTCCGCCTCTGACAATCCGTGAAAATTCTATGAATAATAATTAATTATAGAAAAATGAATCTGTTTGAATTAAAATATCTTCAAAATGAGGTACTTTGCTATTTTTAAGGAAGTGGCTCATACGAAAAAGGTTGAAGGGGTTGAATGTAAATTGTATGTACCTCAGCGTTTATTAAAAAAAACAACATTCCCCGAGTGAGTGAGGTGGGGACTTTTAATTGAGATACATTGTATTGTTGACTTTCAATAATACAGAGAAAGAAGTTGTTAATGCAAAATTTTGCAAGAATTTTTCGAGGCACAATAAATTAAAATGTTACTATCTGCCTGTCAGATTAACATCTTCCCATTCTTTTATCTGCTTCTTCTCAAAAAATTTAATGATTTACAGCAAGTTCCAAATTCAAATGTAAATCTGTCCTTTTTTAGTTTATAATACATTATGTTATTATAAATCATAAGAATGAAAAATTTAAATAAATTCAATATTTTGAAGTGCAAAGAAAAGCAACGACTCTATAAAACGAAAAATTTGTCATATGCGTGTTGAAGTATAAACTCTAAACGTGTATTCCCACTCCGCCTGATGCATGTTAAAAAAAATTCTCTTATTAACATAGATAATATCATAATTAATTATATAGAATGATGTTGAATATGTTTTGTTTCGTGTAGGTAAAGGTAAACACATGGTCAAACTTAATGAATATTTCGAAACACGAACTTCGTGAAATATTGAGTGCAGTAGTCGATAAAATCATAAAAAATGACCTGAATAGATTTCTGTTCTCTATGAATTTTTAAAATTTGAGTGATGTATGACTATTTCGAGGGGTCACTGCCGGAAATCTATGTACATTTTGTAGCAATTACTTTGGAAATACCAGGGCATTACTAGAATTACTATTTACTATTTGCAAATTGCAAATAAATATGAAATCCTTGGCATATCTCTGGAAAAAATTCAATTAAGACAACTGAGCTTTGTTTTTCCTGCACATTCAATATCAGCAAAGAAACATTGGAAAAACAATGTGAGAGTTGTAACAGAGCATTTCATATTAATTGCGTAAAAAAAATAATTTACACAAATCCAATTCCGACATTTTTAAATGCCTTAAATCCTTGAAAAAAACTATAATTAATATTCCAGTTTACTATGTACTTTTTTTTTTAATAAATTACCGAATATGGTTTTATTCCCAACATGTTCAGTGATAAAATGCTGGTAATATATTTTTGCAAGATTTATTAAATGATTTTTTTTATGTTCATCAACACAAATTTACTGCTAGTGCCAATAACTGAAATATTGGGTGCCAACAATAGGAAAAGTGTGCCAACAATTGGTACATTAGCAGTATTTTACTATTTATTTATTATTAATTAATTATCATTATAAAATAATTTAATCCAGTAGAGTAATATCAAATTGACATTTCACCTAGTATTTTGGTAAAATATTACAGGCTGTAGGTAAAATACTTTATTTTTTTGTAATTTTTACTGCTTCGTCAAGTGCTTAAAGTGCCAATAATTGGAGCTTTTTACCCTATCTACATACTTAATTAAAAGAAATCGACTATGCTATATGGTACGTTTATAAATGCATATTAATTAAAAGACCCATCAATTGGCTGAAAGTAAAATGATAGTAGGCGTAAGATATTATTTTACAGCCCGTTTAAACAGATATGTTTACTTGATACACAATTTAACAGTAACAACTAAGAACGAGTATGGTTTTATGAATTTCTATTACAAAAATTTTATAGTAGAAGTTGGTTTGTATGTTAAATATTAGATTTAGGTTAGGTTTTCTGTCAGTGGGACCTTATGGGTCCTTCAGTGCGGCCATCAGCAGGCCTATTGTAGCTCAAATAAGTTCAGTCTCTTAATGAAACTGATAACGATAACTTTATTGGTGGAAAATGTGTCCAGATCCTCTGGCAGCAGTTGTCCTTTGCCAGGTATTGAAATTTGTATCCTCTCCGCAGCGAGACAGGTGCATAAGACTGAATTAAGACGTGGTCTGCCCTCCCTCAGTCGCCAGGCATATACATTTTTTCTAGACGTCATGTAATTCTCAATCTAATGAGCTATCGCCCATATTTTTACGACCTGTATCACTAATTAACTTTGAACTAGACTATTTGACTTTATTATTTCAATAACTTACTTCGTTACTATTTGCTTTCATAGTAATAATTACATAATTTCCTTCTATTTGTAATTTATGAACATGTAACTTTTGATCAGTACTGATATCTTTAGTTTTAAGTTGAAATTTCTTAAACCTCTTCTCCTCCTTATTATTTATGTGGAAATACCATTTATATTCTTCTGTACCTTTATTATCATAATTATTCTTCTTTTAATTTAATTAATCTTTATTTTTCTTTACAGCAAAATTTTCATCTTTTCAAAATTATCAATCTTCAATTTTCCTTTTATTTTTTTCTTTTCCTGACTACCTCTTTTTTGTATTTTTTCCAAATGTTCCCATGATAAATTTTCTATCTTATAAATGTTCACCATCTATCATTAAATTCTAACTTTGACTTTTTTTAAACTTCACTTTTCAAATTTCAGATTATAAACTTTTCTTCTGCCATACCCTTCAACACTTCTATTTTCAGGTTATAAACGTTTCTTCCATCACATATCTGTCTTCTTTTCACTTGATCAAATTTAATACAAGTTATCCAAATTCATATTCTACTTACATTTATCCAAGTGGATACCAATATAATTATTTAACATTATAACTTTTACTAAACTAGTTTAACATATCATTAGTAATAAATAATTTTGTATTATTATTAATTAATTGACTAATAATAAATTTATTCTATTCAGTTAATAAATTTCCAACATCGATGTCGTCTCAATTTTGTCTTCATTTTAGAACATGATAATATATATATATATATATATATATATATATATATATATATATATATATATATATATATATATATATATATATATATATATATATATATATATATATATCATGTAGCAATATTATAAATTATTTTAAAAGGTTTTAATTGTTTTCATTAGAATAATAAAATGCAGATAAATAAAGGACAAAAATATGTGCAAACGTGCAGTAAAAATAAAAGGTTTGATGAATACAGTATTATGCATACATTTATGAATGAACATTTTCAGAAAATAATTTTAATTTAGTTTTTAACATATGTGTGAGTAGAATTAAGTATTTATTGTTCATATCAAAAAATGTAGTTAGTTATAAGGTATTTGCAAAGCCAAATTGGCCCTAAAAAATTAATGAAAAAGAAATAAAAAAAGCAAGAAAAAGGTGTTCAAGTTGAAGTCCTGGATCTTCACTGGCAGAGCTGGCGAGAGACATATTGTTGTATTTCCTGCCATCGAAAAGGTGTCACCAATGTAGTCCCATATAAAAATTTCACTTCAATCAACTTCAGTAGTATCAAAAGTTGCATAATTTCAGGGGAAAGATTTCACCTATAAAAAGACAATTGTTGTAGTATAAACTTTTAAAAGGGGAAATTTATGAAAAATCTAGTATAGAGTAAATGTAATTGAACTTTAGATAAAAGTTAAGAAAGCAACATTCAATAAACAGGGGAAAATATTGTAAATTATCTTAAAACTTTCATAACGAAACATAAAAAGTGCATGGTCTGTAAAAGTGAATATAAACTGAAATAAAACTTACCAAACAGGGGTGCAGTAATGTGTTTAGATGAATGCCATAATAATTTCTCCAATATTGGGGTTGAAACATAAACATTTCTTGATTTTGTATGTGTGACAGCATAGTTGAACTATAATTTCATCCAAAATTAAACAGAAAATCCATCGATGTGCAAAAGACATGCCATTAGGACAAAGAAGACACTCAGTGCTTCGTGTGTGAGTGGGGGTAGCTCAAGACACCGTGTTAAAGTGTGGTAAAAGGGGTGAAACCAATTTCGACAGCCTACAAAATGTAGAAACAAAAATATTAGTCATGATAAAGGAAACAGAAAAAATTCTCCTTTATCATGAATAATTACTCATATGGGATCAACCTATCTACGTTAAAAAATATTAGTATTTGAGAAAAAAGATATGTTAATCTAGAGATGAAAAGATTTGTTATGAGTAGTTAATAAGTTCTAGTTTATAAAAAGGAGTTTGTTTAAAATTATAGGGCACTCGTTAAGAAAAATTTTTAAAAAGAGATGTGAAAGATAAAAACTCTTATACTGAACATAACACATGCTAATTTACAGAAAATACTCAGGAAAGTATCAAGAAAAGAATATTGTATTAAAAAAGGCAACAAAAAAGGTAGTATAAAAGTTTTTATTTTCAAAATTAAAAATAATTTGACATAAAAAAATAATTTGTCACAAGTAGTCATTTTTGAAATTTGGTGATTTTACTATATACAAAATTAAAATAAGCAAGAAAAAAAATTGATAGTTGGTTGTTATTGATAAAAAAAATTGGAGGTTGAAAAAGTTTGGAAAATTTTTGGAATCGAATGAAATAAAAATAGAAGAAATATTAAGAAAATCAAGGTTAGAAGTAAAGTGTTGTAAATAAAAAGGTTTTAAAATAAGAATTCAACACAGAAAAATAAAGAAACAAGTGGAAAAATTTTGTAAGTACTTACCTGTTATAAAAAAATCCAGCTGGGGATAAATCGCAAAAAAATAAAGTAAATACACTACACCAGTACAGTAGAAAATTAGAGCGGCCATATTATCAGAACTTGGAACGTGGAATACAGCTTATACAGAATTAAGAAACGACACAGTTTGGCCAACTGCAAGGATAGAAAACAAAGTAAGGTAAAATCTCGAGATTTAACATTTGGTTGGGTAAATTAAGCTATTATAGTAAATTTATTTGTTAAAATTTTTAAAAAAATTATTAAATTAAAACAACTCCTTGTTATTTTCTGAAAGTGTTTAGTTTTTTTTTGTATGGTGTACTGATTTTGTGTATTTAAAATTTGAAATTATACTATAGATAGAAACATAGTGAACCTGCATCCTGAGTAAGAGCAAAAGAAAATAAAACAGTAAGTAAAAACTTGTAAAATAAAATCTGAGCTAGTTTGGGTATACAAGGGCATAAATAAAACAAATACAAATATAAAATAAAGGCGCCAATTTTCATAAATTTTAATAAATCACAAAATTTTACAACAGTTTAATAAAACAATTCAAAATTTTACAAATTTTAAAAAAAAAATACAACAATACAACAATCCTTATTATCACAACAATATATATATATATATATATATATATATATATATATATATATATATATATATATATATATATATATATATATATATATATATATATATATGAGGTAATTCCAGGAGGATTTGCATTGCAGCTGACGGTTTGGTGCTAATTGCCAATTGTCCCCGTTATAGTCAAGCATAATAATGTCTGCAAACTATACGGTTTGACTTTGATAGTCCGTTGTGATCCTTTCGTCCACCAACCGATGGGTTCGTAATCATTGGTCTGATGACTGACATATGTAGATCCAGCAATTTGGTTGAGGACCCGTGTCCCAGAATTTACCACAAATACGACAACATGTCCATAAGGACAGTTTTGCTTTGTGGATCACCTTTTCCAGACGAGAGATTTGCTTCTTTTTTATTTTAACCACGCTGTTTTACCTTTGCTTGTTATTTAAAATGGGACGCTTGTTATCGTTTTTGGTTGTCATCAATAAAACATGTTTCACTTTATAAAGAAACACTCATGAAAACGCAACCTTAAAACTGTTTTGTTAGTTAAGTCATGAAATAGTTTTTATGTTCGTTTGCTTAAATTTTTCACATTTTACTTCATATAACATGCAATATAATTTCTTCTTTATTGCTATTTATTGTCGTTAAAAACTAATCATTTTTATGGCTTATGTAATATCCACTTATATTGCAGCAAACTGCAAATTATGTATTAAAACAACAAATACAAAAACATATGTTATCGTACATAACCCGAACAAATTGATTAAAACACAATTGTGAAAATTGATTACTGCCATTCAAAAAAAAAAAAAATGCAACACCTAGAATGCGTGAAAGAAATTGAAATTGGGGCTAAAAAAACGAACCTTGCCTTTTTGTTGTTTCTATCTTGAAATTATCATCTACTATATTAAAATGAATGAATTCTTTTCAGTTCTGTTTTCCATTTGGTATTTATCTAAACGACTTCAAAATACCCAAGATGTTGCAAACATGCTCAGTATCAACAGTTACTTGAGTTGAATGAGATCGAATGATAACAACAACAGAACTGGGCAGTAATTAACTACTTTTTTTTGTAAAAGTTGTACTCAAACTACTTTTCGCCACGTAGTAGGCATTGAGGACGTAGTCCATTCAGCCAGGCGCACAAGTTATTTAATTTAAAAAAATTGATACTAAACCTAATTCTAACACTAAAAAAAATTTTAGAAGATAATTGGGATAAACAGGGATACTCACTTCGGGCCTAGGAGCCAATCAAGGCCACTTGCAAATTACTGCACAGGAATGCCTCGGGTAGAAGGTAAAATAGAGAATTAAGGACAGAGGAACAAAGCTAAAACTTAATTCTGATATTGCTACTGTTTATAAAATGCAAAAATGACGGCGAAATTATTTAAGCATAATAAACTTAAAAGACTAAAAGGAATTTCGATTTTTAGCTTCAATAAATTCCCATACAGTTCGTTGCATGAATCAATGTGATTGGCGCAATTAAAAAATATGTGGTCTAGGTCTTCCTCGATATTACTAGTTTGACAGAGGTTCGACTGTATAATGCCAAATCTCGCTAGGTCAGTTGCATGACAAATGTGGCAAAATTTTATTCTGCTAATAATGCTGGTATATTTACGAGGAATGGATGATTATCATACCAGTGTTTGGCAGGTATTAAAGGATGGATCACAGTGTACCTTGTTGGGTTTGTAAAACAATATTTACGCCATATATTAGACCATTTTTGTGTTAACTTATCTTTACATATTTTCCGACCTCATTAACGCTAATTGCATTTGCTAGGTTCATTCCTGAAATCACACCTTCTTTCGCGAGTTTGTCGATTTTATATATTTACATAAGTTGAGAGGACAGAAAGGGACTCGGACAATATGACGTATCCATTTTCATTTTTAGATAACATATATTCAAGTTCTTTTATACTGGCGAGTGCTTCAGCAGAAAATATTGAGGTTTCAGGGTTCAATTTAAATTTGAACTACTTATTATGCTTGGGAACTAAATAGGCACAACCAGTACCGGCGTTAGATTTAGATGCATCAGTGTGTATATGGATATATGAGGTGAATTTTTCGAGATTTTCTTTTAGAATATTATGACAAACAGTTGGGTTCGAATTATATTTTAGTATAATGTAATTATTGTGTAGGTCGAAAAAATTGTGTGAAGGGCAAGGTGGGTATAGTGCTTCCATTTTATTAAAGTGCATATATGTTTCACGAAAAGATGTACACAGGGAAGGGGAATTCTTCTTACATCAAAATTTGTTGGTAAGGTCGAATGTGTTGAGTAAGTTTGAGTTTTTTTACTTTGCTTTTCAGAATAAATTTTTCTGCTAGAAAATCTCTTCTAACTTGAAGTGGTGATTCCAGCGCTTCTACTCGAATTGCTTCCACTGGTGTGGATTTCATGGGTCCTAAGCAAATACGGAGGGCTTTGTTTGGTACAATGTCCAGCTTCTTTGGTGTACAATTGCTGGCGCTTCTATAAAAAATACAGCCATAGTCCGGAATAGATACAGGATTTATAAAATAGAAGAGATGATTTTTGATCAGCACCCCACCATATTTTTGTTGTCATACGAAGGAAGTTTAGACCCTTATCGCATTTATTAACAATATTATCAATGAATGGTTTCCAGATCATTGCTTTATCTAGGATAATGTTAAGATACTTAGCTTAATTTTTTACTGGTAAATTAAATCTCCCTAACGTTATGTTATCTATATTTTCAGACTTGTGTCTAGAAAAAAAATGACAGTTGGCTTTTCCTCTGATGTGTCAATAAGCTAAGTTTCGTATTGTATCATTGCTTCGTTCAGGTTGTTTTTGCATATTTCTAAATGTCTATGCTCAAACTTAAAAGCAAAGTCATCTGCGTATTGTGTAATTTTTATTTCTTGGTTAAAAGAATGTATGTCTGCTGTATAAGAATTAAACAGAAGACGACTTAATATCGAACCCTGTGGAAGGCCAGTGCTGACGTACCGAGAACCTAGTTCTCGTTATTATGAAGGCGTATGTAAAGAGATCTATTATAGAAAAGATTTGTTATCGTTTGAGCGATTGTATGAGGGATTTCAAATTTACATAATGTGGTATCTAGAAAAACAATTTCCAAGTAATTATCTTTTGAGAAGCTACTTTGGATGTCAGTAACAACTTTTGAAATTGCATCATTAGATATTTTATTTCGTCATAACCAGGAGCAGTGTTAGATATCGGTTTGATAGCCCAGTCTAGTTCAGTTAGAGTGAAAGGACAAGTAAGGAAATTTTCCTGTAATGGAACAGTAGCGCAGGGAGCTGAGAAATTGTTGATCACGGAAAGGGGAGAGACTCCAACAAAGAATTTTGCTACCCAATCATAGTTTTCACATTTTTTGTTTTCTATGGGAATTCTTTGTATAATTTTTGCTTGCTTCCAAAGATTTGTAATTGATGTATCTTTGCTTAGTTTAGAGATCCAGTTTTGTTCCTTTTTCTTTTTAAACAGTAATTTTATTTGTACAATTACCAATTGACAAGTAATATAATTTTCAACCGTACTGGATGGCTTATAATTGTTTAATGTTATTTTCCTTTTGTTCAAGGTGGCTTCACATTCGTTGTCCCACTACGGGGTGGGAACTCGATTTTTTATTCTAAAAGGTTTATTTACTGGAATAGAGATTTCGGCGCTCTCATTGATTTTTTTTCTAGAAAGAAACTGTACTTCTCTTCAGTATTTTGTGGGTTAGGGATGCTACTGAAGCTAACGTGAGACGAGTACTCGAAAAGCTGTCAGTTAGCTTTTTTAATGTTCCATTTGGTTTTTGGGTAAATTGTGTCGTTTGTAGAATATGAGAATTTAAGATCCATTAATATCGGGTAGTGATCTGAACCGAGTGTATCAGATGTTATTTGCCAACTAATATTAGGGACGATATCTGGTGTACACAGTGAAATGTCTATACAGATTTATGTATGTTGGGTGATACTAATCTAGTTGGGGAACAATCATTTATAATCACTAGTTCCAAATCCTCTATTGCATTAAAACTTGTTTCCCTATTAAGTCACATTTATTTGAACCTCACGCATAATTATGTGCATTGAAGTCACCTGCTATAATCGAAGGGCTGTTCCCATTTTTTAATATATTAATCCAATCCATGTAACTAGATTGAGCATTAGAAGGTTTATAAATAGAGAAAATATTTATTGACCCTCCATTGTAGAAGATTTGAATGCCACAGACTAATATGTTAGTGTTGAAATTGTTATCGATATTTAATATGTTATGTTTTATTGTTTTATTAACCAAAATTGCAGTACCTGCCTTTCCATCCCCTCTGTCTTTTCTAACAATATTATATCCTCGGAAATAGTAATTATGAGAAGGTTTGAACCAGGTTTCACTTCGTATTGCAATATTCTATACTGTCAGAGTTTAGAAAATTGATTTGTTCGACACAGCGGAACGTGAGTTCCACTTCATAATTTTTATACCTTTTTTATTTGCGATATTATCCATTTAGTTGTAATTTGTCAAAAGCTGTAATGAATTCACCTGTCAGAAACTACTTACTAATTTTTTTTAAGGTCGTCTATACAATCAATTTTAGAGATAATGCTTTTAAAGCATTTGTTGAAACATTCCATTAATGTGTCTTTATTGATTTGATAATCATGCTTATATGGGTTAGGGGCAGGGGTTGTGACGGCCCCATCACAAATGGAAACATTGGGGGGGGGGGGGTCGAAGAAGTCTGTGCCAGAGGCTGAGTTTTATGTTTTTTATCGAGTTGAGTTGTTATTTCTTGGTGATTCTGAAAGCTGAGACTGTTGGGTTGTGATAAGGTTTGTGGGTGATTTCTGGTAGGCAAACGAAGGAAATTTTTTTCAAAAGAATCAAAAGAACTTATAGGCTTAATCTATTATTTTGTGCAAATGCACAGAAGTAAGATGCGTCAATTTTTTTTTTTTTGATTCTGCGAATGAAGTATTTTGGGTAGCCATATGTTGTTTAATTTTGTTTTGCTTTTGAAAATAAGGGCAATCTTTGATTATTGTTTTATGTATATTGTTATTACAAAATAAACAAAAGATATCTTGATCAATACAAGTGTGATTTTCACCTTGAGGTTTAGAACAACTAATGCATAGCTCCCTTGTGCTACGGCACTGGTTCGATACGTGTCCGTATCTTAAGCATTTAAAACACCGAATTACCCTTTGAACATAATATGGTTCGACCGGGCATACGACGCTATTAAAAATAATCTCATTTGGCAACATATTTCCTTCAAAAGTTAACACAACTAATTGTCTAGGGACAAATGTCGTGTTTCCGTCCGGGGTAGTGACGCTACGCTTTAATCTATTAATTTCTAAAATGTTGAAATCAGTTTCGATATATTTTTTAAGATATTCATCGTCAAGATGTGCCAACAAACCTTATTAGACTTTTTCTTAACAGTAAATTATTTGGTATGTAAACTTTTAAATTTTCAGCTTTTAAAAGTGAATTGCTTACTAGATTATTTGCATCTAATGTGGTTTTCAAAACAACTATAATCCTATTTAATCCCACTTTTTCAATGTATGTAATATTTGGAATATTTAATTTTTTATGTAGAATATGGCCTACATACATGGGATGTAGTCGACCCATATCTTGAGAATTAGTTTTTTCCATGTAAACATAAACAGATTTATTTGTATAGAACTTATCTTTATCTAAGTTAAAAAACCTGACTGATTCTTTCTTTTGTGAATCCATCTCAGTAGAGCGGCTCGGCAGAAACTCATTAGTTGGCTCACTGATCATCATATGAATGACTTGCCCATCACTTTTATGTTTCCTACAAATTAGCCAAGAATCAGATCTAAGTTCACATAACATTCTTCTCTTGAAATAGCATCACATTCATCTGTCAAATTTTGATGAATTTGAGTGTTTTTGCTACGAATGTTTACGAATGCCAATTGACAACATCCTGTTTACTAAACTGGGCGCAATTGGTGGTTACTGTCTAGTTAAGGGCGTCGAATTGGCGGTGACCTAGTTGCAGGTATGACGTTATGCCTGTGATCATCTGGAGTTTCAGATAATATTTATACATATATCTACATCCTACATCGTCTCATGGTCCTTTCTTTATAAAAAATTGCCACTTTCCATTAATAAAGTGGTATATTAAATTAAGTTCATATACCAACCACTCTGTATTCCCTTCGGTGCTCTTTTGCCTAGCTATGTAGATCGGACGCTTACAGTTCCCCATTCCGCAATATCCCTGGTGACTGTAAAGGATTTTAGAACGCTTGGTTGATCTTCAAGTTAGAATCGTTTTCATTCTTATGGGACCACAATGCTGCAACTTTTTAATTTTAAATAATTTTTAGTTTCCAGTAAATGAATCGTAGTTTATTGACTTTTGTTGGTAAAAACGCCACACGAAGCATATTATGTCTTAATTAACGTAAACGTTGTGAAATATTCTATTTTTAATGCTAAGGTCAATTATTTATAGCACTTTCATGTTTCGTTTGAACGAATGATTAGCTTTTAACATTTTACATAGAAATTTTTAGGCTGGTATTAACGAAATACGAGTATACTTACTTACAGAGGAATACAGTTTGTTAAAAAACTAAACAAATGTGTTTTCTCTAAATTTCTTCTATATTTTGCATTATTTTTAATGTTGCTACATAGAATGACATTTCACTTTTTAATTAAGTTAATTATTAAAAAAATAAGTGAAGAATTAAACAATCTATTAAAAGAATGAAATATAAAGAATACAATATACAAAGTTGTATAAATAAGTAAAACAGAGAAAAATCTTTTCAATTTGTTCCTCTAAATATTCTTACGAACAATCCTCGGCTCTTATAATATGATTGGATCTCATGATACAAAGATTGTATCATGATCTTTGTATCATGATTGGGTCTATAGTTCAGTCAATACGTCGTAGAGCTCCCACATTTTCGCATCTTCTTTTATTACGTGGTCTATTACATCTTTGCCACTTATCTGCAGTCACCCGTTTCCGCCCGGAAATAGTAGGTGTCCGCTCAACCTGCCTGGAATGGAAATTAGAATTCAAGCGCAGATCCAAGGAAGGGTTTTGAAAAATACTTAATAAGAAATACCAGAAATTGTGCGTAACAAAGAAAATACACCCGTTTTGAAAATATATATATTTTTTATAGTAATTTCTATGAATGGAAAGAGTATTAAAAGTATGAAAATGTCGCATATTAGAGAAAGTTTTTTTTAGCATGTATCTATTCACATTTTTTTTAGTTTATCAATAGGGATTCTTTGAATGGTTTTATATACTCCAACACATACATGTTAATAATATTTGCCTGCTATATCTGTTGAAAATGTACCAAAATATAACATAATAATCGAAACTGTTTTGCAGGTTTTCAGCTGAACCTAGGGATTTCTTTATTTTTTATTGTCATGTTGGTAGCTTGAGCAAAGAAATATTTTCGTTATGGGTATGGGCTGTAAAAGCAGCATATTCCTTCCTTTACATAAAATACGGACACACCCGCCGACAACGGAAGAAACATGCTGCTTCTATGGCCATTATCTACGAAGACGACGGTGCATACAGGATGTAAATTATTTCAATGAAATTTGAAAATCTGGTTATATACTCCAGTATTACCAACTATCCAAAGTTACTACATACAGTTCGATTAACAGCTTCATATTTCATAGATTTCTTGTTTGTTAAAGTTAACAGATATTTATGTAAAGGCGCCTATCCACCAAACGCACAAAATATTTGCAATATTTACGATTGTTCAAATTCAAACGTTTTTAGTGAAGATATCAAGTTTTTTAAAAGTATTAAAAAAATCCCTATGGATATTAACAAGTTAAAAAAATTTGTGAATATTGTATACTGCAACAGGCAGAAAAAATGTGACATTTTGCACTTTCAGCCCCAGTATGTCGAAACGTATATCCGAGCGAGAATTTTTTACGTTCAGCAGGCAAAAATGGGTATGTTAGGGAAAAGAAATTTCAAAAATCGGACGCTTTCTAATATACGAATTGCCATACCTACTATTATTACTGATTCGTATCATAGAAATTTCCATAAAAAAATAAATATTCCCCAAATGCCTTTACGTTTTTTATTACACACCATTTCTGGCATTCCTTAGAGTGTGCAATTCAATATTTGTGTCAAGTGAATTTTGGAATTGATCTTAGGTAGATTCTTACAAATTATTACCATATGTTTGTCAAATATTTATAATGCCAAATAATTGATTTCGAATCTACTTTTCAGCTTAAGCTCTTTGTAGTTTGCAGCTAGACATCACTAATTTCCATGAATGTGAAGGGAAACAGTAGTACGCCCAAAGGCCGGTCTTCGTCTTAGGCCCGATATATCCATCTTCTGGTAGAGTGGTTGTTAGTTACCAAATAGATTTATATTAATTATTACGTCCCTACTTTTGCAAAAACTGATCATAGCGAAGTATATTCTCATATGGAATAACTGTTCTGTAAAAATAGATAAATAGTAACTATTGTTTTACTGGTTTAACAATTATTCTCAAATTTATTTTTTGGTAACTTCCACCCTATATCCACCAGGATATGGATATAGAGGCCCGTAGTGATATATTGCGCTCTCTCTTTTCCAAATACAATATAAATTCGTGATTCGTGTATTCTAGATTTGAAAAATATATATAGACATATATGTTCTTACGTACGTATGTTACATTGGTTTAGTTGCTGTTTTGTTTTTATGTCTATCAGAATTCCCTGAGAAAAAACTATAATCTGTATAAATTATAATTAAAATCATTTTTTACCAAACATGAAAATTTACACGGCGCCGGAATCTTTTTCCGTTTCTGGAAAAACTTACAATGCTATTGAAAAAGATGCTGTAAAAGATTTTGAAAACTCCCATCTCGTCTCGCCTAATAAAGTTATTTTATTATTATACAGGGTGTCCACCTAGTGCGTATTTGTTCCATAACTCTGTAACTATTATATGTAGATAGAAAAAAAAGTCAAAACAAAAATTGTTCAGCAATCACCATTACATATATTAAAAATATTTTTTGTGGTACAGGATGTTTCGTTTTGGCTGGGTAGTAGTTAACTTTGTTAAGTCAAATGAAACACCCTATATATTATTGCAGATTTGGTTAGGGAACGTCAAGAGCTTTTCAATGAACTACCATAATATGTACTTTCTTTGAGTGATATACACATTTACAAGAAACGTTGTATTCTTCTAATTTGAAATGTTTTCAAATGTTTCGATGCCGTAATGAATTACAATTGTAATATTTTGTGTTCATTTTTTTGTATTCCAAAGCCACCTCATGTATAACAAGGTAATTAGAACAAAATTGTATTTTCTTATTTTCTCTTAGCTGTAATTTTGTTTGTATTTATCGCACATTTTAGTAAGATATATAAATAAGTTCGTAGTACTAATAAATGGTGCTACGGCACCAATATGGTTCCATTTGAAAAAATTGAGTTTTTCCCCAAAAACCATTTTGATGAACTTTATTTGCTCATAAATCACGTAATTTAGTATTTTTGACGGGATTTCGATTTTTCTAGCATTACACGGATCATATAAAATAAATCGGAACCGTCGTGGCACACTTAAATGAAAAACTAAAAATTATATTATAAAAAAAATATTGACGTTTGAAATGTCACTTATTTGGTATCGTTGGATTCAAAAAATTATGCAGAATTCAAAAATGCGATAACATACAAGGTATTCTATTTAAAAATCGAAAGTTAATGTCACTTCCGGCGAAACCGGAAGTGAAAAAAAATCACTTGTACGTCAAAAAAGTGCCGCTTATTATGTATATAGGATATCCCAAATTTCAATCAATTATCTTCAAAACTAAAGGAGAAAAGAGAGTGTACCATGATTCTGTTACACCCGGTATAATTTTATAAACTTATTTCGTTAACTTCTCTATTATACTCGTAATCGTAATTGTCTTTAGATTTCTATTAATTGACCTACATTATGTTGTTTTAAATTACCTTCTGCTTGGTATTGTAATTTACTTCATTGTTATTATTAAAAACGTTGTTTGTTGCACTTTGCACTTTCAGTAACATTTATATTTAAATTTTCTGTCTAACATGTGTTTAATAAATAAACAATATTGAATAGCTATCTACTTGTCCCATATAAAGCCAAGTTTGAAAAAAAACAAGAAACACTCTAAACAGATTTTATCGTAAAAAATATGTAATTATATGGGCAGTATATAAATATACTGATTAATGAGAGATTCAAGATAATGCTAGTTACATAGGCGTCGTTTGAAAAAGAAAAATAAGTTAATAATATTTTAACTTTTCCTGGATTTTGTGGTCTTAAGGTTTTATATCAACATCATTAATTTACTTAGGTACTGGAAGACAAAATACATTTTTTGTTTCAAATCTTCATAACCCGTTCAAAGGATAGTTTTTATTTATTTTATAAATACACAGTATGCGGATCGTAAGACATGGTAAATGAAAATTTAAATGTGTACAACAAAGACAGAACCGCTCACATATCATAAATAATTTTACAAAGATATCAGGGGAAATCCATTAAATAAAAAACTAATACTTTCGTAAGTAAAAAGTATGTCTTTTATTGTCCACAATATTACTAAAACTGTAAACATTAGTCTAAATTGTTTTCCCTTACTAAAATTAAAACGGATTGATTGACTAAGCATGGAAATATTCCTTAGTATAGTAGTGGGAAAAAATGCAATCTACACTAGACAAAAATGGATTCATTTTAAGACAGGGTAACAAGTACTACATTATACTATAATTAATAAAGTTCCTATTGTGAATAAAATAATAAGTACACTAAACATCTTTTAAAAGCTTTGAAGAAATAATATGTCTTATTCATATGAAAACATACCAATTCTAAACTGTTACTCCAAAGATTTTAAAGATTTGATGTATTTATATTAATTACATTTTTTTGTTTTCTGGTCGATTTGAAATACAATTTTTATAGATGTTTTAACGTCAATAAATAATATCTTATCTGTCTTATCTTATCATGTCAAATCATCTCTACTACTCATTTACGAAAAGTCCCCATGTGCAGTTAATTGAGCTTTAAAATTCATCAGAACGTTTTTGCTACTTTCGGATAGTCAACCTTTTTGTCCGTGTTAACACTCGATTGCCCTTTTTCCTCCAATGATTTCGTCACATGATTGATTAGGTTGGTTTAATCTCGCAATACATAAATGTGATTTGGAACCACAGAATTAGACTTGAACAAAACACACGGTTGAAAATCTAACCTATAATAATTTTGATGGCATGCTGAGCACTTTTCTAAACAATTTATTATCTGTCTTTGTTTTATTTAAATTGCATAAAATAAACAGGCATTTTGAGGATAAGGAATCATAATTGGAGAGTGGACATAAGAGAATCTTACACTACATGTTATGATAACACAATGTTATATTGGTTTCAAATTGATTGAAAAAATTCCCGTTTTAACTTCGTGATGTAGTCAGCAATTTTACTTTTCTTTCGTCAAACGTACAATCGCTTTTCAAAATCCACCTTTGTTGAAAATTCATATGTCAGCATTATGATAGCTGAATAATATCATCGTCAGAAATTACTACAGAATATTAAGGTTCAGTTTTGTCTCTATAAAAAAAAATACTTTCGGAAAGTACTCGACTCCTAGAGAAATCTGTTAAATCTAAATTTATTTGATAGCTGCTGCTCTTTCAGTTGTACATTTCGCAACCGCCTAATGTGTCCGTTCATATGTCAGAGTAAGATTGAGAGTAAATACATATATTTTTTCTATTTTATGTTTCATTTAATAGCTCTCTTCCTGCTTTGGGGAAAGGTGATGTCGGAAGAGACTGAAGTAACGAGAAATTTGCTGTTGGCTGTCTTGGTAAATATTTATTTTAGAATAGCCACACTTAGAAAAAGTAATTTCTTATTTGAACGCCACTGTTAACCATATACCACAAACGAACTGGTACTTATGGCCTTTAGGAATAGAACACGACTAATAAATAAACATATTTCATAAATGGAAATGACAACACTAAACATTTTTAAGGTCATACACCATAAGTTGTTACGTAATCGACTGAGGATAGGCAAATATTACTTCAATATTTACAATGTAGTTTCTAGTTGCTTGCGTAAAACTGTTCATATAATATACAGGACGTTTCAGTGATGTCGCGACAAACTTCGAGGGTGATTCCTTTTGTCAAAAGATGCAAAAAACAATAATAAATTTTTTTCCTAAAATGCTTCCTAAGCATTCTACGATGCTTGCATGTATAATATTAAACAGGCTTTTTTAAATAATTACTAAGTGATGGTTGAAAGTACCGACTTCAAACTTGGCAGGAAAAATTGTTTTCATAGTAGTTACGTAAAATAAGTTTCATCAAAAGCTAACCAGTGGTGTCGGCGTTAGGGCGGGTTGGGGTTATAGAATCATTCATAAAAAAGTTATTTGCACCCGATTGAATTTTTAATAAATAAATAAATATCTTTTTCTACAAACACCATTAAAAACTAAATTTTTAACACGGCATACTTGAATTAAAAATGTAATATTATATAAACTCGCGTTACAAATGTTAGCGTTCTTTTTGACAAGTTAGATATTTTTTTAAAAAAAATATGTAATTCGCAGGTTTTAATTTTAATTTTATTGTTATGCTGATTTCCAATATTGACATACGTCGATACGTGGTGATGTCATATTATATACAAATGTGAGCTATAAAGAATGTTTTTGATTTTGTCACGTATCGACGAGGCCTAGATAGAAATAAGAATAAAATGTAACAGATGAAAAATAGAAACAGAACCGATAATAGTTGAATAGCTCGACTTTTGTTATTAATTTTATTAAAGTGTTTTTATCCGAAAAAGTGTGTTTTGATTGTTTGGTGCTTTTAGTTCAGGTGTGGGGTATAGTATCACACGTGCCCAAATAAAACAATTAACTGTTTTGTGTTGTGTTTGTGACTTTGTGCTGGATAGACAGGACTAACAATTATTACTGTAAGTTAGACATTCTTTATTCATAAATATTGAACGATAAGCAGGCTGTTTTATACCTTATACATACGTGCTGGCTGAACTATGTCGCTACAAAAACGTGCAACGTCGCCGTCGTCATCGTCGGAGGACGGAGACTATGCCCGTGGTTCTAAGACGCCGTACTCGTACGCCGTCGCCGAGGCCGTCATCGCAGACTTCGCGCGTTGCAGAATCCAGTCGACTACGTAGTCTAGAATCTGGGGAACCAGATAGAATAGAACGCCTGGAAAACTTGGTTGAACGTTTAATTAGATCACAAAGCAGTACGAGTTTAACTCAAAATTCAAATCCTAACTCAGCAAACAACAACACATCTGGCGTAAAATATGTGGCACGCGAAAACTGTATTCCAAAATTTTGCCCGGAAACTTCAAAGTTCTCTGCGAAGAAATGGCTGTATAAAATAGAACAATTAGCAGAAATGCACGATTGGGACGATCGCAGTAAAATTTATCACATGCAGGCAAGACTGGACGGACTTGCAAAAAGTTGGTATAATAACTTAACCGATTACAATCATTCGTGGAAGACATGGAAACGACTTTTGAAGCGTGCATTTCCTACTCACGTAGATTTTGCTACATCAATAAAAGAAATGATTGGCCGGGTAAAGTTACAGGATGAAACAATGGCGTCTTATTATTTCAGTAAGATGGAACTTCTACACCTATGTGAAATCACAGGCAAGAAAGCAGTTTCTTGTATTATTGATGGCCTGCATGACAAAGGTGTACAAAATAATGCTCGAGCTGGACGTTACGAAACACCTGGAAAATTATATAAGGAATTTCTTTCTATTATTGAACAAGAAAAATATCCTAGAGAAGAGAGACGAAACAGACGCAGTGGAATATATCACGAAATGAAACATAATAATAGTAATAATAATAGGACATTCAGTGGTAAAAATTTTAAAGAACAGAAAAAGGTGGCCTCGACTAGTAGTGTCAAATGCTACAACTGTTCTCAAAAAGGTCATTTCTCGACAACATGCCCAATGCCACGTAAAGAGTGTGGAATATGTAAACGACTGGGACATGAAAGTGAAACCTGCTCACGAAAGAAAAATACTCTAATAATCTCGTCTAAAGCAACCGAAAATTTTGACAAATTGTATTTCGTCGATTGTGTAGTAAATGGCAAAGCTACAAAAGGTTATTTAGATTCCGGAAGTGGAGCTGTAACGATACGACAAGGTGATGCAGAATTTTTGAAGATACAGTTACAGCCAAGTACAGCAGTAATCCGAGGATACGCAGGAGGAACTGTACGAGTTTTGGGGGAGGCTAACGTTACTATCGAAGTGCATGGAGCCAAAGTGGAGGTCACGGCATTTATTATACCAAACGAGGTACAGAAGATACCAATTATGATAGGACAACCCCTAATAAATCACCCTGACGTAGTGGTGACTATTGGAGATGGTTCCGTTCGAGTTTATAATAAGACAGACGTTGTCTTACCACAGGTGGACGACATGCCGCCAAGAAAGTTACCATTGTGGGCAACGGAGGCAACGGTTATTCCACCTAAGACTGTAGGGTATGTGAACGTCACAACCCATGACGACTATGATGGTTCGGTTTATGTTGAAGCTACACGAAGAATATGGGAGGGGACCTCCTATTATGTTAGGCCGTTGCGTTATGCAGCCCAATGAGAACGGTTTAATTATTGCAAACACCTCTAACTTTCCCTTAAACGTTAAGGAGAAACAAATCATAGTACGTGCTGATGAATGCCAGGAGGAATCAGTCAACGATCTCTTGGTAAGTACTTTTGATTTTAATGTAACTGATGTACAATACGAAGTAATAACGGGAAAAGATTTAAATGTTGACGTTGACGTTCCGGAAAGAGTCAGAAATCAATTGTTAGAGTTAATTAAGGAATATAGAGGGTGTTTCTCTCAAAATTTACAGGAACTGGGAAAAACTCACTTAAGCGAAATGTCTACTTGCTTTAAGCGACGAAACCCCAGTTGTGTATCGCCCTTATAGGCTCGCTTTTCGGAACGCGAAGTCGTGAAAAAAATTATAGATGAACTCAAAGAAAACAATATTATTCGAGATTCTGTATCGCCTTATGCAAGCCCCATATTGATAGTCAAAAAGAAAACTGGGGAAAACAGACTTTGTGTTGATTATCGCGCTTTAAATAAGCAGACCATCAAGGATAAATATCCAATGCCGTTAATAGAAGATCAACTTGACAAACTCAGCGGGAATACATTATTCACAAGTTTAGATATGGCATCGGGATACTATCAGATCCCGATGGCCGAAAGCTCTGTTTCCAAAACTGCATTTATCACACCTGATGGGCACTACGAATACCTTCGTATGCCTTTTGGTTTGGTAAATGCGCCGGCAATTTCCAAAGACTAGTAAATAGTGTCGTGGAGTCTTTGCGCCCTTTGACAGTTCTGGCATATTTAGACGATATTTTAATACCCACCAAAAATTACGAGGAGGGGATTAAGTCTCTACGGGCAGTTTTAGAAGTTTTACAGAAGGTAGGGCTGACATTACGGCTAAAGAAATGTTATTTTTTTCAAACAAAACTAGATTATTTAGGTTACGAAATTACGGGTGATGGAATTAAACCTGGTCAAAATAAAATAACGGCGATTCAAAATTATCCTCAACCAAAAACGGTCCGTGAGGTTCGACAGTTTCTCCGGACTCGCAAGTTATTTTCGAAAATTCATACAGAATTTTGCCACCATTGCACGTCCACTAACGATGTTGACAAGACAAACAACCGACTTTCATTGGTCAAACGAACAAACAGATGCATTTAAAAATTTAAAACGACAATTGACAGAAAGACCGCTTCTGGCGCTATATGACAGAAACGCGGAAACTGAAGTTCATACGGACGCTTCAAAATTGGGAATAGGTGGAATATTAATGCAACGACAAACGAATGGTCTATTCCAACCAATAGCATATTTTAGCAGACAAACGTCAAAACACGAAGAACGTTATCATTCATATGAATTGGAGACGCTCGCAGTGGTAGCAAGTTTAAACAAATACAGGGTATATCTTCTGGGAAATCCATTTAAAAGTCATAACAGACTGCAATGCGTTACGTATGACATTCGTAAAACGAGATTTAATACCACGTATAGGACGCTGGTGGCTGGCGGTACAAGAATATCAGTTTGTTGTTGAGTACAGAAGCGGCTCAAGAATGACACACGTTGATGCATTGAGTCGTAATCCGGTCGAAAATCCTATTGATTACAGCGGAATCGATTTGTTGAAAGTCAACATTTGTGAAGATGATTGGGTGCTCGCAGCTCAATTACAAGATGAAAGAATAAAATTTTTACACGAGGTTTTATCAAGGAAACCTTTAGATCGTGAAGAAACCGGTATACACAATCAGTATGAATTAAAACATAACCGTGTTTTTAGAAAAACAGAGAGCGGACCAAAATGGGTTGTCCCAAAAACTGCACGTCGGCAACTAACAATGATTTATCATGATGGCGCAGGCCATTTCTCAGTAGATAAAACGTTTTCGGGTTTAAGACAACATTACTGGTTTCCGTCAATGAAACAGTATGTTAAGAGATATGTAGCATCTTGTTTAGGCTGTCTGTATAACAAACAACCCGCTGGTAAGCAGCCGGGGTATTTACACCCCATAGAAAAAGTAACTGAACCAATGCATACTGTACACCTGGATCATTTGGGTCCTTTTGTAAAAGTAAACGTAAAAATTCATATCTGATTGTGGGTATCGATGCTTTTACCAAATACGTTTTCATGAGGCCTATACGAAATACAACATCAAAGCATGTCGAAAGTTTTGTTAGTTCTGACATAATTAGCATTTTTTGGTGTACCGAAACGATTGATTACTGACAGAGGTACTGCTTTTACGAGTAAACGTTTTACTAGCTTTTGTAAAAATTATAATATAAAACTTGTACATAACGCAACGGCTACACCCAGAGCGAATGGACAAGTGGAACGGTATAACCGTAGCATTCTAGCAGCACTATCGGCTACGTCCGTCGATGATGACGACTGGGATAACGAGGTTGTAAAAGTCCAATGGGGATTGAACACAACCAGAAATAACACGACTGGGGAAAGTCCCTTTTATATGTTATTTGGTTACGTACCAAGAAGCATACACGACGCATTTCTGTTGTCAGACGTTGACACAGAAACACACGAACGTGCGAACGTCGCACACGTACGACAACTTGCAGGGGAACGTCTCCGGTTAATGCAAGAACGTGAAAAGTCACGTTATGACGAAAGACGCTCCAAACCGAAATCGTATACGGTTGGGGATTTGGTCTTAATTAGGCGGGAACGTCCCCATAACGATGGCACTAGTAGAAAACTACTGCCTAAATACGATGGGCCCTTCACGATTACGAAAATCCTGGATCACGATCGATATGTGGTTCAAGATATGACAGGCTCAACGAGAGCCAAAAATACCTACGTCGGTATTTATCCATCTGATAAATTAAAACTTTTCAGGGTGGGCAGCTCCGAATCTGATGATTCCAATGCTGACGAAGAGTCTTCAGTAGATGCTAGAGACCAAATAGTAACTTAGGGTAAACTGTATTTAGTCTTTAGCTAGTAACCTAGGGTAAACTGTATTTAGTTTTTAGCATATAGTATTGTGTGCTTCTCTGTATGTTTCTCGCGGACGAGAAAAATATCAGGTCGGCCGAACTGTTAGCGTTCTTTTTGACAAGTTAGATATTTTTTAAAAAAATATGTAATTCGCAGGTTTTAATTTTAATTTTATTGTTATGCTGATTTCCAATATTGACATACGTCGATACGTGGTGATGTCATATTATATACAAATGTGAGCTATAAAGAATGTTTTTGATTTTGTCACGTATCGACGAGGCCTAGATAGAAATAAGAATAAAATGTAACAGATGAAAAATAGAAACAGAACCGATAATAGTTGAATAGCTCGACTTTTGTTATTAATTTTATTAAAGTGTTTTTATCCGAAAAAGTGTGTTTTGATTGTTTGGTGCTTTTACAAATGATCACATGATTTACTTTTAACAATAGTGCAAAAAGTAAAATGACAAGTCGTTTGTCATAATGACATTTATATATTTATTAACAAAAAATTACAAGTTATTTAGAAATATTTATACTAATTGTACAATTGGAGCAATTAGTAATATTT
This sequence comes from Rhamnusium bicolor, assembly GCA_029963845.1. NCBI lineage: Eukaryota > Metazoa > Arthropoda > Insecta > Coleoptera > Cerambycidae > Rhamnusium > Rhamnusium bicolor. The sequence goes on along the minus strand of JANEYF010002186.1, from coordinate 406,093 downwards.
ATCCCTTGTGAGGAAGCTACTTCATAAGAAGAAATTGTTGAAGTTCAACTTGAAGCAGTGGAGGAAATGCTATTAATATGCTCTATTTCTGAATTGTTAGAAGAAGGGCAATTATTTGGAAGAATATGACAAGCAATCCTCTTTTTGTTTTCTAACGAATTTTCCAAGTATCCTTCTGCAACACTCGAACTTTTCCATCTTCCATGTCTTTTTATTGTACATAAATTTGCACCAGAGTCTGCTAACAAGCTGGCGAATGTCCGACGGAAACAATATCAGGCGTAAAGTTCACTATTTGGTAATTTCAAAAATCTTGCAATATCTGTAGGCATCTTTCCAAAAATGTTTTTTCCAACAGGTTGAATCGTACATTTGTTACTAGTGTATTTATAAAAAGACGTTGGTGGTTGACATGAGCTGGACGTAATGCTAAGTACTTATGATATAAGTCAATATAAGGCTCAGTAATAACAGTAAAGGTTCTTGAGACTCTAGTCTTGCTATCTGGAATGTTTACCACTAGTGTATTTCCTAAATCCTCAATATTGTTTAAACTCATTTGACAAAGTTCTTCACTGCGAAACGCGCAGCTACTTTAAACATCAAATACTATTGAGCATTCGTTTCTAGACCAAAATATTAGTCTCCAAAAAGTGTCCTAACAATGTAAAGTCTAAAACCTGTCTGACCAAGGATTACTTGGCTACAGCCAAAAAAAGGAAAACACAAAATTTTCGTATTTATGGAAAATCTCAAAAAAGGATTTAGTTAGGCGTGATTTCTTAGCGTATTTGGAATCAGCATAAAATTTTCTAAAACTTATCACATTTAACCGACTTTGTAGCTCTTGCCGTCTCCGAGATCCCAATGGTGAGCATCGAATTTGGGACACATGGAATATGCAAACACAAAAAATAAAAACCCAGTATATCAGTAAATATAGAGAAAAATATGACAAGCATTGTAAATAGACTAGCAAGCAACACAAATTTTAATTAGGAAATTAGCATAACACCAGGTGACTTTGGTTTGTAAAAAACATATGAACTTATTTACGGAATAAAAATTATTTGTTAATAGTTTTTTTGCAGTTTTTAAAACTAATTAAAGATCTGCATTCTTTTATTTCGTCCGATAGAAGGTTATAATATATGTAAATACGACAACCCGAATATATTGGTAACTTTTTGTACTCTTCATGGTTATGTTTATTTAAACAAATTAAATTTCTCCCTCTTGCGTGATAATTATGAAGATAGAAGAAATTTGCTTTTATTCACGTAAATATACGTCAAAAGCCTTATCAGGTATATAGATATCACTGGTAAGATTTCATATTTTTTAAATATATTACGGCATGGTTGATTATAACCGATGTTAAATATGAGCCTGAGTATGGATTGTCGCCACAGTATAATATTGTATGCAATAGGAGAATACACAAAAGCATAATATACATTTAGCAGAGCATGAATATTTAAAGAATTTTTAAGGGACCTTATTGCTTTTATTTAATTTTTTAGATACTATTTCAATATGGCGACACCCATCTAAATGATAGTTCTAGGGTTATTCCCAAGAAACAAGCCGAGTTTTCTATTTCGATGTAATTATTGAATGCAAATGTGTAATGATTATCAAACGATTTTTTCCACACCAATCACTAAATTCTTCTAACAGTATATCAATTTTCTGTTTAACGATTAAGGGGTTTACATCGGATACTACAATAATTGTAGTGTCATCAGCATACATGAAAACTTTGCCTTGAGTTATATAATTAGGGGAGATCGTTTACAAAAAATAAGAAAATTAGAGGTCCCAGTACAGTCCCCTGCCGAGTTCCAATATTTATATCGTATTCCGTGTCATTTATTTTTACAAATAATTTTCTCTGCGAAAAAAAAGACTTTATTCATTCATTTACAGGACCACGCAAGCCCATATTGAATATTTTTTGCACATACAAAAGATTTGTCTATGGTGTCGAATGCTCAAGTAAGATAAAATAGTACAGCCACTACACGATGACTTTCATCAATTTTTTGATTTACATGTTGAATTAGATCAATAGTGCCCGATTCAGTTAAAAACCCTGGCCTGAGGACACGGGTTTGCTCATATAATAGTCATGCTTATACAACTAGATTTATAGCAAACAAACATTTTATTACACCATTTTATAAAAAGCACATACACAACGATTTATTTTCTATTATAGCCCAAAATTATATAATATTTTACCGCTTAGTATAAGGACCACACAAAAATTAAATAAATTTAAAAAAAGAAATAAAAAAAATATTCTTGAAAACCAAAATATCATCGATAATATTTTAAATTAACAGTTTATATCTGTAACAATATCGATAGGACAGTTGTCCAGGTTTCAATTATATCAGTTATGTTCATTAATTTAGTTTCTTTCTTATTAAATCATTTAGATTTTTCTCCAATTAAATAATATGATTGCCAAAGTACATAAAAAAGGGGGAAAAGAGAGAAAAAAGGAAAGAAAAAGAGAGGGGAAAATTTTTTTAAAAATTCTCTCGTTACAATTATTAATTGAAATGATTCCAGCTGTCTTAGTCTCCAGTTACATAAATTATATTAATTACAGATTCGTTTCTAGAAAATTGATGTATTTTAAATAGTAATAATAATATCAATTCAATTAATTCAAATTTAAAACGTGGGTGTATGTACATGCATGTAGATAAATATCAGAGCATGTATGAATGAGTATACAAATAAATTCTATATGAGCATAGAATTATTCTATGCTCATGCTGATTCTATTATAGATTCTGTATATTATACATACATATGTATACATATGCACCTAATTATTGGCGAATATGCTCTAAATTCAGTGGTATACTTCCCAAAACAAGCCGTTCTGTGCTTAGGTGTCGTTATCATCACAGGTTGGTATTAAGATAAGAATATACATATATCCCCATTTTTGTATTATTATTATTATGTTTTGTCTACCAATTTTTCTTTTCTTTTGTATGAATTGTGCATTATGTAATTCTGATTGTAACGTATGTATACTTGAATACTGATAAATTTGAATTTGAAAAAGAAAAATATTATAAAACAGGGTTTTTCTATTTTCTTAAATAAATCCACACTCAAATTAAAGTTTCAATAAGTTAAAAATCAATGGTTACTTGTTCTTATAAATATCAAACAGTTTTAATTTTTTTTACTTCAGCAAATTACGTAATTAATAATAATGTGGGCAACATTTGTGCAAATTGTATTAAACATGAATCAACTGCAACGGAAGCTATTATATCGCAATAATTAGACTCATTGTATCCTGTTTACAGAATACAACTAGTTTTGTTCTCGAATTCTATTTAAAAATTAATATCAAACTACATCGTTTATAGAAATAACTATTCGACAATAAAATGATTCATTCGATAAACTACGTTTAAAATAAATTTTAAATCATTTACTTTCGTTCAATGTCATTTATGTATTTATATGCTTTTCTTTTATTTTTATAAATGGCACACATTTTAAACATTTTAGTCGAAATACGTGTATATTTTTAAATTCCTCTTTTTATTAAGTTTCAACATTTCTTGTAATAATATAAATATTTCTTGTATAACAATATAAATTTTTGTATCTGCCTGGACCTGTGTCTATAATTTTAAACAGGCCCGCTCTTTGATGCTGTTTGCAATGACGTGCCTAGCATTTCGGGGCGTTCTTAGGGGGCGCAAATAGTAGTGATAGTGCATCCAAATGAACCATGATTTTAAATTTGTTATTTTATAACAGTGAAGTAATCAAAATATAATGAAACATCGGCTATAAAATCTTGCAGTACAGAAATATACAAAACAAACAACAAAATAATGAACACAATTGAGTATGAAATAGGCCGAAGCTCATCAAGACTTGTAGCAGAATCATATTATTATTATTCTTGTTTTTATACTTTTGGCCTTATCCAAAACTACGTCTAAGTCTATGTATATTTTCGATGTATGACTGATGACCGATGTTATAATATGGTGGAGACGGTATTTAAATGAATTTTTGATTTTTGTAAATAGTTTGATAGTGAAAATTTCGCTCCAAAATATTAATACAAATTTTACCTCAAAAGTATTAATAACATTCGAAGCCGGTAGCTTCTACCAAATTTTGTGCTGATACATTTGGTAGCCAAACGGCACAGATATTTTAAAGACGACCAAAAGACATCTGATTTAGCCCTTTGACGCCTGAAATACATCCGTAAGACTTCTTATAGAACCCTGATGTTACATAAGGCAATGTCTTTACGATGTCTTTCTAGATGTGTATCCTATGAAATGAAATCTCCCCGTCCCCTTATTGTGTGTTTTAAAATGCATATAATTTTAACCCTTGATGTAAAGCTATCACGATTGTTATCTGATGTTATCGTTTTCTCGGGAATCGCCTTTCTTTGTGCAGCATGACCTTCTTGGTGGCTGGATAGACCCACCACCGCCCGTTTCTTGCAGAACCTCAACATGATTACTGTTTAACATTTCGTACAATATTGCAGTTGACTAGATCAGAAATAATAGAAATTTGCAAAAACAAATCCGAAAGTACAATGTACTCATATCGACATTCGTTTTACAATGTTTCAGCTGAGAGGCCATTACCACAGTATTCTAAACAATACTGTGACTATTAGTAAATTAAACTAAATTAAACAAACTATGAGAATAACACGGACAGAGACGATAATCTAAGCACGCGGAGTAAATTTTATTCATAAACTCCTATTATTTCTTCTTTTATTTGTTCTGTGATGAAAAATTCATTTTACGTAATAACAAAATAATTTCCCGTTAATATTTGGAAATTATAAAAATCAAGATAGATTTATTGGGGTTCAAAATAAAACAAAAGAAGGTTTAGTGCCATATTCCCCAAAAAGAAACAATTATGCAGCTACGGACACGTGTTTCGGAGTTATTGCCCCTCATCAGCGTAGCGTAGCTAAGGAATTGGATCTACGATGAGATAGATCAGGAATAAGAACTAAAACAAGGCTGGAAAGTACAGTACACAGTACTCAATTAGTGTTTTCATGTTCCCATGTGCCACATTTGGGGGCTCGATGAGCACAGTCAACACACAGAGCTCTATGTGTACTGCTCATTTCCACCTGGCACATACAAATAAAACAAGATAGATTTATTGGGGTTCAAAATAAAACAAAGAAGGTTTAGTGCCATATTCCCCAAAAAGAAACGTCGTAGATCCAATTCCTTAGCTACGATACGCTGATGAGGGGCAATAACTCCGAAACACGTGTCCGTAGCTGCATAATTGTTTCTTTTTTGGGAAATATGACACTAAACCTTCTTTGAATTATAAAAAATGTTCGCTAGAAACATGTATAAAGCACTTTTTTTGGTTAATTTGAAAGAAATGAAGGTTGATGGTAAATAAACTTTTTAATAGATACCTTATTAAAACTGTCTTGCTTAGGGCGTTAATATATCAGGGGCTTGCGCTCCCCTTGCCACTACCTGGGCACGCCACTGACTTTGTAGATTTTGTGTGAATACGGCTGCAGTGTTTGGTTGCTGAAATAAAACTGGTAGACTATATTTTTGACCACAAAATCTAAAGTAAAAAGTTAAACAAAAAAATGTTATGTCCGCTTGCAGAACAATGGCAGATAGTCAAAGTTATCATCCGTAACTTTCCAAATCTTTCTATTGCGCCTTCCATGTCTTTTAATCAAGTGAAGAGTTTTCTGTTAGACATAGGTATTTTGCGTAAGTAATGATTATCGTTGAAAATAATAACTGTAAACTCCAGATATTGAAACTTGAAACCCAATCGTCCTCCCGATTATTTGCGAAAGAAAGGAGAGCAAAGAGATGCGTAGATAATTAAATTACAGCTCTACAAATTATCATTTGCCAATGAGATACGCAGATGAGGAAGCGAGGAGGCAAAATGAATACAATAACCTACTGAAAGGAAGTCCACGGGACCCAACCTTTTTGAATTTGTCTTTATAAAAAAATATATTCTTGATGAAACATTATAAATCAGGTCTGTTATATATGTAAAACACAACAGGTACATTTCATATTTATGGCAAATCGATGCAAAGAACGATTTTAATATTGCTCGCTTACCACTAAATTAAAATTCATCGAATTCACTATCACTCAGTGGAAATCTTTGAAAAATAATACTCCAAATGCAACAACATTCTGTTGGAACAATGTTGGTGGAAGCTACACCCTATGAAAACCAGGGGCGTGCGGTGAGTTTTGATACAGGGGAAGCAGTTTGTGATATAGGGTGATGGGTAGTGCGAATCCCCGAGCGAAGTGAAGCAAAATTTTTTTTTAAGAAAAGGGGCGTAGCTTCCGTATACTCATTTTAAAGCAAATGTCGAAAGCCGCAAAGTTATGATATCTAGAAAAAAAGTACACTTGTAGGGCCGCCACTCCTCAATAAACATAAAACATAAAAACACCACAAAAATTAGACAAACCCCGATTCCAAAGCCGAAGTTGCACGGGCGAGGGTTACACAACAAATTGCACACCACACAAACGCAAATAATATTTTTCACAGTGCTAGGACCAGCTTCCATATTGAATAAGCAATTCTAAAACTGCTTATACGCGCACTAATGTTCAACGTTTTAAAAATCACTTGTCGCCACACCACAGGTTTAGAAACACCAAAATAGTTTTTACAAATATAGCACAAAAGCTGAGAATAATACTAGGAAGATTAATATTAAGTATAATATTAAAATCGATATTAAAATCGAGATTAAAATCTATAAAACAAGAAGCATTATTATGCTATACGGCTCAGATATCAAGAATATGAAGTGGGGATGGGATGCATTTCAAGAAGTTGCTTATATCCATAGACCTATAAAAAGGTCTGTGCTTATATCGAAGTCGCGCGAGTCGTGTTGGCTCGATTAATCGAATGCGTCATCGTTTCGGTTTTAGCGTGCAACATTATCTCAGCTGTTGAAATGCAGGGTCGTGTCTATTGAAACTGGGTAAAAGTAAATTTTAATAATTAATATAAGTATGTGATAAATAATAATTAGATTCTAATTATGTTTTTTTTTAATAATCCCAAGGGAAGCACTGCTTCCCTTGCTTCCATGGACCGACCGCCCCTGATGAAAACTGATGTTGGACTAGCACGGAAGCCTTGCCAGAGACAACCACGAAACATTCAAGTATTTCTATCGTTTCTATTCGGAATATTGCACTGGTCTACTGTTTGGGAAGATTAGAATAGATGGCGTGCGCGACGATAAGCCGTGATTTAAAAAAGCGCGCGATGCGTTTTGTTAGCTGTTATATTTTCAATTACATTTTAATGAAGAAATAAAACAAAACAGGTAAAATAAATCGTTTATTGATAGAAAATCAATAAAATAACAAGCCACAACGAATGCAATAATTATCAAGATATTTTAAATAATCTAAACCACAAAAAAATAAATGGCTAAACAAAAAGTTAAGCATTTGACAATTAAAGAATAACGATTATAATACTTTCTTGAACAACAGGTACCTATGTAATACAAAACCTATATGGCAAGTACAAAAAAATGCATAAATAAGCCTACCAATAAGGGAAAAAAAATGTACATTTGCTTCCCAACATCCCAGATATATGTATGTATCAACATCGATTAATGCTGCACATTATTTATACAATGTGGTCTGCAATTTAACAATACTTTTAACAAATATAATAGTAATAATATTTAATTGCTTAGGTAAAGTTTACATTAACAAAACATTACAAACACTGATACGTTTTTACAAATAGATATACATATCATACACAAGAACGAAGAAGTACTTGCTTGTAGGTACATAAATTATATATGTACCTAATTAATAATTATTGGGTAAATATAAACATATTAGGTATGCGCATATGTATAGTTTATACGAGCACAATTGAAATCGTATGAAAATTAAAAGCCAGCAAAAACAATCGGCATCTCTTTATTCTATATATTATTATATATGTACAATAAAGAGATGCCGACTGTTTTTGCTGGCTTTTAGTTTTTATACGATTTCAATTGTGCTCGTATAAACTATACATATTACACTTTCAAGCAACATCAACACTTGAAATTATAAAAAAAACATTAATAATAGCATTAAAGTTATCAAGCCATAAGAAGCTAATAAAATAAAACATATTTATTTATTTTATCGTTTGCAAACTGTTTCTGACTGCTACTAGAATAAACCTCATTATCAACAACTATCGATGCTGGAATGTCCTCAGCTTATGTTTAGATTTCTTTGCATCCTTACGATTCTGGATGTTTTCTTTGTTTTTTCTTTCAAACCACCAAGGAATCCCAATTTTCCACGCAGCTTTCACGATCTCCCTGGTTACAATTTCATAATGGTCAGAACAGGAATACCATGAGAAGTTCACTTTATCAAAGATGAATTCAGTGACTATAACAGAAATCTTGGGTTTATGGCAAAAGGTGTGTGTAGTGATACATCAGGAACACATTTTATTCCCATCATTTCTTGCCAAATTTTGGACCTAACAAGAAGGAAACAATTTCATTTAAATACCTTTAAAACACAAAATACAAACTTACATACTTTTGGTCATTGACTGGAAAATAGTGCATTTTTTCCACCCGGTCTACATTGAATCTACAAATAAGACAATGTTTTTGTGGCATGGTTATAATAAAATTATATACTATACTAACACTAATAAAAAGTTCAAATAAAATAGTATTTAGAAGCACAGTATTTTACAGTTCGTAATCTAATATAAAATAAAAAACGGCACACCACACAATATCAGCATCAAAACAAACAATATGGCGACCGGATCCAACATCAACGATGACGTTTCCTGTGCTGCCAGCACCATCTACGAAAATCTTCCCAAACTGCAACAAAGATAGATTAATTGAGAAACACCTATGTACAACAAGGATGGAAGTATTATACCTAAAACCGAACACATTTTTATATATACTTGAATGTCTCGTGGTTGTTTCTGGCCTTACTTAGAACAATCAGATTCAAATTAAGTATTTCTGAAGTGTCACATTCATTCGCCACTAACTATGTTCATAAGGAGGTTAGAACAAAAGGAATATTTAAATTGTTTGGAGTTTTTGGGATTGTTGGGTCAGTAAGAAAACAGAAAATTATTATGTTCGGGTATTTTATATAATGATCACATCTTGTTTTTTTGTATGTTATTATACAGGATCAACTAACATTTTTTAAATGGAATGCCATATATATTAGAAAATTTTTTGAAACCTTCTTCTGGCCTCCTTCCACTCCTGTATTATTATTGACTCTCTCCCAACCACTTGGAAGTAATGATTTTTTTTTTTGTTGAAATTATGCCTTTTACACGTGTATAAAAAAAATCATTACAGTCACAATTATCGATTTTAAGAAAAAACATGTTAGTACCAATTATGTGACATCTGTATGACACTCAGCCATTTTCACTACTTAAAAGTATACAGAGTGGCCAAAAATAATTTTTAAATTTACAACTATTTGAACTGAATTTTCTCAATTTTTTCAAATGGTGTTCCATTTGCCTATATATTCTTGGACGATGTGATGTAGAATCGAAAACGAACATTTTTTGTAAGTACATCCCTATGGCTATTTGTAGCCATTTTCGATTTATTGAACAATAACTGAAAAATTCAGGGATAAAAATTAAAAATATTTATTTTTTTGTAATTCAATTGACATACATTTCTATGCGTCTTTGGAATGAGGTTTCTACTGTTCATAAAATTGCTGGAGTGATACTTCTAAGAGAAAGCATATATTATTCTTTCCTCCAAATTTTGGATTGTTGTTGGTGTGATGTTTTTATGGGTAACATGCTTATTATAATACCTTCTCTTAAAACCCTCATTTTTAATTTTTATTGCTAAATTTTGAAATTATTGTTCAATAAATTGAAAATGGTCACAAATAGCCATAGGAATGTACGTATAAAAAATGTTCGTTTTTCAATCCTACATCGCATCGTCCAAAAATATACAGTGTGTTTCATTTGAAAAAATTGAAAAAATTTAGTTCAAATAGTTGTAAATTCCTTTTTGGCCACCCTGTATATTTTTCGGAAGTGAAAATGCCTGAGTGTCATCACACAGATGTCTCATAACTGGTACTAACAATTTTTTTTTTTAAATCGATAGTTTTGATTGCAGTGATATTTTTAATATACACGTGTAAATGGTATCATCTCAAAAAAAAATCATTACATCCAAATGGTTGGGAGAAAGTCAATAATAATACAGGAGTGAAAGAAGGCCACAAAGAGGTTTCAAAAAATTTTCTGATATACATGGCATTTCATTTCAAAAAATATTACTTGACCCTGTAGAATCTTCTAGACTCACCCTGTATATTCGAAAACAATTTCCAGTTATAGACTTTTTTGTCTAGTTTACTTATGTTTTTAAATCAAGTTTCTAGCTATCATAAAATTCGAGATATCGAAGTCGGACGCACTATTGCCGCACCCTGTATATGTGTTTTATCTGTTCTGTTTGCTAGTTATGTAAAACATAATAATTTTCCGTTTTCTTATTGAACCAATAATCCCAAAAAACTCCAAACAATTTAAATATAACAAAGATTCAAAAAACAAAAAAAAATCAAAAGGAATATTCTGCCTGCCGTTCTTTTATTCATAGTTTTCAAATGAGCGTTAACACTAAGAGTCTATCTACACTCATGAGTCCATGAATAAGAAGAATGGCAAGAGGATCACATATTCCATGACCTGGTCTTTTGACTTTAATAAATCATAAAAAAATGTACATATATTTGTACAGTTTTGGTTAAAAACTCTCCAAATTGTGCTGATGAAGTATTTTAAAAACATTTTTGTTTAAATTAATTCCAGCAGAACCCCTAAACAAATTCAATGGGCATCTATTTATGAATAATCTGAATGTTCTGGTAATATTTTTGTTTTTTAAAAACTTTGGAAGAGAACAGATGTAGTTTCGGAGTTATTCCGAGACTTTTCGGACATATCCAATAATTGCATTTCTAAAGAACGGTTAATATAATCTTTTTCCGCTTTTAATCACAGCATTGGGAGTTCCTAAAATTGAGATTCTAAAAGATTTTCTTTTCGAAAATCGGAAAACTCGTCATGAAATGTGATATTATTAACCACCTTTCACAGGTTTTCCCGTTTCCTCTATCAAATGCAACCCTGCATGGTCTGAAACCACTCGTACGCGTTGTTTCGCAATACAATTATTGCAGTGATCTAACTTCTGTCAGTAATGTCAGTAGTACATGAAACCAATGTTCACAAAATGTCACAAAATTCTTGACAGTTAACAAAAGATTTGACAGTTCATTGTTGACGTTTCCAAATAAAATTGTACTGAATTTAGAAAATTACACGAAATATAATAAAACGCTTAGCAACTTTAAAACTTAAAGATGTGTAGAAGATTCAGGCTTCGTGGGCGTGCGGTTAGCATACTGGCCTCTCACTTTGCAGTCCCGAGTTCGATCCCTGGTCGACGAGGTAGAATTTTTTTCTAAAACAGAAATTAATCCTAGCATACCTAAATATCAGGTTGTATTACCTATGGTGTTAAATTTTCTTTAACTTTAAAGCAAACTAGAACTTTTCACAAAATAGCACCCAATTTCCTTTTGTCTTCTTGACATCAATATTATTACTTTTACAACATAACCAAACATTATTATACATAACCTTATATTTTCATTTAAATTCAACAATTCACATTTTTAACAAATAAAAAGTAAGCAGTTTTATTATGGCTAACTTCTGATCACTCCAAAGTTATTATGGAACAATGCATAGTGCAAATTTTTGAACACTCAAAGTATACATATCTATATTACAAAATGATTAAAAAAAATCTTTTTGAAAACACAATATCACGAATATCACTGAAGCTGATGCCAGATTTTAACGATTTGATAGTCATAAATACATAGTTCCGACCATCAGATCGTTTGCAATTGAAGAGCTTTATTCCAAAACTAATTAAGTCCAAATTAGTGAAAACTGAAGTAAATCTGCTACACGTTTCTATTAAGAGGTTCCAAATGAAATGTATATTTTTTATTTTCCAATACTGAATTATGTCCCACTCATTTGCAGTAATAAAATACGTAATTATTTCAAAAGTAAACTAAGTCCAGTTTAATTATATTCCAAATATAAACTAAGTCCTTGCACATGCGTGCCTCAGCACATCTGATAACTAACCGTACATAACCTCATTTAGAAGACTTCAGTAGTTGTTGTTCCAAGACGATTATAGACAGCCTTCAATCATAAAACTAACGTTATTAAAGATGGGTGAAGACTATCAGGAGGTAGTAGTACTTTCCGCACGTGGTAGACGAAAACGGGAGAACAAAACTACTTGGCAAAAAAACATTAAAGTCGGCTAACCGTAATAGTGCAGTCGGAAAAACACAACAAATAGCATGTAAACATAGAGATACGAAGCTCTGCAAAGCCAACCAGCTCGGCCAGAATGATATTGAAGGTAAGTTAAACACAACAATAAGCTTATAAACTCGGTAATCTATTTTATTTTTAATTTCAGCGTGTTTTAATAAAATATATGAGCATAAAAGCGCCGCAGAACAAAATAATTTTTTGATTAAATATATTCAACCACAAACTCCAAAGCGTCATCGCCCAAGAACCGATCACCTAAGAAACGTCAGAGGAATGATTATTTAATAAGAAAAATCAATGGTCAGCTAGTTCGTGTTTGTTCTAAAACTTTCCAGTCTATTACTCAAGTATCTGCGTTTAGAATAAAGTCAATAGCAGCGTATTTTTTTGAACAAGGTACATCGAGACCTGAGAGAAGAGGTGGATCTAGGGCGTCAGTTAAGGATACTGAAACTACGGGTTCAATAATCGATCACATAAAAAGTTTAAAATGTCGAAGTAGTCACTATGGCAGAAACAAAAGCGTTCGTGGTTACTTACCACCAGAGTTGACAGTAAAGAAGATATATAACATGTGGTGTGACATAAGGAATGCAATGAATGCCCCAAAAACTTCGTTCTCAAAGTATTATAAAATATTTGCCAAAAAATTTAATTTAGGCTTTGGCAATCCAAGAACAGATGTGTGTTCTTTTTTGTGAATATAAGCAAAAGGAACTGAAATCGTCTACCGATAGCAACATCCTAACTAATGTCTCTACGGAACTTAAACTACATAAGCTGAGGGCTAAAAAGTTTTATGAACTTTTAAGAAAGGAAGAACCTCATGGAGTTGTCAAAATTTGTTTTGATATGCAGCAAAACCAGCCGCTGCCGAAACTTGCTATTTCGGACGTGTATTATTTGCGTCAATTATGGCTATATAATCTAACTTTCGTAGTAGTTGAGCCACATCAAAACAAAGAAAATACTTTTGCTTATATTTCGACCGAAAATGAAAGTGGCAAAGGATCGAATGAAGTTTGTTCTGCATTATTCCATTTTTTAAAGAAACTAGAAGCGAAGTATATTGAGTTGGATCCCGAAGACAGGCCCCATATCCTAAAACTATTTTCTGATTCGTGTCCTGGACAAAATAAAAATGGTTCTATGATATGTCTACTTCTTTGTTACGTTCAAACAAGCATTTTTAAAGAAATTCATCACATCTTTCCGATAAGGGGATACAGCTTTATGCCACCGGATCGCGTTTTTGGGCGTTCTGAAAAAGTCATAAGAAAGCAAGAGAAAATTCTAAGCCCTGAAGGATATTATGATATTTTTTCCCATGATGCAACCGTAACACAGAATGGTAAAGACTGGTCTATTAAAGGCTTTAAATCTGTATCAAAAAGTGTCCTCAAGAGTAAGCTCCCATTTAAAATAACAGAGCAGCGAGTTTTTGTTTACATCAAGGGAAAAAAACCGTTTCCGTAAAAAAACACCTATAGTGGCCATACATGTTCTCATGCTGTATTAAAAAGTAATAGTGCTGATTTAATGAGAACCCTTCAAAATGTCAGTCCATCTCCACCACTTAACAAAATTAGCGATCTAAAAAGATCAAACGTTCTCCATCTTCTAAATCATGTCAAATTGACAGATGATGAAAATGCATTTTATCAAAAAGCATTAGAGCATACTGTTGATAATAATACTGACGTGGAAGAAGAAAATATAGAAGATACTGAGCCTTTTTTGTAGACATTAAAAATTAGTTTTCAAAAGTGGGTTATGTCCACGGACTTAGGTTAAGTTTGTTGTATTACTTGTAGGAGTTAGCTGCACAATGTTATTGTTTTTTACTTTTTTCTAAATGTAAATGTGGATTTTAGTTTGAAATACAATAAACACATTATTGGCAAAATGTTGTTTTTATCCGAAGCTTAAATAAAAAGAGAGAGAAAAGTGCCCATAAATCAATTTTGTATTTTTGGACTTAGTTAGTTTTGGAATAAGGCTCTTCAATTATATATGTACTTATTGGTTCAAAAACAAATTATTCAGTTTCATCAAGGCAAAAATTTGATAATAATTACAAGAATAATTTTTAATGAACTAAATATGTAGTTTCTTTCACAAACAACTAAATAGTATTAAATACACATAGCCTTCTTATTTCTAATCTAATTCAAACATATTAAATGAAAATGATTCAATATTTCAACGTGTTTATTTCCATTTACTCACGCGTTTTATGTAATTTCTACGTGACTTTTTATAAGGAAAAGACCTCCAACTGCAGCCTGTGTATACATATTTCCAACTCAAGTACTTCTGTATGACAAGTGCGTAGCTATCGATGACAGGCAGGTCCGCTTCACTTCAAACTACAGTTGGGGTTACTGCCCGCATAGCCTACTAGGAGGGACTTTCGACTGATCATTTAATAGCCACGAAGACTGCACGACTCCTCCAAATACAAACAATTGATTTTTTCTACGAGATAATTTAATATAAAGATAATAAATAATCTCGTTAACTCTTTGATGGAGGTAGATTCTTATGCCTATTTCTATAAATACATCGTGGTTCTTTTAATTTTTATTCATTAGTAATAAATAGATGTAAATGCAGTTAAATTTTATTATTTAGATATAATAATAATTTATTTGTTTCCATAACAATTATGTGTGACGGAAGATGACCATAACTAATTACATATATCTTAACAATAATTATAATTTTATATCATAATAACAGGAGGGCAATAAAATTAACACTACAATTGTAAAACACAATAAATTTAATTAAACCAATGATTTCCATTACCATGTTATACAGTGTGGACAATCTCAAACACTAATATTTTCATTATTAAAAGAAAATATTTTACATCCGTTTATATGCAGAAAAAACAAATGACACTAAAACACAGGAAATTATAATTTATTTAGTTGCCAGGTCAGTTGTGTTAGACATGGAATTTTTCGTTAGAAACGAACTCTATCAACTCTGGTGTTTTTCAAGGATATGTTTTATTCCCCACTCTGTACTTTGTTCATATTAACGACTTCCTCTCTGCAACATCTAATCTCGTACACAGTTTAGTTGATGACTTTCCGTACAAGTTCTAATTTTCAAGATCAAACGCTGAAAGTGAAACCTATACCTACCTCAAGATGTA
Organism: Rhamnusium bicolor; assembly: GCA_029963845.1. Classification (NCBI taxonomy): domain Eukaryota; kingdom Metazoa; phylum Arthropoda; class Insecta; order Coleoptera; family Cerambycidae; genus Rhamnusium; species Rhamnusium bicolor. The sequence continues at coordinate 390,420 of JANEYF010002186.1, read as the reverse complement.
CACGGGTCAACTTGATAAATTCAGAGATATCTAAAATTGTAGAATGAAATTCATATATCCAGTTGATTTCAGTCTATTTGCCCTAAAACAACTACATCTAAGACTTCGCTGAAAAGGACTATGTCCAGTTTGGGCCCCGAATCATTAATCGATAGGTGTTTATTCACGAAGTACGAAACATTAATTGAAGTCTGACGAACAAAGATTCATCCCTTCCTCATTGAAGGTTTCTAATCCTAAAACAAAAATGTCGCTGGCTGCTTATGCTAAGACTTGGATGTCTTTGATATGGTATTGGGCATATCCTAGATATCATATAACTGTCATCACATGCATACAACACTCAACCGTACATCCATTTTTACAAGAGCAGTAATATTCTGTAATGGTTTGAGCTTCTTCACGTCACGTTCTGCCAAAACATGCACGATTCACGACACTGGTTTGTATTTGGGTTTTAACGAGAACAGCGTTATGTACGACCATGCCATAATTAGCTATTTGCCGCCTCAACATCACGATTTATCTGTATAAAATAGCGCCCGTTAGTACCCATATGCTCTCTATGGTAGACTCTTTTTTTACAGAAGTTTAGGTTATTTCTCAGCCAACAAATATTTACGTGACTGGTTTTTAATGTACTTTCCACATAGTTCACAGTGGACCTTATCTTGGCCAATTGCTGCTTCGGGGTGACCTAGTACAAATGGCTGGCTTACCGGAACTGGTACATTCGCCGCTTGTTCATCTTCCTCCTCACTGGGTGAACTCCAGAGGCATCGCCGCTGTCATACCACTTATACCACCTCATGTCATACCAACAAGATCCGAATTTCTCAACAACTTTTTAAACTGAATTTTCTCAATTTTTGCAAACGGAACATCCGGTACACTTTTTGGACCATGTGATGTAGGATTGAAAAACGACCATTTTTTATACGTACAGGGTGGGCAAATTTCGATGTTTGTATAGGGTAACTCGGTAACTGTAAGATATACAAGAAAATGGAAGACACACCCTTATATTTATTCCAAGTAGACGTGTATCATCTATGACAGTGTTTATCCGTTTGTCAGTAAATTGGATATTAATAATTTTGTTTCCGTCATAATTACACCCCATTTAATCGTAAACGTGAATATTTCTTACGAAAATTACGAGAAATATGATATGCTAGAATGCATTATTCAAAGTAATAACAATTGTGTATTGCATCTGAAATATATTTCAATCGCTATCCAGAAAGATGATAACCTAATAAAACTATTTTTAAGAGGTTAAAAGAAAATCTCATTAATTGTGGGTCTTTCAACAAGTCAAGACCAAAAAAATTACAACATTGAAGATGGCAAAGAAACTTCTATAACTGTAATTGGAATGACATTTGCAAATCTTTCAATACCAAATCGTCAAATTGAAGCTGATTCTGGGATTTCAAGACATCGAGCTTTGGGTACTTTGAAGACACACAAATTCAGGCCAATAAGGAAATAACATCACCTGCAACCAACTGATATTCAGCTACGATTGGAGTCTTGCATATGGTATCGCCAAAAAAGGCAACAAGATCCATTCTTCTCTACAAATTTAGTTTGGACAGATGAAGCCTACATTAGCAGTGCAGGAACTTTCAACAGGCATAACGAGCACTATTGATCTGATATGAACCCTCACCATACCGTTGACGTGCGATCTCAGGGACGCTTTGGTTTTGGTGTTTGATGTGCTCTTACGTGACAATCGTATTTTAACATATCACATATATCAAGAAAATCTTAATGGTCAATGTCATTACGAAATCTTAATGGTCAATGTCATTACGAAATCTTAAACCAACAAATTATTGAGGAATTTACGTCAATCTACACTTAATTGAGGCAAGATATCAGTTCCTTCGACAAGATGGGTGTGCCACCTCATAATATCAGGACTGTTTCAGAATTATTAAATACCAATTTTGAAAATAACTGGATCGGAAGCAACGGACCAGTGAAGTGGCCACTATGATCACCTGACTTAAAGCCACTGGATTTTTTCTTTTGGGGCCAGATTAAAGACAAATTATACAAGAAAACCAGTACCGACATGAATGAACTCGGACAAAATTTTATAGACTGTGTGAATTCCGTTTCTAATCTTCTTATTTATAATGCAGTTCAGAGTGTTATGAAGAGGTGTAATTTATGTCTCGAACATAACGGACATCAGTTTGAACATTTACTTTAATTTGAATTTTTATTTTGTAATTGTAATGTATTATAAAATTAAATATAAATATCTGATTTTTTGGTCTTGGCTTGTTGAAGGACCCACAATTAATGAGATTTTCTTTTAACCTCTTAAAAATAGCTTTATTAGGTTGTCTTCTTTCTGGATAGCGATTGAAATATATTTCGGATGCAATCATGTTATTACTTTGAATAAAGCATTCTAGCATATCATATTTCTAGTAATTTTCGAGAGACATCTTCACTTTTACGATTAAATGGGGAGTAATTATGACGGAAACAAAATTATTAATATGCAATTTACTGACAAACGAATAAACACTGTCATAGATGACACACGCCTACTTGGAATAGAATAAATATAAAAAAAAGCAAAAAGTAATCTACTAGAAGATTATTTTCGCTATTAAATACTTACACATTAAAAGCAACCCCACATATGATATATAGATTGAAAGAGAAAAAAAATCCGTTTTAACTAAACTATAACCAACTGTGATTCCCATTTAAAAAAAAAATACAACTTTATGCCATAACTCGAAATTGCACCCTTTTTTAAATTTTCTTAACGCCACTGTATTATACAGAAAAAAGTGCCTGAAGAATGCAAAAGTTATTTTTTCATAACAACCAAGATATTGGACATGTGTCTAAAAGTCGAAAAATCGAACTTTTGTTTAACTCGAAAACAAAAGATGAGCGCAAATTTCTGTTTTCGCCAGTAAATTTACCTCAAAAAAAGAGATTGAGAATGTGTGTTCCATTTTTTTGTATCTCTTACAGTTACCGAGTTACCCTATACAAACATCGACATTTGTCCACCCTGTACATTGCTATTGCTATTTGTGACCATTTTCAATTTATTGAACAATAACTGAAAAATTCAGCAATAAAAATTAAAAATGAGGGTTTCTATGAAATAATTCAAGAGAAGGTATTACAATAAGCGTGTTACATGATGCCCATAAAAACATTACACCAACAACAATCCAAAATTTGAAGGAAAGGATAATAAATGCTTTTAAAAGTATCACTCCGGCAATTTCATAAAGAGTAGAAACCTCATTCCAAAGACGCATAGAAATGTGTGTCAATCAAAATGGGCAACACTTTTTATAAAATCTCTTGAATTACTAAAAAAAAAAATATAATTTTATTAAATATGATTTGAAGGAAACAACTACTCAGCGGGCAAATACCCCGACCTACATTGGATTACACCTTCAAATCATAATAGATCGATAGCATTCAGACCATATGAGAAGTTTCATACCTCTCACCACGATATAATTTTAATTTTTATTGCTGAATTTTGCAGTTATTGTTCAATAAATCGAAAATGGTTACAAATAGCCATAGGGATGTACGTACAAAAAATGTTCGTTTTTCAATTCTACATCACATCGTCCAAAAAATATAATTTGAAAAAAATTGAGAAAATTCAGTTCAAATAGTTGTAAATTTAAAAATTATTTTTGGCCACCTTGTATACATCTAGAAAGTGAAAATGGCTGAGTGTGATCACACAGATGTGTCCTAACTGGTACTAATATATTTTTTTCTTAAAATCGATAACTGTGACTGTAGTGATTTTTTTAATATACACGTGTAAATGGCATAATTTCAACAACAAAAAATCATTACATCCAAGTGGTTGGGAGAGAATGGAGAGAATCAGTAATAATACAGGAGTGGAAGGAGGCCACACAGAGGTTTCAAAAAATGTTCTGATATACCTGGCATCCCATTTTAAAAAATGTTAGTTAACCCTGTAGAATCGTCTTAGCTCACCCTGTATATTCGAAAACAATTTCCGGTTAGATATTTTTCTGTCTAGTTATATAGATTTTCTTAAAAAAATCTATATATGCATTTATGCTCGGCGACTTTGGGCCCCCCGTATCTCGAGAACGGCTGATCGGATCGACCTCAAATTTGGGATCTATCCGAATCTCGAGATTTCCAGAAACTTTCCGTCTGTCCGGAACTCAGGAAGTCCGGAAGTCCGGTAGTCCGGAAACTTTTCTTTGAAATGCGATAACTGTCCCAAATATTGACCAATCGATTTCAAATTTTTACCAGAGGTAGACCTCCATGGTCTACATATGCCGGTTCCGAAAACGGCAAGTGGGGCAAAACGGCCTAACAACCAATTTTTTTACCTTCCTTTGAAATGCGATAACTGTCCTAAATATTAACCGATCGACTTCAAATTTTGAACAGGTGCAGACCTCTAAGGGCTACATATGCCTATTGTCTTGGAGCCGGTTTCGAAAACGCGAAGTGGGGCAAAACGGCCTAAAAGCCAAATTATTTTTCTTTTTTTTTTGAAATGCGATATCTGTTCAAAATATTGACCGATCGACTTGAAATTTGTAACAGGGGTAGACCTTTACGGTCTACATATGCGTGTTGATTTTGAGCCGGTTCCAAAAACGGGAAGTGGGGCAAAAAAAAAATTAAGAATTTTGATTGTTTTTTGGAAATGCAATAAATGCCCCAAATATTGACCGAATTGGTACAAATATAGGCATATTAGCATAAGACTCAATAAAATTGATAACAAGGAACCGATTCCGACTATTTACGAACCGCTCCGATCATTCCCGAAGGCGTTATAAGCACTTTTAATAGCGGAATCGTTTTCTAGGTAATCGGACCCAAGAATCGATTGGAATCATTCTGGAACCGATCCGATGTACTTTGTCCGTCTTTTGAAAATCTATATATCATCTTCACCGCAGCGGTGAATGTACCTCACTTGTTTATTTATGATTTTAAGTTTCTAGTTATCATAGAAATCGACATATCGAAGTCGGACGCACTATTGCCCCACCCTGTATAAATGATTGATGACTCATTCTTCCGAATTGTCATCTCAGTTAATATAGGGTGTTCGAAAAATGCACGGCTCATATTCCGTAGCATATTCATTACGTCAAAATAAGACAAAAGTTCCTGTGACAATTGATCCGATAATGCTTAGTTTCCCCAAATACAGGGGCGATGAAGAAAAGGAATATTTATTTATAACAAAAAAGGTATTAATTTTCTTTCAAAATTTTCCGAAAATACACCACAATTTTTTTTTCAAATAAAGGAACTTCTAGACAGCCTATATGGAATAAATAGTATGCCAAATATCGTGAAAATTCAAAAAAACCGTTTCTTGTTAAATATATATAGGAAAAATAGATATAGAAATATAGGAACTTTCACGTAAGCAATATGATTATGTATAGAGATAACAGCCTTGTACCAATGCGATGTTTACGTTTAATGGGGACAGGCCAAGTTTCATAGAGAAACCAATTTTTATGTAGTTGACGTTTCGATTTTAATTCAATCATCCTCAGGACTATTTACCGGAGAATATACTTTAAATATTCCTGAGGATGATTTAGTTAAAATCGAAACGTCGACTACATAGAAATTGGTTTCACTGTAAGCAATATGCTCCTAACTTTCTGCAGCGCATTTTTGGAACAATCTGTAATCAGGGGCATAACGGTCCTGTTTTCGCTTGCTGCCTGATCCCCTCTTTGTCAATAACCACTACAACGCAAATGCAATATCGCCATCTTCCAGGTGAGAAACGCATGATGGATGGTAAATCACGATATGACAATATTGACATGAAAGTTAAATCATAATGTTTTTGATTGTAATGTTGTTTACACATGCATTACGTATGACACCACGGTGGCTCTGAAGGGCCACAGCAAATAAAAAGAAACTAGAAATTTCTACATTAAAACTAGAAATTTCCACTTATGAAAGTAGAAATTTCTACTTTTAAAATAGAAATTTCTACTTTTGAAATTAGAAATTTCTAGTTTTAAAGTAGAAATTTAAGTGGAAATTTCTAGTTTTAAAGTAGAAATTTCTTTTTTGATCTTAAGAGGCGCGGCGCCCAAAAGGTTTTTTTGCCAATACCGCCTTACCACAGTGGCTTCTAGATAAAAAATGATCTGTATAACTGTAACTTTTTAAGAACATAGAAGTTTTATCTGAAACTTTTTTTGCAAGTCGAATAGACACCGAGCTATGGAGCTTCAAAGTGGACGATCATTGAAAATTCCAAGAACGCTAATTTTTAAACTAAATTTGGATTTTTAGAAAATTATGTCCTTAAAAAAGTTTTATATCAGCGGCCATGTTTTAAAAACCTGTATAAAAAGTTTTAAAAAGGAGACCACCACTAGTGGATGGAATGAGACACACACACTTCATTTTTATCGTAATTTATACCATTATAATTCATAACAAATGATCTGTTGTCGTTTCTACGATATTAAGAAAAGACCGTTTTAAAATACAGGGTGTCCCGAATTTAGTGTGCAATATTTTACCAGCTGCTTTTACGGCCAGAAATAGGAAAAAAGTTCATCCATTCAAATATTGGTCGAAAAATGCTTCCTAAGGGAGCTGAGAAAGGTTTTTATCGAATATCTCCAAGACCACTCAAAGTCAAATATTGAAAATTTACACAGCCGCTACACTTCTTATGTGTAATAAGATGAAATAGAAATAATTAGAAAATTTTATCCAGGGCTGTCCCAAACTGGGGGTTGTGGGGTTAAAATAACCCCCAACTTTTTTGTGTGTATCTTTTTTCTATTTTTGACGGTAGAATGTGAAATTTTAGCGTTTTATACGTAAAAAAGTACTCTTGATGAACATCGATAAAATGCACCGTTTTTGAATAATATTCGACTTGAAAATTTTATAACCTGGTATGAGATAGGTATTGGGAATCTAAACTAATTTTTTATTAATAGTAGGCCATGAATGAAAAAAGAATGCTTCATGCCGCTATGATATAATTTGATGTTAGAGCTGTCAATAAGGTTAATAAATTTGTATAAACAGTTGTATGATATAAAATCCTAAGAACGCGTATCGGAAAAAAACGTTTTCTCCCCTTTTCTATCAGTTATTTCATTTGTGCGCCTTTAATCATGATTTTCATTAAGTCGATTTAAAATGCCAAGATTTAAAGATAGGGAATGACTGATATGCATTTTGTGTATGGTTTTTGCAGTGGTAGTGCATTAGCCGCAGTAAAGGAATACCGACGAAGATTTCCCAATCGTAGAGTACCTGGGCGTCGAATATTTGCAGTTCTTAACCGGAATTTGGCAGACCATGGGGATATAAAAGGTTTCGAGGCGCAGGAAGGTCACAAGGAAATCATCGTCTGGATATAGTTTTGAATCATTTAGAAAATGATCCACAAATAAGCATTCAAAGAGTTTCAGAAATTGTCAACATACCTCGTTCAATAGTTAATAAAAAATGTAAGTACCTAGATAATTATTTATCTTAATTAATAATTTCAGATAGGAAGAATGACGGTAATGCAAGGAACACACCCATACCATTTTAGACGCGTGCAACATTTAACGGAGGCAGATTTTTACTACCACGACTCCAGTTTTGTCAATGGATATTAGCGAACAGAAATATTCTTCCTAGCATATTATGGACTGATGAGGCAATGTTCACTAGGAACGGAACTTTTAATATGCACAATATGCATCATTGGTCGGATGAAAATCCACGAGTTGTTCGGCGCACAAATTTCCAACATAGATTTTCGGTGAATTTATGGGTAGTAATCATTGGGGCTCAAGTAATTGACCCAATAGAATTCCCCAATCGTCTTAATGCAGAACAGTATTTAAACTTCCTCCAAACCGACCTTATCGATTTATTATCGTTGAATGTTCGACACGAGGTTCGACAAAATATGCATTTTCAACATGGCGACGCGCGTGCCCCTTTTGGGCGCAATGTTCAAACTTGGTTACATCAAAATTTTCCAGGCAGGTGGATAGGTCGAGGTGGTAGGACCACGAGCTTGGCCACCTCGTTCACTAGATCTAAACCCATTAGATCTTTACTTTTGGGGTTATATGAAGGGTTTGGTTTACGCCACTGAAGTAAATACACGAGAAGAACTACTTCAAAGAAGAAATCAGGTCGGAAATGAATTAAGAATAAATACATTCAAGACTTTACGGGCTTATCAGACTTTAGAACGTCGAGCGAGACTATGTATCCAAGATAATGGAAATCTGTTTGAACACCTGTTACAATAAAACTATGTAAAATTCAAATTTAATTTATGAATAGTCTTTCCTATATGGTACATATTCTAATGAAAATTCAAATAACATACTTTCAGTTTTAAAAAGAGTGTTAAGTAAAATTGTGAACAAATCGGACATCCTTCCACAAGTTTGTTCAGAAAATTAAGGAGTTAAGTAGTAGTATAACACAGCAAAACAGATCCATTTATTTACTATGACATAAGCACATTAAAATATTTGCCTTTCTTTACATTTTTTTTTCTAATACTGAGCCTCCATGATTCTAAGAAATAGAACAAAATATATTAGGATTATTTCATGGCTAATTAGATAATAGAAAACAGTTTAAGATATCCGCACTTTAAAGGCTTCTAATTGAATAAATTTATATGTGGACAAATATCCGGGTAGGTACCGTATTAATCCTATTTAAAATTCAACATAATTTAGTTCGTTTCTACTACACTTGTTTTTTTTTGCCAAAATTATTCACTTTTGAACCACTGTGTAATGCTGATGTTTGGCGAGTTGGACAAAGACTTTATTTGTGCAGAAAATTCCTATTCTTTCTTGTCTTTCTCAACTACCAAAAAATTGTAAAAATATAAGACAATTATATTAATACATACAGCACAGATATCATCATGAAAAAAAATACTGATTGACTAGTAGCAAAATTGGTTTCCATGTTCCATAATCAGTAAAGCTGACCCGTTTTAAGAAATTGACTGGCGGGCATGTACCTTACAAAAAGCCAGTTTAAATTGGCAATTATGAAATATTTTGTACTATGTCCTTTCTACGCTTTCGTAGATTCTGGGATTTCAAGACGTCGAGCATTGGGTATTTTGAAGAAACAAATTCAGGACTTATATAATAAGGAAACAACATCACCTGCAACTAACTGATCTTCAGTGACAATTGGAGACAACAAGATCCATTCTTCTCTAGAAATGAAGCCTAAATTAGCAGTGCATGAATTTTCAACAGGAATAACAAGCACTATTGGTCTGTACCGTATCGTTGACTGTGATCTCAGGCTTTGGTTTTAGTGTTTGGTGTGCTCTACGTGGCAATCGTGTTTTACCATATTACATATATCAAGAAAATCTTAACGGTACTACGAAATCTTAAACCAGAAAATTATTGAGGAATTTATGGACAATCTACCATTAATTGAGACAAGAAATCCATTCTTCCAACAAGATGGTGCACCACCTTATAATATCAGGACCGTTTCAAAATTATTAAATATCAATTTTGGAAATAACTGGATGGGAAGTAACGGACGACTGAGATGGCCACCATGATCACCTAATTTAACGCCACTGGATTTTTTCTTTTGGCGCCACATTAAAGACAAATTATACAAGAAAACCAGTACCGACATAAATGAACTCTGACAAAATTTTATAGACTGTGTGAATTCCATTTCAAATCTTCATATTTATAATACGGTTCAGAGTGTTATGAAGAAGTGTAATTTATGTATCGAACACGCACATCAGTTTGAATATTTAATTTAATTTGAATTATTATTTTGTAATTGTAATGTATCCTCATTTTTACGATTAAATGGGGTGTAATTATGACGGAAACAAAATTATTAATATGCAATTTACTGACAAACGGATAAACATTGTCACAGATGACACACGCCTTTACTTGGAATAGAATAAATATAAAAAACGCAAAAAGTAATCTACTAAAAGATTATTTTCGCTATTAAATATTTACACATCAAAAGTTTAAAAGAGAAAACAAATCCTTCTTAATTAAACCATAGCTAACTATGATTCCCATTTAAAAAAAATATAACTTTATGCCATAATTCAAAATTGCCCCTTTTTTTTTAATTTTTTCGACGCCACTTTTTATACAGAAAAAAGTGCCTGAAGAATGGAAAAGTTGTTTTTTCATAACTTTACAAACAACCAAGATATTGACATGTGTATAAAAGTCTAAAAATCGAACTTTTTGTTTATAACTCGAAAACGAAAGACGAGAGTAAATTTTTGTTTTCGCTAGTGAACTTGTCTCAAAAAAAAAGAGATTGAGAATGTGTCTTTAATTTTTTTTGTATCTCTTACAGTTACAGAGTTAATACAAACATCGAAATTTGCCCACCCTGTACCTTTCATTTTTACAGCTTTTGTAACAACAAACGTAACTTTTTTCTTTGTCGCTTCCATCACACCACTATAAAAAACAAACAAAAAATAAATAAAATATATAAATGCGCACTAGAGGCATTTATCTTCGTTCAACAGACTGCAAATTAATCAAATATAAAAATTTTGATATATAAATTAAGAAATTCACCGTGCATATTACTACTAGTCAGATTTCTTTATAATTATAAGAGAAGTATCTAATTTTATCATTTTTATGAAAAACATTGAAGATAAACAAGCAAATTGATATCTCCATTTCTCTTTGTCATTTCTCATTAATACATTAATGACTAGACTAGTATAAAGATATAGAACAATTTTTGTTTGCGTCGTTCTTATTTACCAGGAAAATAATAAATCATAAATTTGTAAACAATCCATGCTTATATAAATTTATTGCATTTCTTTAAGTAAGTAGCTTTGTAATGACAAAACTAATAAATAAATTATCTTATTTTATTAATACGCATGTTTAAGGAACTATTTATCTATGGACTAATGTGTGAAATGATGTTATTTTGAGTCATCCTTTGACATCATAAATCATGCTTATTTATAAACATTCACATGAAATCCATGTGAACATTTCAGAGTGGAGATCAATCTAGAAAGATTTGTAAACGCCGTCTTCTCTATTTTTTTTCTAAACGTCTATGAACGGATTGCTAAAATGTGACACATTAAAGCATCGTGTATATTATACAGTTTAATAAAATACAGTTTCAAAATTGTTTAGAACAATAACAAAAATATACAAAAAGTGCCTATAAAAATATATGTATCTTAAATTTCTTCAAGACTGTGATGTAAAATACTACACAGTAAACGGTGTTCACATTTACCACTAAAAATATTGTAAAAGTGGTGTGAAAATTTACACATTTTGGTGTAAAATCAAACAACATCCAATATTGTAAAAAGTACACTCATTTATTGCGTAAATCTTACCATTTTTTGGATTAGAACTGATCTTAAATACTACATTTTCGTTATTATACACTATACGTGGTGTGATTTTACGTTTTTGCGAATACGTCAAATATTTGACGCAAGGTAATCAGACAGTCAGTAACGGTTTGATGATCTGATCATGCACGAAATCGTCCCGTGAATTAATGAATTTGGTAAATATTTTTATATATTATCTTCAGTGACGGTTTATGTGCTCTGAGCTGCAGCTGTTGAACACAGAGGAAAACAAAAAAAATGAGAATAGCGACTGGATTATTAAAACCTATTACGGCAAAATAATGGCTTAAATATACCTAGTTCTGTCATTCTATAGTTTTTAGTTCAAATGGAAATTCAATCTGTATAGTCAGTGTATAATTAATTATCTGAAATGTGGCATTTACATTTAATAAAATATTGATAGTTTTTTTTTGTGGGGATTTCGGTCAGGTACAACTAATTAAATTTTTTTTTAACGTTTCGGTTTATTACACCATCATCAGAGAAACTATTATTTATTAGGAATTTGTTTTAAAATTTTCTATTACATGCTATTTGGGTGTTCGGTTTAAAGCAACTCAATTTAATTAGTTGTACCTGACCGAAAACCCCACAAAAAAAAACTATCAATATTAATTGATAATAACGGTCAAGAAAGGAAAAAAATATATATTTAATAAAATACATATTTTATTTTTGTAATTTATTTAAAATTAATGTGTTTTCCACCCCTTAAGAATATTACCCTTTAGAAGATTTGCATTTTACATTTTCAACAATTATAAGGTGTACAAATTAATCAAAAATAACGTATAATTTTACAATTCATAGGTGTAAACATTTTACACATAAATAATGGTAAAATGTTAACCGGTATGCATTGGTGTCTAGTATACACCTAATTGGTGTGTCCCTATATGTACTCCGTGTGGTGTCAATTTTTTGTGAAATTTTACACCGCATTTTCAATTGTGTAAAGATAAAAAAAATAAAACCTTTTTAAATAGTATATACGGCATTCAATGGATTGTTCGGAACTATTACCCGTCATCGGTTTACTCTACGTTTATTACTACACGCGAAACTGACAAATTGCATTTTAAAAGTTGCTGTAACTTTAGGACAAAAATGAGCTACAAAATGGTGGATATTGTAATTAGATACATTGCAAGGCCTTAGTGGCCTACCTTCATTCACTGTGACCTAAAAAGATCTTTTGTGATAACCCTTATATCTATGTCAATCATAGATTTCTAGGCTTTTTTTTGCACTTAGACATCGTCCAATCAGCCAGAACCTAATTATTGACTGTAGGGTCGAAGCTGCATTATTATTAGTATCTTATGTACATTATTCATTATTCATTATTCCATTTACCTAATCTCCATTTCTTACTTTTTAATTAATATTATTTTCATCTTTGTCTTATGGGCCACCAGACGGGACACAAGGGTGATTTTTCTTTTTATTAATCTATAATTTTGGATTACAAAATATATACGTAAGGATAGTTCACAAGGGCATACACTTCTCGCCTAGGGGCCTGTCAAGGCATTTCTAATTAATTACAAACAGGATTAGGCCACGGGTAACAGGGGAAACAACAAAAGGTTAGACAAAATTAAGTAAGTGTAGTGTATATAGCAGGTACATATCTACCTATACTTACAATTTCTAGGCTTCTGAGGATGCCTAAAACATTCCTGGGGACTGTGATCCCAATTCGATGGGTGTTGTGTATATCTGCACCAAATGCATGAGCAAAGTATGCATTCCGCGGTTTCCGCTTCGTCTATATAGAAGCGACATACGTCGCTTTTAACTGTCCATTTTTTTGAAACGATATCTCAGTGGGCAATGACCTGTGAGAAGGAACTGTTAGTATCCTTAATTTTGGTTTGTTGAGTTCTAGTAGCTCTCTTTGCTCTTTTTTGCGAGTGGTTGTGGTTTATAGACTTCGCTTGTCTTTGCTTAACCTGGAGTTAACTTTCATTAGAAGGATTTATGTAACTTTTACCATTTTCTGATCTCGTCTGTTGTGTGGATTTTAAATCTTCCTCAAAAAGGTTCTAGTACGATGATGATCTTATACTTTCCGTCGCAAGACTATCGGCAATCTCACTCCCTTCTATTTCTTCATGCCTTGACACCCAGATCAAAGTAATCTTGATGTTCCGTGCCAGTTGCTTTATTGTTTGTAGACATTCCCAGACTATGTTAGGCTTACAAGTAAAGGAACTTAAGGTTTAAGTGCTGTCTGAAATAATATAGATTATGTGCAAACAATATGGCGTCCATAACAAAAGTGACGCTTATGTTTTAGGAAAGTGGTCATCAGCAATTTAATTTATAAAAAAAAGACCAAAGCTTACTGTGGTGTTCTCCTTTGCTTTAAGAATGAAAGAAATAAAATAAGAGCACACTACAAAAAAAAAATTATTTTAATTTTTTTCTCAGATACCTGAAAAGTCAAAGAAGACAATCAAGTTCTACTTGGCTAAATTCTCAGTAATAAAAATACACAATTTTTTTCTAAAGGTAAGCAGAACACCCTGTATATATAAAAAACTGTATTATTGGGGGAATTTTAAAATAGACTACTCTTTTAATAATCGATCATTTTACTTCAGGCGAAAGCCTTTTTCAACGTATCAGCAATCAAACAGATTTATGTATTTGGCACTGCCCCAACTGCAAGTAGTAAAATTTCAACTAGAATATTAATACTAAGTCGGTCTAGAATTATGTTGCCCTATATACGAAAATAAGTTTTTTGATAAAATTGAATTCAATATATGAGTTTGAATTCTATTGGGCAGTAAGAGACGGATTATTTTATTTTATTACGTTGTGTATATTTTTAAGATTTTTTTACATTATTTTCTCTATAATTAAAGTAATGTAAAGTTATAATTTATTTCAAACTTATTTACAACATAAAAACGTCGGCTTGATTGAATGATCATATGATAAATTTTACATATTTATTCAAATTATATAACTAGACTTACATAAGTCTATTCAGTAAAATGTCGTTGCATAACTTATCGTACAATAACCACTGTCGTTTACTATCTTGTAATATTAAATTCGAAATCAGTAACTAGTGGTATCTAACCTGTCAAATTTCCATTATACTTGTTGACACTTGATTTTGATGGAAGCATCAAATCAATGTTTTGTGTTTTCTCGCTCCTTCTTTGGGTAATCATTAATAAGCCACTGCCTTATAAATTATTTAAAAAAATTGTCAAATAAATGTCTGTGCCCAAAGAAGTAGTCAGAGGTTTTCAAAAAAAATTTAAACTTTGCTTAAAAATGAGTGTTCTTGGAATTTTCATTGATCCGTCCCACTTTGAAGCTCCATAGCTCTGTATCTACTCGACAATAAAAAAATGTTTCAGATAAAACTGCCATGTTCTTAAAAAGTTTTATACGTGCCATTTCCAACCTAGAATCCACTGGTAAAGCGGTGCCTCTTAAGTTCAAAAATTCAAAACTAGAAATTTATACTTTAAAACTGGAAATTTCTATTTTCAAAAGTAGAAATTTCTATTTTAAAAGTATAAATCTCTACTTTCAATAGTAGAAAATTCTAATTTTAAAGCAGAAATTTCTAGTTTCTTTTTTTATTTGCGACCCTTCAAAGCCGTCGTAGTTGTGTGTATGGCGAATACAAAGAAATTCTTTACTTATTCGATATTTTCTGTTTAGTGTAGTGCGATAAGCTACGGTTTCCTAGGACAGTGCGCGACGTAAAACCGACTGCCGGCGCCGCCGACATACGCCCACATCTAATGTACCGAATGCAATTGAAGCGGATTCCGAAAGTAGGATTCATTCTACGTATACGCCGAGCATGGCGTTGTTGGTTTGGATGTACGATTTATTTCAAACTTATTTGCAACATAAAAAAGTTTGAAATAAACAGTACGTCGTAATCTACTAGTAGATTTCAGCGGAACTTGAAGCTGGGAGGACTATAGCGTGTGCTGACCGTCGAAGAAAACAAAACGCAAAAAAAATATTTTATGCGATTTTTTACCACTCTGCTCTGGTGAGAAGAATAGTCAAAATATTTTCAGACTAAGTCTGGAATATTGTCGAAATTTTAGGTCTCCTAATAGTCTCTTTTCTACCAGCATACTACGAATATACGTACCTTCATATTTTCCAGAAGAAAACTGTTAACTCTCAGTTTTTCTGTTAACATTGTATATTTCAATAACTCTTTCTCGTCGGCTTCCTTTAATTTCTAACAATAACATTACCACCATTTCTTCCAGACGAGCCATTTTGCATATAGAACACGTGAAACTGACTTTCTAGCAAACCAGATCAACGCGCGACGTACTCTGGACGTTTGTCAGCCGGGTTCCGTCTACTTTATGTTTTATGACGCGCACTGTCCTAGGAATCCGTACCATTAATGGACGTAAAAAATGGCGAGTCTTCAGAAAGAGTGATGCTTTGTGTGTTGTTATGTATAGTGTGAAGCGTTAGACAGTTATACATAAATCTAGTCAAAGTATTAGTAATTTCGCTGTGTCGAAACATGTGTCGTCGAAAAAACACTAAACGTTGATTGGCGGAGACAAACAAATACAGTGAAAGCTATTTTGCAAAGGTTAAATACTGTTTACTGTACTATTGTCCGCTCCTGCTTTGCAATTTGCCCGTGTTATTTACGTCATGACATCCTTTCGTAAGTCCATATATTACGCCCAGGTCCAAAACCGGACAGGACCAAGTCGATGAGGTATAGTGGATGAGCGGACCTGTTCACGTCACCATCTTTCGAAAAGGATGTAAAGCTATGGGTCCGGATGCAGTACTGACACAAACACTGTTGAATTTATTATCTCACCAATGATTTGTATTGATAATAAATATATATTGGTTTGTGAATGCCTTTTAATTATAGTATATCATCGGGTTTATTTTTGCATTTGACTGTACACAATTTGTTGAACAAACGTTAATCAGCAAATCTATTACCGTATATCTTGCAAAGTAATTACATGTTAATTGCAGAAGTGATTAGTCATGAATTACGCTACATGCTACCGAGAAGACAAAAATAAAATTTAAGCATAAAACCAGCTAGCGGCAAAAGAATTAAACACAAAGTTTGCACTAAACAAGAATTATTTATAAAACTAAATTTATGCTTTTTTGTTCGAATATTCGCATTTTGTTAGAAACTGAATCAGTTTTTTCCCGATAAATACAAAAGTGAGGAAGTTATATATTTATAATCATTAGTACTAAAATATCAAAAAGAAGTTTGTCTACATACATAAGTCCGCCTGTCGACCGATTCTTTCAGCTGATTAACATTTCATAGACTTAAAATTTGATAAATACATAAAATGGTACCGGAAAATTATCTCCATTGACAATAGACATGCATGTCTGTGTACAAACAATTTTCTTATAAACTAAATTTTAGATAACTATTGAGCAAAACATTACTAAGCATTTTTGTAAGTATATAGTACACAGAGATACAACAAAGTACAAAGTTCTAAGTATGCAGTTGTTTCCTAGGATTAATGGATGACTGACAATGTTTTTTTTTTTGGATGACGAAAGAAAATTCAATTATCTATTCTTTCATACCGAATTCCAGTATTTATGCCTCTCCTCTTATCTACTACCTAAAAAATATATGATCTTGTTATAGTGATTTAGTTTTAATTTACGAAAGTTACCAAATTCATTATTTGAATAATAAAACGCTTTCATAATATGTATCTGATTTCGTTATAAAATAAATTAATGTATTATTAAATTGTTAAATCTGCATTTCTTTACACAACTTATTTAATAATATTTTCAAAAGTGGCCTTAAAATAAAACTTTGAGGTCCACCATTAATTATTTTCTTTTTTTAAATATTGCTTCATGAAATTTTTCTCTTATGCAATTTATCTCAACAATTTTAAGATAGTTCGATTCCCATCCTTATTGATTTGAACATCAATATTTGTTGATTTACTCTTTCAATAGCTGTTATAAATAAAAAAAAAAAAAAAAAAAAAAAAAAAAAAAAAAAAAAAAAAAAAAAAAAAAAAAAAAAAAAAAAAAAAAAAAAAAAAAAAAAAAAAAAAAAAAAAAAAAAAAGAGTGGGGGGGGAAAGGGGGGGGGGGGGCCAAAAAAAAAAAAAAAGCCCCCCCCCCCCCCCCCCCCTTTTCAAAAAAAAAAAATATTTTTTTTTTTTTTTTTTTTTTTTTATTTTAAAAAAAAAATTTTTTTTTTTTTTTTTGTTGGGGGGGGGGGGAAAGGGGTGTTTTTTTTTTTTTAAAAAATATTTTTTTTTTTTTTTTTTGGGGGGGGGGGGGGGGGAAAAAGTTTTTTTATATTTTAAAAAAAAATTTATTAGTGGGGAGGAGAAAAAAAAAAAAAAAAAACAACACACCAAAAAAAAAAAAAAAAAAAAAATTTTTTCTTCCGCGGCGGGGGCGCGCCCCCCCCCGCCGGGGGGGGGGGCCCCCCCCCCCCCCCCCCCCCCCCCCCCCCCCCCCCCCCCCCCGGGAAAAAACCCGGAGAAAAAAAAAAAAAACCCCCCCCCCCCCCCCCAAAAAAAAGGGAGGAAAGGAACCCCCCCCCCCCCGAGGAAAAAAAAAAAAAACAAAAAAAAAATTGTGTGTTGGCCCCCCCCCCCGGAGGAAAAAAAAAATTAAAAAAAAACCCCCCGTGAAAAGGGGGGAAAAAAAGGGCCCAAAAGGGGGGTTAAAAAAAAAAAAACAAAAAAACAAAAAAAAAAAACAAAAAAGGGAACCAAAAAAAACGGTGTAAAAAAAATGAAATTTAGTTAAAATTTTAGTTATTACTATTATTGATTATGTGATTTTTTTTTGATAAATTTTTGCTTAATGTTTTATGGTCAATCTGTACTCTACTCTTTTCTCTCCTAAACTGGTATTAAATTTTATTGAGACTAAAAAAAATATATACCACATTCGATATGCGTATGTATTTTTAGAAGGCCACCAAAAAGCACCAGCCATAAAATTAATGTTGTTATTATGTTTAGAATATAAATGACCTTTACTCGGAAGTGTAACTTTTTAATAGCCTTTTAAATATTTAATTTCATGTCACCGAACATGTAATATGATTTTTGATCAATAGAGTCCACCACAGTCCACACTTGTCTAGGAAGAAAAGGGCAATTGGAAAATATACTTAAATATTTTATTATTATATCAAAAATCGGTCATTGCGCATAGGTGCAATGACCGATTTTTAATATAATAATAAAGTTGAGTTGTTTTCTATAATATTCTAGTGGAGCGTTACACGAAATACTGTTTCTAGCCCACTTGGCGAGTATTTTAGTTCCCAAAGTTGAGCAAGTGACCTCGTTCGTATGCAGGAAATAACAGTGATGCCAGTCCGCTCTAGCGGTCGCCGCATTTATTTAAATAAACCGCTAGGATTTGTATTCACCAAACACACCGAAAATGCTAATAAAAATAAAGAAATCGTTATTACAACATATATATCTCTTTTGTTTAACCGCATTCACCACTTGAGAAAAGTGAAATGGTGCATTGTAGTGGAGGTCGAGTTTAGGTGTTTCAATATTCTTATTTTCATTAGAATAATCAAAATAATATCAACTGTTCACGGGTAAACAACAATAAAAGTGTAGATGAAAATGCAAAAAACTGCATTCAGAAAAAATCATTTCATTATAGAATATAAAGAAAATGCCTGCAATAAGAAAATATCTGATGTGGCCAGCACATAACTTTCTTATATCAGTATATACATAGGTATCATCCTGATTTAGAAAAATCATTCTATTTAATTTTTCACTTACCTCAATTAAATTTTAATATCGAACCTATAAATGTTTCATTAAAATTTTTAAATAATTAATTATCAGCGTCATTCGATACTGTCAATAATAATTCTTGTCATATATTTTAATAATTTTTTGTTGTTGACATTGACATTTTTGTAACTAAATTAGGCCTTTCAAACGTCAAACTGTTAAATTCATCCTAACCCCATTTTATGAGGCCACATGTAAAATATTTCAGTTTACATCAGCTTTATTTAAGTACTTGGAAAATATATTTTATTCGCTTGATATATGTAGTAGAAATGATTTATAATCATACATCAGGAATATATTGTTTTGTAAAGTCAAATACAAAAAAGTTTGGGTCCTGTGGACTCTCTTTCAGCTGGCCAATTTTGTTCATCACCGAATTTTTCATTGTCTTTGGCCTTTACAACAAGTGTACCATATTTGAAAGCTTTATCTCAAAAACTGTGGCTGCTATCGCGATACTACAGACATGCGGACAGATTTTTTTTCATAGAGTTATGTTTTTTCATTATAAATTGTCGAGATTCGTCCAGAAATGCAATAAATAAATTTTTAAATTTTTTCCCGAAATTGTAACATTTTTCTTCTTTTATTTATTATGACTCTTCTGGTGGTACCACATTCACCAAATTTAATGTGTCATCTAAAATGTTGTTGACAATCTTTCCAAATTTGGAAAGTCTCCCATTAGTATTTTTCGAGTTATCGCGGATACACACATACACACACACACACATCCACACACACATCCACACACACATCCACACACGCATCCACACACGCATCCACACACACGCACTGACATAATCATTCGGAAAATAGTCAAAATGGATTTAGAAGGGTTTAAAACGTATATATCAATCAATATCTCGAGGTCGAAAAAAATCACGATTACTATACTTCCTTATATTAGGTATAAGAAAGTAAAAACAATATTATTACAAACAGATTATGTCTAATGATCAGGGTCAGGAAACTAGTCCGGAGTTCAGAACCGGTAGCTACTACTGCCTCATATAGTTGACTGAAGGACAAAACTACAAAATAAGTAATGAAATGCATACCGCTTGATACGATGGATTATTCAGAATGACTGAACTCTGCCAATGCATTAGCACATACATGGTCACGTCACAACTAATATTTGTTCTGCATTCGTGGCTGTTAAATTTGGACGATTTGGTGTCTACATATGTTTGTACGAGGGAAATGAACGTTCTCCATCTACCGAGGTTAATGGTGTAAATTCTAAATAGTTCACATGGGCAGGCACTGACAATCCGCGCAGATAATTTTCACGAATTTTACACATTGTTTTGTATCCCAGGTTCCCGTGTAAAATATTTCTTACTGTTCACAGCCCGACTTTTGCTGTCTGATAAGAGACAAAGAATTTTGAACACTCAACATTCTGAGTATAACATTTACAACCTTATTACACCGAAAGTCAGTTGTGTCATCGGAATTCGCACAAAAAACATCTTCTCGATGAACGATGAAAATACTACCGCATTTTATAAACGTGAGATATAAATGCTCCGCAATATATTAGTGACATTATAATATTCCTCATTTGGAAGATCGACAAGAAGGCCCTCCAGCACTAAAGATCCAGCAAATAAGGTGAGTTGACCATTGGGTGATACCTAAAAATTCGTTTTATTTTAATTCATAAACCGCTAATATCCAGAAATTTTGCATCAGTCCATTTTTCTCTCTATGTAATAAGATAATCGAATTTTTTATTAAATCTTACACAGTCACCCGCAAAAATTTATTTCGTACATCCTCTATAATTTTGACCAAAAGATTTTTATATGACACTTGGTAGATATGTTTTACGCAATCTATGGCTACTACTTGTAAGTAAGGGAAAACTACATGCACAGAACATGACACATCAAAAAAAAATCCTCTTTTGTAACTGTACCGGCAATATTTTGTCGCTGGATAGCTGAATTTAAATGTCTTTCACAATGACGGCTGGTAAGAAGTAAGTAACATCAATTGCATGGAGTACATAGAATATGTGAACCATCTGTTGTTACGTTATCTTAGTTTCAATCATTTTTTGTAGTTTATGCACAAACGCTAGTAACTGCACCATTACTAAGGGCATTTTATGCGAGAACCAAACCAAACACCACCACAACCGCACGCTTCCACGTCCTTAAGATAACTGAACTGGGAATACCACTGCACAAACTGCCTATAATTTTACATGGGAGATTCCCGGAAACCCGCAGAGTCCTTGCACCTTTAAGCCTCGATACTTGTTATACGGTTGCATATATTACAGGTATATAAATAAACACACCACTAAAATTTGTATGTGGTGTGTTTATTTATATTTGTTTTATAAATGCCGGCTCTGAAAAATGGAAAACATTTCCGGCCCCTGCTAACGATGAATCTCGCCTGGAAACATATTACATAGTGGTACTATAATATAATATATAATACTATTTAATAATTATTGCAATTTTGCAGTGGTAGTCCATTAATTTCTTGAGGATTTTGCTGCGATCAGTAACGCATGTTTTGTTTATTTACAACACCTGAATAATGAAAGTGAGCTTCATCACCAGAAGTAGGATTTACCAATCGGATATGACGTAAAGCCAGGGTTGGCTTTAGGTGGTTATGTGTCAGATTTGCATGATGCGATATCTTAACTTGAAAATTTTTTTTGGGAATTCCGTATTATCCAAAGTTGATAAAGTCAATTTATTATAAATATTCACTTAAAGAAAACTGGAGATATAGGTGGATGTACTTAATAGTAAACTACACACATAAGTATTTTTCACTGCCGGTTACAAGAATAAAAGTATATTAATAATATCTGATATAAATGTTTTTTTAATTAAACTTCGGCGTCTTTCGTTGAAAATCCATTTATATTGCGAGAAGGACCGCTCGACGCCGACAGATGTAACTGGAGCATACTTAAAATATGTAAACTTTCGCAAAGTCACCACATTCATGCCCGGTGTAGCCGAGTCTACTTCTTTGCCGTTTAAAAGGTCTATTACACCTGTCAATTCCAAGATTTTTTTTTTAAATTGGAATTTTGCTTGTACCCTCGCAGCAATTTTTCCCTGTAACTGAAAAATATATTGTCGAGGATCAAACACAACGTTTATTGCATCAACTGTAGTAAATTGAAGGTCCCGTATGCCTAGAGGAATTCGTGAAAAACTTCCGTGTATGGTCTCCAGATTTTCTTGAACAGTTGGATCCATAAATGCCTGTTGCGCCTGTGAAATAGCAACTGCGTCTGCATTTAACTGCTGTATTAGGGATTTCACATTTTCAAAATGACAGTAATAGTACGATGTTGCCTCTAGCCAAGTTCCCCATCGTGTTAAATGGGCTGTGGAGGGAGTATTTGGTAGAATTTCATGAAATAACCGTACTCGACTTGGTGCTTTAAGAAAAACTTTCTTTACACTAGATATCAAATTATCAACATTAGGGTAGCTTACCCTAATAGCTTCAGCAATCTTATGAAGCCCATGTGCTAAACATGTTACGTGAAATATATTCTGATATGTTTCCTTCAAAATTCTTCCAGCAGCTTTCATATAATTCACCCCATCGGTAAGAAATCATAAAAACTTGTCCTTATCTTCTGCATATTTGTCACCTCAAAACTTTTGTAGACTTGAATTTACTAACTCCTCTATAGTGCGAGAATTTGTAGCCTCTAAAATTTTCGAGGCAATCAAGTGCCCGCTCATTGCACAATTTTTCTCCAATGCACCCACTAAAACATTCGCTACCTTAAACCTGCAAGCATTAGTGGTTTCGTCCACGCCAGATGTACTTCCCATTAAGCTCAGAAGAAATTTTCTGCCTAATATTTTCACACTCCGTTGATAAATATTTTTTTATTAGTATAGACCCCGAAGGCACGTTAACATTGCTATATTTGCCACTAATACATTTTTAGGAAAATTGTCTAAAAAGTGGATTGTCTAGTTTCGACCACGGTATGTTATATCCTATCATAAATTCCACAAAATCCAAGTTAAAATTACTTTGCATGTCAGTAACTGTAAGGAAAGCCACCTATACTCCGTTTATGGTTTTTTGAGGAAATATGTCTATTAATATTTGTATTGTATGACCACGAAATTGCAATACAGTTGTCTATCATCAAATTGTAAATCGGCAATATCGCGATTCCAAGAATTTACTGTAGCTTCTGTCGGTTTAGTACCTTGTGACATTTTAACTGCGCATTTTTAGTACCTACGTCCGAATGAATCCACGTTATGCAAGATACTGCTTGATCGTGTTATATGGTTTGTCCCTTCCATGCTAGTCCGGCTGTTGTCCTTCAGTAATGTAAATTACCAATATACTGTAATTTAAAAAGAATCTATTACGCATTACGTTTTAATTTAATATAGTACCATTCCCGACAAAACTAAGTTACCATGAACATTGTAAAATTAAATAAAAAGGTAATAATATGTTAGTAAAACTTTTCCCGGGAACCAATCAGTAAATCCCACTGTGTCCCATCACACATGAGAAGCTTATTCATTATATTAGGTTGTTTTTGCAACATTCTTAACATTGTATTGCTTCATTGCAATCGTTTGTCTTGTGGAGAAAACTTTCCTGGACTATTTGGATGGAATTTTAGTTTGTACGCCATCCGCTGGAAATACCAAAGACCTAAGCTTGCTGTCGGAGTGAACGACATGGGGAACGATATAAAGTTTCACTTATAGCGTTCTCGATTGGTCGAACTGGGACTGCACTTGGGTGGCATTGACACTACACTGGATATGTCAGAAATATGCTCCAATGGAAGGATATTTCGATCCTCCAAACGTCTTTTTGCGTTTGTGGTGTGATTTGTAGAGGTTATGGCACGGATTCACGAGCTTTTGCAAGTGAAATTATTAATTTTTTTAAAACGACCTAAGAATTCAATACAAATTTTAAAACGTTTTCAACAAACCCTTCTATCCTCGGCAGGTGTTTCCGTGCGCTAGTTAAAAATTGACAGCTTTTTCCATCGCTTATTTTTTCGCTTATATTTTTTAATTGCACTGGCAGCAGCACGACCTCTGTCTCTGAAACTTCATGCAAAAAATATACAATCAGTTCAATAATTACTACCACAATTTTCCACTGGAATATAAATGTTGCACTCAGTGCGCACTAGTTTTACTAATGGGAAAACGCTTTCAACTGCTGGTGTATTCACTGTTTTTGGTGATCCGTGTTTAAAAACAAGCACGCTGTCACTATCTTCAAAGTTATTCATCCACCTCAATGTCGTGTTGCGTTTAGGAATACGACCACGCCTAGCAACATTAAAGTTTCGAAAACGACATCGCGCTTCAGTCACTAAATTAGTTTCATGGGAAAAAACGAACTGTTTTAGTACGGTGAGCTAAGGATCATCATTGTTGAACCAGTTTTTTGTAGTAACCGTCAGAAACTGCATAAAATTAACAAAACGACAAATGATTAATGGCTTGCATATGTCTTTTCCTATGCGGTCTTGTTAAATCAACCGTACGCCGTCTTGTGTATTACCTATATGCAGTGAACAAAACAGAGAAAAAATGTAGAAACATATTTTTCGACAAAAAATGCCTTGATTTTTATTATGATTTTTTTATCGAAGCGCAGCGCTCATGTTTCCTACTACACGCATGATTCATACACACTCTGGAGTTCATTATAATTATTATTGTCTACAAATGGTTTGTTTAGTTACTTCAACAGAACCAACCGATCCGCCCTGATTAGGACCAACATTTAGAATAATTTCTTTAGGATATTTAACCTATATAAAGCAAACATTTTTAGGAGTAGATATTTTTCCAATTAAGAAAATGTGTTTATTGAAAGATCTTACAAGTTGGATGTTAGTGAAACAGACACACAGCATCACAACGTTTTACTTGATCTCTGTAGATACATCTTTTTTATCATTATTTGTAAAACAAATATACAGACAGCAGCATTAAAGTTGCAAGCCGTTAGTATTTTTTATGTGCTCGAATTATGTTTGTATTGTTTGACTTGATGATAATTTTTTTCTATTCCAGACATGTGGTTTTTTCTCCTCTCCCTTGGAAATAAATTTAACCGCATAAAATCCTTTTGTCCAATTTAAAAAGACAAAATTTGATTGACAAATTGCCTTTTAATAATATTTCTTTCACCTTGTCACTGGTTATCTGCGATAATATGTCAGTATCAACATTCAAAGCATATTTGGCTGCTGTTTCTCAATGTAAAAATAATAAGTATCTAACACTCTGTTTTTTAGAATGTCGTTAGATACATCCTCCGAAATTGTTTCTATAATTTATGAATTATACAGACTTCTGACTGGCCTATGGGCTGAATACTTATCGAGCTTTGCCTAGTAGGCTGTCGGCCACTCCAACCCTGTTTATAAAAAACATCCTACATACTCAAGATCAAATTATATTAGACAACTTTAAAAAGTCGTTGAAATTATAATTGAAATATCTTTTATTTTAAAATAGAATATAATTTAAGGACTAATAATTAAATATTAGATTAAACTTAACTTATCACATGGCACTAAGAAACAATTTACCAAGTGCGATGGTGGTGTAATGGTCAGCATAGTTGGCTTCCAAGCAGTTGATCCGGGTTCGATTCCCGGCCATCGCATGTTTTTTCATTATATTTCTTTATTAGAAAAAATAATACTATTTAAAATGTGTTGTCGAAGAACTAGAAAAACCAATTGACTATAAATAGTGCATTGCAATTTGTAATTTTATCAATAAAATCTACTATGGCAAAAAATTCGCAACTAAAACGATAAATACATTAATCAATTTTACAGTAATCTAAAAATAGCACGTATTTTTGCTCTACTGAAAAGTGATATGGGTCGTTACTTTTAAGAATAAATTTACATTGTTTATTGTTTATAAAACAACTATTAGGGTGTTTACTTTTACTCTACGCTTTATCTCACGATAGTGCTTTTGTTAACTAATTAATAAGTTAGTCAATATACAAGCTATTATTTATAGCTGTTGTTAAAACATTCACTTTTTTGCTCATTGCGATTTTTATTTTAATAAAAGTGAGAGGTGCAATAGCGTACCGAAGTCCCAATGGGCGTCAGCGTGAACTCTTCGTTACGGACACCCTTGCATAAACGATCAGTAGACTGGGCCAAATTCCGAGTAATTCAGCGGCGTCGCAAAGAACGAACACGTATTACTGGATTAGTTACACGTGAAACATATGAACCGACTGCATTGCATCCAAGTAGGTAAAGAACGACCGCACGTCGAAAATTATCCCCATACTAAAAAAATTAGGGACACAGCAGTAGATGAAATGACAGACGCAACAAGCAATTATATGGCAAATGTGAGATTCTAGTGGACCATTGCCTGCATCTTTACTTGCTAGTAAAATAGTTGAAGCCCAAATGCGAAAACTGTACGGAATCTAGTGATAACATCATTGAAAGCGATGAGTATTTTAGTTCACAAATGTTAATGCAACACGGTATATGCTTAAAGCTGGTCAGTTGCGAAAAAGCTGTCTTTCTACATATAATACATGTGGTCCATGCCCTACATTTGGTAGCAGAGGAAATTAAAAAAAATACACCAGGGTAGATGCGCTAATTCCAAACACAAAACATGTATTTATGAAAGCCACTAATTGTAAATAAGTTAAAGCTTTCGTTTGGCATGTGCCGAAGTCACACTGCTGTCATCACAGTATATTTTAACATGTTTGATTTGGGACATGATTGGAGGCAGTTCTCTATTATCACAAGTATTTTAATGAGGTAAAAATTTTGTGAGCTCGGCAATTATTTAGCAATCAAGGAGTTGAGGGTGATATACACATTATTTATTAACAATTATAATGTGATAGTAATCAGTGTCGCAGTGAGAAGCTTCTTTCAGTTGATAATTGATATCTTTTTTAAGTTTACACATATCATCTCCGTTGATGTTAAACGATTATTTTCGCTCATTTAGATTTACACTATAGTTTCTATTGTATCTATGGTGCAACCTTGTAAATTACAGTGTAAATTCATTGTGTTG
This sequence comes from Rhamnusium bicolor, assembly GCA_029963845.1. Taxonomy (NCBI): domain Eukaryota; kingdom Metazoa; phylum Arthropoda; class Insecta; order Coleoptera; family Cerambycidae; genus Rhamnusium; species Rhamnusium bicolor. The sequence goes on along the minus strand of JANEYF010002186.1, from coordinate 363,035 downwards.
GGTTGCTTAATCATTTAAATAAATAAATAACGTAACTTTATTATTATTATAATAACTGATACCTCTAAAAGTTTCAATCACCACATTTCTATCTACAAGCCGCCTCTGATTTTATTAATTTATTATTTAATTGTTATATTTGATACAATTAATCATCAGTTATTGTACTCAATTCTCCATTTTATAGGCTTTCTCAAAACTCAGTAACTTTGATAAAAAATTACCTTTCAAACCGAGTACAATTTGTAGAAACCACGAAAGGCAAGTCCAATTATGGTAATATATCCTGTGGAGTCCCACAAGGATCTATTTAGGGCCCTTGCTGTTTTGTATTTACACCTGCAATATAAACAATGTTCTACAAAATTGTACAGCACACATGTACGCTGATGACACTCGATCTATTACACATTTAATCACACGGATATAGATAATGCCAAACCTAAAATAAATAATGATTTAAAATGGATTAGCAGTGGCGTCCCAGCTTCACAATTTGCAAATAAACCCAATCAAATCAAATGTTTTAATTTTTGGTAAAATCGATTCGGTGGAAGCAGATCTTAGAATTTCAATAAACAATAATATACTAATACCTACTAATGCAGCAAAAAATCTAGGTGGGAATTCGAGGGCAGATCTGCGTTTTTAAAAAACATGTTTCAAAATGTATACAAAGAGCCTATTTAAATCTAAAATGTTATACCCACATCATCACTTGTTTTCTAAATCATTGAAAATTAAATTAACTAACACTTTAGTGTTATCACATTTTAATTATTGCGACGTTTTATAGGCCTTGTCTACATAAAATGAATATGGATAGAGTAGAAAAAGTACAGAAATCGTGTCTCAGGTCTATTTATGGTATTAGTAAATATGAAAGAATATCTCACAAATTAAAAGAGACAAACTGGCTAACCATGGCTGGTAGAAGAAAACTTCATTCTCTAGTACTTTTTCATAAAATTATTCATAACAAAAGTCCCCCTTATCTATAGCTAAATAAGATTTCGCTCGGATATATACCTTAAATTTAAGATATAAAGGATTACTCTCGCCACCTCCTACAAAACTGCTGTTTACCAGCGGTCTTTCTCTGTTCAACATTTACAAATTATATAATTCACTACCCTCTGTCTACAAACAGTTACCAATTGCGAAATTTAAACTCATGTACAAGAACTTAAGACATAGTAATAACTGCATTTATAATTAGATACCTATATTGTAATATTTGTCCGTCACATACTATCTTTGTTGGTTCTTCTTTTTTTCTTTAATTTACTATTTTTTCTCTTTAATTTATTGTTTTTTTAATTTATTGTTTTTTAATTTATTGTTTTTTTACTCTACACGTATTATTATACTTAATGTTGAGGCTAGAACTAAGATCAGCAGTCTCTCTCTCTGAGGACATGTTGTTTCTAGTCTCTTTTTGCAGATTATATATTAATGATTTTTGTTTTTCTTTTTTAATTGTTTTTTTTTTTTTAGTTTTTAGTTGTAAAATTTGTAACATTTTATACTATAGTCTGCAAATATATATTATTATTATTATTATTATTATTACTTTTTTATACAAATTACGGGTTTTTGAAAATAAGGTAATCGGAGAAAAAATTTCTGTCATCCAAATTAAATTTTCTATCAACTATGAGCTCCATGCACTAGCCGGATTTTTAAATTAATTCACGTATTCTATTACAGTCTTATTAAATATTAGCAATTACCAAATCTGTTTTAATAATTTCTACCTAGAAAATGTCTAAATTACCAATTGAATACCATGCTAGTAGCGTGTATGAAAACGCTGTCCTGTTGGCGCGACATCAGGAACTGATGATTTTCAGTAACACTTTAGTAGGTTCACACAAAATTTCACGGTGGAAAATATCTTCTTTTAAGATCCCAGAATAACATATAAAAAATCTAAAAATCATTCGAAAACCGAGAATCCTCTTGTTGCCCTGCTATGCCTTTTTTAGATAATATATCATTTTTTTTTTTATTGCCTTCGCATAATTATTTTTCATATTATTTTTTTAATTACTCATTGAAATGAATCCTCCCTTTAAAAAAACGCAACTTTTTTTCGAAACTTCTTTGGATCCCGTCTAATCATCTTTAATCACAATTTCATATGTTTTTCGTTATTCGGAACTTGGATAAAAGTTGTTTCTGGTGTTTTTATTGAAGTACTTTTACATTAGCACGATGAAACAAGTAATATGACGATTTCGAGCAGTTGATCATTATTACTTCATTTAAAATTTCACAACAATCACAACACAAAATATAACACCACATGTTTATATTTAACAACGTGTTTTGCCTGCTTTGTTGCACTATGGTAGTTCCTGTTCTATGACGTGTGACGTCACGGAATCGATCTGCCTAGCAGGCGGTGTTTGAACGCGTATTGGATTAATTCAAACCTTAATGTTGAATAAATTTTGTAAAAGACAAAAAAAAAAATCCTTTACACGCTGTTTTTTGTATTAAGTAGAGATTCCAAAAGTGCCAAAATTATTTTTGCATGGGGTCTATCAAACTTGAAATAGACTTCAAGGTGGTCACAAAAAAATTCTGGCTGTTTTGATTTCTGTCGTCTAAATTAAAATTTTCTATCAATTGTGAGCTCCATAATTACCAAACTTGAAATTGATTTCATTGAAACATTTAATAGATTCATCCTACAGCAGTCTGTGATATAATAACCAAATCTTAAATATCTAATCTTATCAAATTTTCTAAAAAAATTGGCGATTTCAAATTACTCTACGTACTGCCTTTTGTTTTTATTTATTTCATATTTTAATAGGTTAGGCTTTGGATAATACTGCATACAGTTTGTTATAGTAGGGTGATTGCGCCAGTTAGCCGGCCATATCTTTTTGTCGGCCACTTTTTGTAAAAAAATACTATAAATAGTCTATGTTCTAATATATCTTGTTTTATAAAAGTATTACTAGCTTTCGGCCAGTCTTCCTCGGCTACAGTGACCAATTTTAGCGCAATAACGGCTAGATTAGGAACTAAAATAATTCGTAAAAATATGGTCGCTGTTGAACAAGTGTGCCTTCTTAAGTTGCTCTACAATTTGTAGTGTGTACTTCCAATGGAAATAGTGAGTATTACATTTTTTGTTACAGTTTTGAAGATTTTAGTTGTCTTGTATAAAAATACTTATATATAGCCTCATTTTAGATAGAAAAAACGTAAATTAACTCAAGTAATAATTTTAGGGTTAAGTGGCCGGTAAATTCGATATCAAAAAGTAACTGTACCATCTTGTCAGGGTGGCCGAAAGTAGGAGATTGCTGCTGGGTTGTTTTGTCTCCTTCTGTTATTATTACTTTATGTATATTTTTCTCTTTTCTTCACATTCATATTTAATTATGAGAGAAAAGTACAACCAGCTTCCGCCTCTTTTTTTGCAAATGCGCTGAAAAAGGGTCCAGTTTTGTACCACCTCATTTAATATCCATTGTAATTTAACCTTGGTATCCAAATTCCTTTCTCGGCCATATTTAGGAAAAGACAAAAGCTTTATTTTTTTCTGAATTATACCTAGATGGCTGGTGAGAAGAAAATTAAAAAATTAATGTCGATGCGACAGAAGAACAAGACCCAGAATTTGAGAAATATTGTCGAAAACACAGGATGAGACTGAACTCAAAAACAAAGCAAAATACTGACAATGAGCTTCTTCAAACAAAAGCAGGTAGAAAAAATCATGAAAATGAATAAAATAAGACCGAAATTTTTGCCGATGCACAGTGTGGCAAGATACCCCAAAAGCTGGCATTAATTCATAGAACGAATTTGGTAAAATTTTTGTTGTTGAGAATAGCTGACGATGGTTGTTAATGTATAAATAAATCAACTTTATGATGTTTTGCTCGTATATTACGATATACAGGGTGTAATTAAAAAAATAAAAATCTAAAATAAAAATAAAATTTATAGTACTTAATTTTTTAATACATTATTTGCCCAGGAGTATGCAAAACACTTAAAGAACCTAGTAATATATTTCCTTTATTAAATTAAGAATTCACAACTTAAAGTTTTATTAATATTTGTGAATAGAAATGAATATGTCTATCCGTAGTGATTAATCGTCTGCGTCTGATGCAGATAAGGAACAGTCCTTCTCATTCTCTAAATTATCTGCAGAAATATTGGGGGCAATTAATAAGTCGAATACTTCCCTAGGAAAATGTTTAATTTTTTTTAGGAAGTTGTCTATAACTGGTTATTACTGGATCCGATGTAATCAGAATTAAATGATACACATCCTCTTCGCTGTTCTTTAAAAGTAACTTATTTTTAGGTATAATAAATTTTAATATTAGTCGTCCCCCGATGATTCCAGCTTGGTTAGCGAAACGCTTGTAGTATACTATGCAGTACTTATGTTTTTTGTAGCACCTGATCAGGTGTTGTAACCCTGTTCAGGTTATCATTTTTTAATTAAAATGTTCAATAACTTTTACATTTATCGAACAATTGTTTTCAAAAACAATAGGGTTCTTCCTCCAACTAACAGTAACTTACAGTCCAAATTCCAATACGATCAGACTTTCCACTCTTAAGTTATCGTGCTTACAAAAAACGTGACGGACGGACGGACGGACAGACAGACAGACAGACAGACGAACATTTTTGAAAGTCATTCAGAATTCAACGACTAACACAATGATATGAAATTTTTTTTTATGCTATGAGCGATATTTATTATTTTAAAATGTGCCGATTAAATACAATATACTCTTCGTTTTAGTTGCGAAGAGTATAATAATATACTGTAGGGTTGTTGAAAGAGGCAAATAAAATAATAAGGGGTAGACACGAGTATTTGATTTAGCTTTACTATGAATCTATTCTAGTATTACTATATTAATTTATAAAATTTTACGTGGGGAAGCGTGGAGGATGTGACCTATTACATTAAGGATTTTTTGAACAATACGTAAATATTTGGCACTTCGGAAAAGGCATTTTCAAAATATTATTAAAATTATTTCATTCATAAATTAAAAATAAATCCATTAAATTTACATAATACGTACCTGAGGGTGTTGATGGGTCCATTTCAAACAAAGTAATAATAGCGAATTTGAAAAAACACAAAGTAATTTGTTAGGATAATATTTAATTTAAAAAATACACGGGTCAACCGCAGTTACATAGACCTTATGCCTGCGGGTTTGGTAGAAACAAAAGCATGCATCAAGATTAAGTGGTGGGGAAAACATGCCCCTATTCATGCTGATAATAAATAGCAACAATACTTTGTTCGATGCGACATTTTATTTTTTCATTTTTTGCCAGCTTTCGGGGTATCTTGCCACACTGTGCGATGGGAAAATTAAGGATATAGTGGGAATACTTAAGAAACCTCAAAGTAGGATTTGCATTCTAGGAAATAGTTATCAAACGACAGTATAGTGACCAAAAGATTAAAGAGAAGGACGACAACTGATTCATGGATATCACTGAAATAGCAACTGCATTCAAGAGAGTGGCGAAGACAATAAAATTAAGATCGAAAGTGAAGTTTCTTTAGACAGTAGTGCATCAACAAAAAAAACCTGATCCATTTGAAACCCATTTGACATTTCCAGGGGTGGTTAAAATATCTGGAAAGTAAAGGTGAATTTACCGCTATATCATCACAAGCTTGACGAAATTACTATATAAACAAAGAAAAAGAAAAAGCTGATAAAGTTGAAAATATGAAAAGGCGAAAAGACAAAAAATTGCGAACAAAAAAAGAAAAAAAATGGAAAGGAACAACAAGAAAAATGGTAGACGTATTAAAAAAGAAAATATAATTAATAAGCCAAAGATGAGATGTGTGAAATGTGAGGAGGAACTTATTAGTGACAGAGGAGGACAAAGAAAAAATATTAGTTGTGACCATTGTAACAACTGGTAGCATTTAAGGTGCACAGAATTGTTTGATTTGACTTATAAAGTTGCTGCCTTAAAAGAATACAAGTGTGATTAGACTAATAAGTGCAAAGAAGTACCTTACAAACAATAAGTTCTGCCAAATAATACATTTTATGTTTTTTCAATGTTATTTTTTAAATCCTGCATTTTCTAAATAAAACTTCAATGTTTTCTATTTTATTACTGAATAAATTACTTGAGCTGCTGAGATGCACAAAATTTACCCTTACAGTAGGCAGTGAATACTTTTACAAACCAATCATGAATTGAATAAAATTCGGACATTGTTTTTTTTCTGTTATGTTCAATTACTATTCTGAAGGAAAAAATATGCGGAAACCTATCTCTGCAATAAAAAATAGATATGGCCGCACTATCCGAATTTGCTCGGCAGACCGGCCGAAATCAAGACTTTAAATAGCCGGTTATTGGCACATGGGAACCAAAAAGTGGTAAAAAGAACAATTTTTATTTTTTTATGAATTTAGAATTTTAAAATGAAGTTAAGACTTCTACAAATTTTAATTTTATTTCCAAACATATTAAAATATGCAACAAATATATTAAAAAATTAAAATATAAATAGGTAGGTTGATCCCATATGAGTAATTATTCATGATAAAATAAACAGAAAAATTCTCATAAAATTCCTTTTATTAATGTGACCGGTTTCGTGAACAAGTAATTACTTCACATCATCAGACACAGGACTACAATAGAAAATGAGTATGGTGGTTACATACATACATAAATAAATGTTAATAAGTTAATAAAACTTAAAAAACAGGAATACAGAAGACAATTATTTCAAATTTTTTTACTAGTAAAAACTTATTGGTAAAAAATGTTTGATAAAATTTTTGTACAAGAAAGATTGAAATTGTTTAAATTAATCAGGATTACGTTAGTTTAAAATTATAATATAGAATAATGTAAAATTTAAATAATTGAAATGTGTAAAAAGGAGGAACATTTTTATATAATACTTACATTTTTATAAATAAAAAACCAGGGTAGTCAAATTAAAATTAAAATAGTTTTGCAACATAGTCAAATTATAAATAAATGTAAGATATAAAATTTTTTTTGTTAGTATCTAATTAACTTTTTAATAAAATTTCTAAAATTTAACGTGCTTCTTCTTTTAAACACATACATATACTACAATAGTTAAAATCTAATAGGGGTAAATATTTTTTAAAAAAGAAAATAGATTAAAAATAGTGTCCTCTAACGGACTATCTGAGAACTAACGTAAAATAAAATTAAAATTAAGGTAGAAAACTATGTGTGCACTAGGTTTCTTTTTACAATAGTGGAGTTAATTATATTTCAACTGCAGATGGTGATAGCGGTGAAATTGCATTTAAACGTGGTGGAAATATTAACTTCTAAGAAATTGAGGTTATATTATTATAATATCGAGCACGTGGAACATATTTCAGTAGAAAATTCACAATAATACAAAAACAAATTAGACAACCACAGAGAAAGTCAATGAAGATTGAAATTGGATCTGTGAGTTCAGAGATAATGTGTTGGGATCTCTTGAATCTTTCAGGATTTCTAAACTTTCAAGATTATTAATCAAATTTCCTGTTACCTAAATGTAATATTTTAAGAGTATTATCAAATGTGTGGTTGTTATCTACAAGATGTTTGGCGAAATGGGAAAACCTGAGGATGAGCTAATACACCGGACGTGTTCTTTTAACCGTGTTTTAAAATTTCTATATGTGCAACCAATATATGTGCCGTTGCATGTATTACATGAAAGTTTATAAACCCCACATCTATCTAGTGGATCTATTTGATCTTGTTAAAAGTACCTTTATCTCTAAATAATTACAATCAGGAACTTTCGGTTATTAAACAAATAGCGGCCACTCATAACTATAACACTACTTTAATTGATACCTTACTAACAAAAAGATTAAATAAATATGTCCAAAATACAGTGTACATAAATACATACAGAGAAGTTCCATCTGAAATTCCATACCGTTTTCTTACGTCCATAGGCCCTGTTTCATATAAAATTTCTAACTGCTTTAAAAAATATTTTTCATATCTCCTTTAAATCAACTAACTCTATAGAAAAGTTGTTTGTCAATGGTAAAGATCAAATAGATCCACTAGATAGATGTGGGGTTTATAAACAATTTCAATCTTCATTGACTTTCTCTGTGGTTGTCTAATTTGTTTTGTATTATTGTGAATTTTCTACTGAAATCTGTTCCACGTGCTCGATATTATAATAATATAACCTCAATTTCTTAGAAGTTAATATTTCCACCACGTTTAAATGCAATTTCACCGCTATCACCATCTGCAGTTGAAATATAATTAACTCCACTATTGTAAAAAGAAACCTAGTGCACACATAGTTTTGTACCTTAATTTTAATTTTATTTTATGTTAGTTCTCAGATAGTCCGTTAGAGGACACTATTTTTAATCTATTTTCTTTTTTAAAAAATATCTACCCCTATTAGATTTTAACTATTGTAGTATATGTATGTGTTTAAAAGAAGAAGCACGTTAAATTTTAGAAATTTTATTAAAAAGTTAATTAGATACCAACAAAAAAAATTTTATATCTTACATTTATTTATAATTTGACTATGTTGCAAAACTATTTTAATTTTAATTTGACTACCCTGGTTTTTTATTTATAAAAATGTAAGTATTATATAAAAATGTTCCTTCTTTTTACACATTTCAATTATTTAAATTTTACATTATTCTATATTATAATTTTAAACTAACGTAATCCTGATTAATTTAAACAATTTCAATTTTTCTTGTACAAAAATTTTATCAAACATTTTTTACCAATAAGTTTTTACTAGTAAAAAAATTTGAAATAATTGTCTTCTGTATTCCTGTTTTTTAAGTTTTATTAACTTATTAACATGTATTTATGTATGTATGTAACCACCATACTCATTTTCTATTGTAGTCCTGTGTCTGATGATGTGAAGTAATTACTTGTTCACGAAACCGGTCACATTAATAAAAGGAATTTTATGAGAATGTTTCTGTTTACTTTATCATCATAAAATATAAATGTTATTTTTTGTGAGAGTAGTGTAAAATAAAAAAATTACGTTGTTGCCGAAAACCAGCTAAGTCACCCTAGTACTTAGTGATCTTGAGTTTACTTTCAAATAACCTTAAGTCGTTTAAAGAGCACTGCTAATATTATTAAAAGGAATAATGAAGTTGCAGAAAATTATGTCATTCAGTTCATTCATTAAAAATTAGATTATGTTGAACAACACAGTATGAATACTTATTATAAATAAAATACTTATCCCTTGTCAGTCTTTCAAGGCAAAGCCGATTATTATTTCTAAACATCATATAATAGCGGAAATAAGTAAAAAACCTATAGAGTAGTTAGTTACCTGTAGGTGAAAGTAGTACAGAGCGATCAAAAGTAACCGAATCAGTGTTGAGTTGAAAGGAAAAAATGTTGATATACATATATAAATACACTAGGTTTAATTCTTTTTACTCTATGTAAGTGCCATTGAACTGTCAAATCTGTAGTAGAATATTAAACTGATACCCAGGACCGGCTTTAGCGATGGAAAACTATATGGTCAAAAAGGGACGAAATTGTCCAAATTGAAAGGGAATAGTTCCTAATAATTAAAATATATTGTCATTTAAATATATGGGTAGTAGTAGTAGTAGCTAGTTATTTTACTAGGCAAGTAGGCCACAATGGGCCTTTTTTACCTAGGGACCTACAGTTTACCGTGAACTCCGAACCACGGTCCTCGACTGTCAACTAACCCACCGCCTGGGCCTGCCCGCCTGCACCGCTGGTAGAGTGGCAAACCTCCTGCGTAGGTCTCTTCGACCCTCCACCCGGGCTTGCCTCTCCGCCTGCATCAGGCTAGCGGCCTTTCCGGGATTGTCTGTTGACAGCCTGTCGACTGTTAGATGAGCTATCGTTCATCCATCCAATTGCCGTACTCGATCAGTGCTGATTAACTTCACTGATCGAATATCGGAAATTAAACGGATGTCCATACCTCACCCCTAAATATATGGGTAAGTAATGTAATAAGTTTCCTAAATCGATGTTAGTTATCATGAGTAAATAAAGATATATAAGAACCACTCAATATAGTTTAGTTTGATATTATCAGTATGCAATGTTTCAGGGTTATTATTGGAATATCGCTTAGCGGTAATTTTTCTTTAGGCGGATATTTCGAATATTTTGAAGATATAGATCGGGACAGTCTATCATTAATAATAGTATTAATATGAGGGGGGGGGGGGGGAAAATCCCCCGGGCCACCGGCCTGTGTGGGTTGGCGGCCAAAAGGAGGTTTGTCGGTCCGTGGCGGTAAAAAAAAAACAAAAAAAATTATAAACTGTGTTGTTTTAGGCATTATGATTGGGAGCAGTAGAACCAAGCAAATGGTTCAGTTGGTCCTCAATATGAATAATGATATAAACACCACTCCCAAAAATGTGAATTAGGATTGCTCAAAATCTGACATATTGGCGTATACTGAATTGCAACCAGTCAATTTTAATGTTACCTCAACATCGTTTCATGAACATCTTCGTCATTCTTCATTTGATGATACATATTTGAATGATCCCAATATTTCGAATATACTGTCTAATTTGGCTGATGATAGTATTCATCTACTTTTTGAAGAACGCCCAACGTCTTTTAGTCAGTATAATTTTTCTGAAAATGATTTGCATTTGAATGACACTGGTGATTCCAATAAACAACCGGATTTAGCAGTTGTACTTGTCAACGATTATGATTCGGACGACTCGGTGAAAGATCCCGATTTCAACGCCGACAGCGCAGATAACGATAGTCCATTAAGTGTTACTAAAAACAAACAATCTAAGTTGAACTATCTATAAAAAGAATGCCAAAATTATATGATTTTAAAGATTTTATCACAGTAGTCTAAAACGAAATCACAGTAGTTTAAAACGCAAATTTAAAGAAGGTGAAAGTGATAACTGCTTAAAACTTTTTTGAATGGGAAGACAGTTATTCTGTCTATAAACTTAATAAGCAGCAGCATCGGGTTTATTTGAAGGATATAGTTCAGATTTCGAGCAAAAAGAGGAGACCACACTTTGACGTATAAAACAAGTTTCCTGACAGACAAAGAATCCTGCTTATTTTTTTTAAAAAACAAACCAAAAATGGAGTATCTTTTCCAAAACAGCGAAGACCGGTGAGAGATAATATTGAAGAGAAAAACTCTCTATTCTCAAAAACATATCTTCCGTTATGCTTGAAAGTCATTTGAAGTTTTGGAGGGATCTTCGAGTTAATGCAGTTTATTTACCAACAATAAGGGCTAATTTTTACGTCTTTTATACCAATTACTAGTTCTTTATATGTAATTTAGTTTTAGTTGTACAAGAAATAATTAACATTATAAAAATAATAAAAAATTATTTCATAGGCACAGACAGGTTTAACGTGTATTACCAGTAATCGAATTTACACATCATAATAATTAATACCATGAATTTTTTTAATTGAAAACATCTTAAAAACGGTATTTACAAGTTTGAAAATATTTTTAAAGTGACATTTACAATATTTCTTAAAATTACTTAACATGAAATTGGTATCCACCTTTTTATAGATAACATTTTAAAAAATTAACTGTAACAAACTTAAAATTTAAGTTTCATTTCTTTAATACAGAAAAAACATCTATTTGCTTATAGTTGATTTTAAAATGTTTAGAATTTAGCCTCAACTTTAAAGTCATTTTTCTCTATTTCATAATGTATGGAGATACCTCTTGTAAGCTTAACACAGCAGTGTAGCAGTGTACATTCTAGATGTCAATAAAGAATTTTTACTGCAATTCACATAAAACATATAAACTAATTCATTATCGTGAACATTATTTATTTTTAATAATTATTCTAGTTTTAAATGCATCGACATATGTATGTGCAATAAAAAAACACAATTAATAATTGGCACAACTGTCACAATCAATTATAATTTCTGGCAGTTTCTTATCTTCTATTTCCACGGTTTGTTTGAAATTGAACTTACGATTTTTAAATTATTGCGAATGAACAAGAAAATATCTTTGATTTGTTGTTTTGTTGCTTAATAATTAAAAAAAAATCTTGGAAATAATTCTATGTTTTTAAGTTTATTTTGTTATTCTTGTTTTTCGCTAATTTCTCATAAGATGCCTACAGACACACGTACATGTCATAAGACATAAACGCACGTTCATGTACGCGCGTGCATGCGCGCCAGTGTGTAGACAAAATTTGAATTAAAAGTACGTTGACCATGTCTTTTGTTGCTGCTTGAATAGAATTAAGTGTGTGCGTAGGGAATATGAATACTACATACATGAACGTGCGTACATGAACGCGCGTACATAAAGGTGCGTTCTTGTCTTAAAACTTTAAGACATGTGTATCGTGTATCGGTTGGCACCTATAGCCTAACTACATCAATTGTGATATTTACTATTTTTTTATTTATTATTTATTAAAGGCCAAATTACTTTAAAAAAAGTTTAAAATAGTCAAACTATGAACCCTCTTAATTTATTGGTTATATTTGCATAAAATTTATCAAAAATAGGGAACTTTTTTGTTGTTTCTCAAAATTTTGACATAAACGATCATATCCTCAAAACTATTGAAAATAAATATCAAGTATGATAGATAGTCAGAAAGCTCTTAGAATTCTCTAATCGAATATGAAATAACATACGCAGGGTGTTCTGTTTAAAATAACAAAGTTATTGAGGTTTTTAAATCTTCTAATTTGACAAAATTATAGACATCCTGTAGGAAAAAAATCTAAAATTGGATACATAGTTTGAGAGCCACTTTCTATTGACCGCAGCATTTCACATTAGAACAATACAACGTTTCTTGTAAGGTGTACATCTGTCAAAATTTCTATACAATTTCAAATAATCCCTGCACTGCTCAAAGAAAGTACATGTTATGGTAGTTCATTGAAAAGCTCTTGACGTTCACTAACTAAATATGCACTAACATATAGGGTGTGTTATTTAACTTAAGAAAGTTGACTACTATGCAGCCAAAACTAAACACCCTGTGTGACTAAAAATATTTTTAGAATATGCAGTGATGAATGCTGAACAACTTTTCATTTCACTTTTTTTTTCTGTCTGTAATAGTTACAGAGTTATGAAATAAATAAGTACTAGGTAGATACCCTGTATATATAAATAAAAAAAGTTGTGAAAATCATAAAAAGATTTATTTCGTTAAAGTCATTCATAACTGCAGCACTAGTAGATCTGCGTGTATGAGTCATTCCATATGAAATCGTCTAAAAAATGTTTTTTGTTGCTCCACTATTTTAGATTTTGCTTAAACTTTGTGAGAATCTTCTTTAGGGTTCCAATGAAGGAAATCCACCGTCATTTACTTTTCGTATGCGTCAGTTTCTCGCCTGCCCGAATTCAAACATTTCAAAAACGTCATTTTTTTCTGATATTTTTGCTTCTTTTAAGCCACCTGCATACGCACAAAGGATAAAAATAACAAAACGAGCATTACAGGCTTTTGAAGTTCAATGTAAGAACTAAATATCCTGTAAGTTTCACATTTTTATCTCGTAGCCAACACATTCATATTATAGCCTAAATAATGCGATTTTTTTCAAATTTCAAAATTTCAAGCAGAGATTTTTTTTATAAATAGTACGCCGAACGAGTCAATTGTAGGTTTTATTTCTTCCACGATATCACTTGACCTCTGAGAAATATTAGCTGTTTGAATTCAACAGTCGAGACACTGGAATCAGTTAAAAAAAAACGAAAAATAAGTAAAATACCCGTATTTTTAGCACCGTGTTATTTTTCGGGGGTATTGATTGTGTGAATTTATATTCTTTGCACATAAACTACTATCTTTCAGCTTTGAAGTGCCATCTTGAACGTGTAGATATCTTTTATAGAAAAATTTTACAGCTAAAAATATTAAAGCATAAATTGATGTTTTTTAAATGTTTTAATTCGGGCAGGCGGGAACTGGCGCATGCGAAAATTAAATGACGGTGGATTTCCTTCTTTGGAACCCTAAAGAAAATTCTCACAAATTTTGCCCAAAATCTAAAATAAGCTGGCTTTACCGATTAGACGATTTTATATGGAATGACTCGTATCATTTTGTATCATAACAAGATGTCAAAACATAATAGTTATTATAAAACGTAGAATTAATGTAGATGTTTACATAAATAAAAAAGGAAAGAGGATATTTTTTAGATGACCATTCTCTATGTGCCACTTTTAAGGTAATTACGTATACAAAAATCAGGCCACCTAACCGCGCGCTACAACTTTCCAATGCTAATGCTAATTCCCTAACTGGTAATTTTACTAGATAAAAGTACTCACACACACACACTCGCATACAAACAAAATATTCTACTTATAATTAAAAATTCAAATACAAATTTATGCAACCTGCTTGTTTTTAGTGAACATGTAGGCTATGCAAATAGATACCATGTGTTTGTTAGATATATCAGTATATTGTTAGACGAGAAACGTTGTGCAATTGTTGTGTAGTGTAGTATTATAATGGAGATAAAAATATAAGATATGATTGTATTCTATCTTTAGTCAACTAGGTTTCCATTTCTATTTTCCTGATTTAGTTAGTATGCAGTATTAAATCAAAGTTTAATTCAAACTTATTTGCAACATAAAAAACATCGGCTTCTTTGATGGTGGTAGGGATCAAAGCAGCCGACGTTTTTTATGTTGCAAATAAGTTTGAAATAAACTGTACAATAACGTTATAATACAAGGTACTCGCAAAAATATCGTTAAGCGAAGGCATGCAACACCTAACACGAACAGAGGTGGGTCCCTTTGTTATTCGTCTTATTTTTTTAGTGGATCATGTTATAAAATAAATGTAGTGAAGAGCAAGAATTAATTGATTGTTCTATATTGTCAATCATAATATTTTTGGTGGCGCACAAGGTAAATCAAGTTTCGTAAGTCATTGTTTCCTATTTTTGTAACTTACAGACTGTCTATTTATAAGAGGACCACTTCAAAATAAGTCATCTATTATGCGTCACAGACCAACACTGTATAGTAAGAAAAATTGTAATTTTTGAGGGCTACATGTCTGCGAAAGAAAATTTGAAATCCATGGCCTACTTCCCGAGTTATAACAAAAAAATTTAAAAGGTGCTATAACTTCAATTGACTAACGTTATTTTAAGAGATATGAAACTTGTTTAGGTGATATTTGACGGCAAAATGAAGCTCTTTCGACTTGTAATTGATAGAATTTTAAAATTCTCCATACATTTCTACCTGGACTGAATTAAAAACCAACGCTTAAAAGAGATATGAGAAAATTAATTAAATGGTTTAATTCAAAACTATTGACAATAAATTTTAAGAAAACTACTTACTTACCGTTTAGTTGTTACAGACGAGGGCTACCTAACTATATAACTTTAAATATTAACAACAATGGAAATATTGTTGAGATTGCAGCCATCAATTATGTAAAATACCTCGGAGTCACAATAGATCGTCATCTAAGGTGGGATGTTCATGTAGAAAATATTACTAATACGCTACGAAGTATACTACATAAATTTAAATTTTTAAAAAGATTTTAGAAATAACACACATGAGAATAATATATTATGCACTTATTGAATCGAGATTATCATATGGAATACTGGCTTGGGGTGGAGTACTTAGTAGCTACTTAAATAAATTAGAAGTTGTGCAAAAAAGGTTTCTAAAAGTAATGTTCAATAAAGAATATACATATCCAACAAATATCTTATTTGCAGAATCACACATTTTAGATGTTAGATAGTTATTTTATTTTAGTATAGTATTAAACCAGTTTAAGCATAAAAATTCCTTGAATTATGTAGATCACACGTATCCTACTAGATATAAAAATAAAAAACAAATAAAAACAAATTTTGCAGAAAAAACTATTGGACAGAGAAGTTACACTTACTTGTCGGCAAGGTTGTATAACCAA
The DNA here is from genome assembly GCA_029963845.1 of Rhamnusium bicolor. Lineage (NCBI taxonomy): Eukaryota > Metazoa > Arthropoda > Insecta > Coleoptera > Cerambycidae > Rhamnusium > Rhamnusium bicolor. The sequence goes on along the minus strand of JANEYF010002186.1, from coordinate 347,022 downwards.
CTACCTAGAGAAATAAGTGATCTACCTTATTTAAGTATTTTTAAATCAAAAGTAAAACATTTCATATATACACAAGGAATTGATTTTGCTAAAAGTTGTATTGACATAAAAAATTAAAGGAAAAGCAAAAGTTTTTATTATTATTTAGTTAATAAAGTGGTATCCAGGCAGAAGTAGACAAAGCCAATGAAATAACTATATCAGAAGTAGGATATGAATTTTTTTACAGGTGTAATTGGGTAATTTTGAATTGTGTTTCCTTTTCTCTTTGATTAATGTTTTATAACATACGATGTGAATAACAGAATAAGTATTTAAACAATAATTCTGTAACGAGAACAATATGTATTAGAAAATAGTCAATAAACAAAAAATCCCACGTACAAGTAAATTTTGTGGGATTACTTGTTTATTTACCATAAAATCAGTCATGTAAAATATTACTGTTTTTTTTTTTTTTTTGTAAAGCTTATGGGTTAATAAACATTATTATTATTATTATTATTATTATTATTATTTATTTTACTATGCACTCTTGAGATGGAGAAATATTTGTCTCAATCGAAACAGGCTATGGTACCAAAAAAAAAACTTAATTTTTCCTTTCTACACGCCCTACTTAACTTTTGATTTTATGGGACTTTCTTGTAATTAAAATAATGCAAGTAATATATCAACACGATAACTACAAAAATCGATTGATTAGCGAGATGATACTTATTAACAAACACAATAATACTGTTAATAAAAAAACAGATACGGAAAATTTGAGTAGAATATATAATAACTTAATAGCTAACTTTGTAAAATTATAGCCCCTGAATAATTATTACAATAATAGATGTTTATGCATATTCATACATTTTTTACTAACTTTTTACATGAAAATAAGAACAATTCGGTATGTCTTTTTTGTGATTACTAATAATTTTTTAGTACAGTTCTTTCATTGGTACTATGATAAGGGAGTGGTATTCATGTGTATTATAAATTCATGTTAATATATTGGTTCATTTCTGTTTTGCCTTTACACTCTTTTCATATCGATCTGCATTGAAACTAGTTAAAAACCATTAATTTATTGTCCAATGGTCATTGTTTGACCCAATAATCCTATTATTATAAGAGACGTTATTTATTTATTTGACGATTATAATTATGTTGACTGAAAACCAAAGACCTCATTAGGTAAGCGTGATTTCCTAATCTAATATTTTATTACTTTTTATTACTTTATATTTAAACAAAAACAATTTTTTTACCTTTTAAATAATATATTTATTCCTCATTTTGTTACTTATAACTTTGTGTATTTATGTAACTTTTTAATTTTCATTTTTTCAAATTTTTTTTTTAAATTATTGTTATCTATAAAATAAAAAAAAAAGAGTCATACTGTGTGTTTAAATTTTAAATTTAGAGTATGGTGTTGACGTCTTAATCCGGCAGCTATGCGCCGGATCCTGGGAGTAAAAACTCTACCAGTCGTCTTATATTCCACCACACTCTGGATCCGAGAAGCGTGTTGTCTGGCCGACTGTATCTTGCCTTCGATTTTTTGTACACGTCGCTTGGCTTTCTCGACCCCGTGATTGGTTGACCTCTCACGGGGGACGAGTTGCTTCGCGGCGCTGTACACGGCACAGTTGATTTGCCAGATGTCTACATCTTCCGGAATTTCCTCATCGATGACCGCGTCCATTCTAGCCAGGTCTTGTGGCTTTAGGTTAGCCCTGGTGTTAAGGCTAACCCTCGTCCTTAAGTCTACACCGGTGAACTCTAAAGGATGTTCCCTAATAAACATTCCATAATAAACATTATTATTATTATTATTATTATTATTATTTATTTTACTATGCACTCTTGAGATGGAGAAATATTTGTCTCAATCGAAATAGGCTATGGTACCAAAAAAAAAACTTAATTTTTCCCTTTCTACACGCCCTACTTAACTTTTGATTTTATGGGACTTTCTTGTAATTAAAATAATATAAGTAATATATCAACACGATAACTACAAAAAACGATTGATTAGCGAGATGATACTTATTAACAAACACAATAATACTGTTAATAAAAAAACAGATACGGAAAATTTGAGTAGAATATATAATAACTTAATAGCTAACTTTGTAAAATTATAGCCCCTGAATAATTATTACAATAATAGATGTTTATAAATATGCATACATTTTTTACTAACTTTTTACATGAAAATAAGAACAATTCGGTATGTCTTGTTTGTGATTACTAATAATTTTTTAGTATAGTTCTTTTATTGTTACTGTGATAAGGGACTGGTATTCATGTGTATTAAAAATTCATGTTTAATATATTAGTTCATTTCTGTTTTGCTTTTACACTCTTTTCATATCGATCTGCATTGAAACTAGGTAAAAACCATTAATTTATTGCCCAATGGTCATTGTTTGACCCAATAATCCTATTATTATAAGCGACTTTATTTATTTATTTGACGATTATGATTATGTTGACTGAAAACCAAAGACCTCATTAGGTAAGCGTGATTTCCTAATCTAATATTTTATTACTTTTTTATTACTTTATATTTAAACAAAAATAATTTTTTAACTTTTAAGTAATATATTTTTTCCTAATTTAGTTACTTATAACTTTGTGTATTTATGTAACTTTTTAATTTTCATTTTTTCAATTTTTTTTTTTAAATTATTGTTATCTATAAAATAAAAAAAAGAGTCATACTGTGTGTTTAAATGTTTTACATTTTTATTTATTTGAATCTATACATAATTTATGTTATATGTTGTAGTCCTGAGGAAGACAATAAATTTTGTCGAAACGTCGACTAAATGAGAATTTGAGGTTTTTCTTTACTAATTTTATCCAAACCGACTAATAAAACTACATTAAAATTAATATTGTGTAATTTTTAAGTATCAACAGTTCTATGTACCGCAAGAGGACGTGAAAATATGTGAAAAGTGCAGAGAAAACAGACAATTACAACTTTTTCCTGTTGATACATAATGGACTCGTCACAAGAATCAATATTTTTTAAATGGGAAAATTTGCTGTCGTGGTTGTTTGGACGGCCAAAAATCTAAAATGTTTGATTTGAAAAGGGAGCATCGTCATTTTTTGTTTTCTTATTTACAAGTCTACAAGTGATGATTGTAATATTTGCTTACTTCGTATACAAGATGTCTCAAACTCACCCGTGCTTTCTTATTTTTCAATAAGTTATTGTTTTTTGGACGAAACATTTGTTTAAAAAATAGTAATTAATAATAAGAAATTGGCAAATTTTGATGTAATTAATGTTTTTGTTAAGTTTTACAAAAAATATTCAACAATGTGGGAAAAAATGTTATAAACCTGCATTTATTACTTGTCTTTATGGTTTGATTTTCGTTTTTCCAAAAAACATAATACTTTTTTCGAAATCAGTGGAGTACAGACCATTACAAAAATAATTTTTGTTCGTGTATATACATTAGTTACATTACTAACAACGTCCAAGGCACAGCGAGACATACACACTCTTTCTTACCTGAAATCGCAATTCTGCGAGTGAATCCGTCGTTAATAGAGATGGGCGATTATGAATGATTTGTATAATCGAGATATCATTCGATTACTAATTTTGATAATCGATTATAAAATTAGTAGTTAAATGATTTTCATAATCGAATGACTACTAATTAGTATTACTAATTGTTGCTTTAAATTTAAATCAAATAATTAAAAGCCCTATTACATACATTTATTTTATAGAGTGGAATGAAAAATAATATTAACTGAAAATTTTTTGCTAATTATTATTTACCAACTTTTACAAATCTTATCACAGATAAATATAACATATATCTTTTTAAACAATTATTTTCCCGGCTATTTGCCAAAACACTGAAACTTGGATTACAAAAAAGATAATATGCACATTATGTTCAGTACAACTGACTTTAATTTCAACTATTCTGTCTAGTAAAACCAAAAATAAATAAAACATAAGGTACTCACCAGTTGACACTCACTTTAAAAAACTTTAAAATATCTACGGACACGTGTTTCTGCTTGCATCGCTTCATCAGGGTAGCCAGCACATTTAAAGAATCCAAAGTAACCAAACTTGTAAACCTTAATGTAATAAACATTAATGGCTTCAGAGAACAGAATAATTGAAATTATATAGTGGAAATTCCCCTTAGGGTCAAATAAAATAATTTAAAAACAAATTAAGTTCCTCTTCTTGGTAAAAGTTAAAATATAGAGTGGAATGAAAAATAATAATAATTTTTAAAGAGGAACTTAATTTGTTTTTAAATTATTTATTTTATATTCACATGAAATTTGAATTATATATTTATTTATTACTTAGATTATTTAATATATTTTATTATTACCAATCGACATAATAGTTTAATTTTTCATATTACTATATACCGAAAGAAAGGTAGGTATTATTATTATTAGTATTAGTATTTCTCTCTCGGCAACCGATTGTCGTCTGTCAATGATTTTACTATTACTAACCAATACTAACCATGTTTCGAGAGATTGCGCTAACCCAGGCATGAGAAATTGAGTTATTTATCGAGATATTTCCTCTCAACAGTTTCAACACTTGTACGTGGGTCTCGGAGAGAACGCGCTTGATCGAGACATCGAATCGACTGTTCTATTCTACTACTATTAATTAGTAATGGGTTGTTGAAATAATCGAGATATCTCGAGAGGTCTTCATAATCGAATGATTCCATTAGTATATCTCATAATCGCCCATCTCTAGTCGTTAAGCACCGAACTAAACAATAAACTAACAGAGAAATATATACATTTTGCTCCGGTACTTATTAATACATGACCCATTTTGCATGAGATTTTCAAAAGGATTTTATAAAACCTCATCTTCTTGTCCTCACTCCCACTCATTCATGAACATTTATCATTACTCTATCCCTCGTTGCTTACTGAGTATTCAATGACATGTTTTCTTAGTCATTATCCAAAACTCATATAAATTTCCAAGTACCTATATAAGTAGTTTTTTCTCAGATAAAAGGTCACACACACGGTATGTTATGGCTGTGTTCTGACATCATATGCGCCTTGTTACAATGTGGGTGGAAAATTTATTATCCAGTCATATTTACAAATTAATAACGTTATAATAGGTTGTATTTAGTTATGGCTTTCGTTATATAGAATTAGAAAATTAATAATTAACTACAGTCTGTAGAGAAAATGAGAAAATCTTTTAAGAAAGACAGACAAACTATGATTTTATAATTTCACTGAACAGGTAAAGTATTTCAAGTAGTATAATATATCAAATTATGTCTATCTCCTTTTGGAAAACAAGGTGTTCTGGCGTTCTAAATCCATGATGTTTCACAAAAAAAATCAGGATTTGATAGCGAGTCAAAACAGTGAATGTTATTAGTAGTTAATCATGAAGTGTCTTTTCTATTATTAGAACTCCTGCCTGGGCAAATGCAATTTCAAGTGTTAAATGACATTACATATGTGTTGTTAGTTATAAGTTCAAAGAGTTTTCTAGGTAGGTAGGTATTTATAATTCCAACAGTGATGTAATAGCAATCAAAAATACTTTAATACTGGCCATATAATAGTTGTAAGGAAAAGTAATTTTTATTATTTCTTATAATAGTTACATTGTTTAGTTATTCAGTAAAGGTGCCAATTACTATTGTAGGTATTTAATGTATGCGTACTTGTAACTTTATTGGGTAGAAAGTAAAAGAATATTATTGCCCTTTGCGTGTGCATTCTAGAATTAGAAATGGGAGTATGTAGAACCAGTAACTTGAATTTTCTTCTATACAAAATGCACTAAATAAACATAGAACCAATTAGAACACAGAAAGTATCCATAATTTCTTGTATAACTTTATTGAAGAAAGTTAGTGATTATATTTGAATATTACCTTGATTGCAAATAAATATATTTTAATAAGATTTTCGTTTACCATGGAGAGAAGTCGTCTTTAAAACAAAAAAAAATAGAACTGTTACATTTAGAAATACGCAGTCTTACACCAATCTTATTATAAGAAACCATATTACAAATTATTTCAAAACTTGTGATTCATTTTCTGGAATTTAGTTCCACTAAAACCGCAAAATATTTCTCATTATTATTATCTATAATGAGGCGGTATTAGGTATGTGTTTTATCTAATCAACTTTCCTTATGTGTAATACACGTATCTGGCTTTCAACTGATAACAATTATTATTAGCTCATAAGCCGGCAGAAGGGGTATTTTAGATAAATAAAAATAAAGAATATTTTAAAAAAAACAAATAAGTAAAAAAGATAAAAATTATGATGTGATAAGGACTATTCATTGTTATAGAATTATTGTCGAAGTTCAAATCATACACGTGTTTTATTAAATTATATTTAATGACTTGGAGTTTCATATCCACCGTGTGGTTCATACTATACAGGGTGTTTAACCAGGAAATGCATCGATCGATATAGGGAAAAGTACGCACCAGAAAATTTTGAAAATTTAGGGAATTACTAATGGCAGTGTGGCCAATCCAACTAAAATAATTACAAGCATCTGGCGCTTCCGGTTATACCGGAAGTCGATACCAAATTGCTTATTATAAACAAAACACTCTATATATTTTAGGGTTTTTGAAAAGAGCATAAGATTCTGCGTCAAAAACATGTAGGATATCCTATACCTAAACCCAGCCGTTTCATAGATATTTAACATTTTAAAAAAATTTTGACAGGTGTAATGGTTTACAACAACCTTTATAATTTTCTTCGTGTAAAAGATACTTATTCGCTCTTTGGCACGCAGAAAGACCATAAGGTGAGCTACGCTCTACAGTTTAAAGAAATTCAATAATACTGTACAAAGTGTTCCATTTTTGACGTTACATCTTGTAAACTTCAAACCGCGAAAACTTGCTTAAGTCAAATGGAACATACTATATTTTTTTACATTAAGCTGTGTATAATTATATCCCTTTTTTTCTGATATAGCATTGTGGGGATTTAAATTACAACTTTTTGAAATATTTGCGATTTTCTTAGAAATTCAAGAATTTTTTAGTAAATATTTTATCAAATTAGCCATGATTAGAAACAATCAGTCATTCTCTTATGACAAAAAATGCCACCGCATTTAAATTACACCCAAGAAGATTTTTTGAATTTGTTTATTATTTATGGAGAATATGATAAAGTAATATCAAGAACTTATAGTACATTTGCTACTCGATATCCACAAAAACGTAAACCGTCACCAAACACTGTAAAACGCATACTGAATAATTTTAAAAACTATGGCTCTGTCAAGACAAGAATTCAAAAGCGGAAGCCTATTGTTGATGACGAAAGCGTAGACATAGCAATTGTAAACTTTACCCAGAGATATGCTTATAATTTCCTGTATTATCTACTTCATAGTTCACATTCGGTACTTCAAAGATGAGGTCTAAGTACATAATGTAATCTAGTGTTAGTGTAGAATTTTCTAATAGTACTCCTAATAGTAATAGTAATTTCGTTTGGTTAACTGGTTAATTGGTTAACTGTTTCGAGCTTGATACAGAAACAGACTACAGAGCAGAGTGAAGAGTAGCATTCATTAAGCAGCATGTACCGTTGTAAATGTAATTTTTCCGATAAGTTGGAAATAGATATATCCTATGTTCAAAAAAACCAAAATAGAACATGAACTATATGAATTTTGTAACATAGTTTGTTCCCCTTCGGCTCATTGATTTTTTTTCTTTAGATGGTGGAATCTATATTTGAGTTTATTTATACCTAGGACAGGTGTTTTGTTAATATAATATAAAAAAATTTATTTATCATCATACATACAGAGCCTTCATAAATGATTAAAAACCACGTGATCAATTGGTACTTTTGTCTTTTTTTATTACGATAATACCTGATGAGGATTTTTGCACATACGTATGTGCCTAAAGAATCATTTTCAACCATCTTTTGCTGGCGGCACGACTCGACGATGCTGTTAAAGGGAATTATTTGGACACATGGCTTTCGATCATAAGGACCCGTTATAATATATATGTATCGTTTTTGATTTGTACTTGGTAACCCTAAATTCTGTCAACCATGAGGCAGCTACCGGTCCTGGACTTTGATCCAGTTTCCTTTCCCTAATGATTATATAATAAAATAATTTTTTTCCTATTGCAACTTTTATTTTCAAAAAGTGGTATTAGTTGTAATTTAAATGTATCTTAAAGAGAGTCAACATTTTTACAAACTGTTCATTCGAATGGATCTCAGCATCACCCTGTATATGGTTACATGAATCCCATCCTTATGTTATAAATAATTATTACTTATATAACTTTATTTTAGTTTGTTTAGCTTTATATAGCAACTACTAATTGAATATGTTTATCAGGTATGCCTACACAAAATTGAAAGTAAACATTATTTCAAATTTTTTAAAAATTCAAGGAAATAAGTTTATTAACAAGTTTAAATAACCTTGTGCGACAATCGCAGTGGCATATTTCTCACAGAATATGAGGAAGAAACTTATCAAGAATCAAGAGTCTTTTTATGTGGTAATGGGTCAAAGAACAATCAACTATTACAGCATACAGCACACTATTAATCAATTGACTGTTGACCACCACATACTTTCTGTATCTGGGTATTACGTTGAACATTGTTTCCAAACATTTGTTACCAGATAACATCGTTGAGAAATGTTGAAAACATTTTCTTGATTGCTTCCTATTACTTAATGAGAATATTTATTTTTCAGTGCAGAATAAACAGAAATGCATAGAAGTTAACTACTTAATTGTGTTCAACCGAAATAAAACAAATGAAGCAAACATGCTTACAATCGAACATTTGGAGATAACCGATCCTTTAAAGGTAGCAAACATTTTTAGAGAATATTTTTTCAAATATAACAGGTGGGCCAGATTTTAATCGGGAAATTTAGAGAATCGATAAAATACGTTAAAATAATAGTGAAAAATGCTTAGTTTTCAAGATAAAGGGCGCATTTCTCCAGGAATATTTGAGATCTTATGAAATTCACAAGCTGCAAGTTGCGTACACTTCGAAACATAATTTTTATTTCTTTATTTCAAATTATATTAATGGAAAAATGCAAAACCATATATTTTTTCAAACGATTCTCAATTAACAACTAATTGGTAGTAGGTAGGGGATGAATGATTTTGAAATAAGTTTAACTCAAAGACGTTGCATCCTATAAAAAATTATAAGAAAACCTTTTTGTGCATTAGTGATAGTAAATGTCGAAAAAGAAAGAAAAATAGCTTAAGTCAGTGACGTTCCGTTTTTTGGGAAGAATATCTTCGATACCCTCTGGTTGGAATGAAGAGATGAAGTGTACTGATGTACGAAACGTTCACCTTCCGATTTCATAACAATATCTCAAACATTTCCGGAGAAATATGGGAAAAACTGAAAGTAAATTAAAACTTCAACGCCCTCTATCTCGAAAACGAAGCATTTTTAGCTACAAGTTTATATGACAAAGCCATATTATTTTGGATTGTTCTATTGATTCTTTTTTCTCGATTAAAATTTAGCTCACCCTGCATAATCAGTACGGTAGTTTTTTTCCTAAAAATTGCACTCTTTGAGATACTAATATGCACGATGGCGTTTCTCAACATTTTAACCAAATTGTAAAAGCCTATCTCAGTATTGTGCAAATATAGATTTTAAGAGGTGGTTGTACCCTGACCGATCGGCCAGCCCGCTCGATAGATTTAAATCCCCTAGATTTTTATGTATGGGGACATCTGAAGTCGATTGTCTATGCAAAACTCGTTCCAAAGTTCCAAACATTCAAGATTTACGACAAAGAAGTATAAATGGCTGCGATCGAATTAGAGATACCCACGGATTCATGAAAGGGTTAGGCGACCTATAGATTGAAGAGGTCGAGGATGTATCAAAATAGGAGGATATTATTTTGAACATTTTGTACGAATACATTTAAATTCAATTTCAATATGGTATTCTTGTATTGAAAAATAAATTAAAGTTTAAAAAACTAAAAAAACTTGCTTTAATAGCAAACCGAACTAAAAAGTAAAAAATAAGAATGAAGTGATAGACAAAAAAAATCATTTTATTGTAAAAAGCGTGGGGTGCTTGATATCAATTGTTATAAATATTTTATTGGTAGCTATTAATAAAAGTAGATATCATAAAAATATAGAAAAAGGCACCCCACGCTTTTTTACAATAAAATGAATTTTTTTGTCACTTCATTCTTATTTTTTACTTTTTACTTCGGTTTGCTATTAAAACGTGTTTTTTCAGTTTTTTAAAATATAATTTATTTTTTTATTTATTAGACATGAGACGAAAACAAATGTAATAGTCTTCAAGAATTTTTGTCGAAATTTTTTTAATTAAAATTTTTTTTCAAAATTTATTGATTTGAATTTATTTCGGATTTTTTTTCTTTTTCAAATTATTGTATTGCTACTGTTGAATTGCTGTATATTTTGACAAAACGAAAGAATTAAATGCTTTCAAAAAAAAAACATTCTTATCGTAAATTGGTAACTAGTTCATCTTGTATTTCAAGTACAGTATGAGTTACGGTATTCAATTAGTGGTTAACTTTCTGATAACTTATCAAGGATGCGATATTTTGGCGAATGCGCCGATCACACAATTTTGACATCCGCTTAGAAAATTTTTTTTAAGAGAAATGCGTCGATACGCATTCAAATTATTGTATTGTCATCGATCCTTAATACGTGTGCAAATTTTCAATTTAATCAGACGTCTTGAAGTTGGTGACAATTACGTTGAAAAATTCCGTTACATAGATAGATACATACATAGATACATACAGGTGAAGCTAATATAAAGCGTGTTAATAATAGCAGATTTCATTAAATGTTGGAAATTACTCTCCACGAGCCTTAAGAGGGCTAATCTAACCAGTGTTTGTAAGGTAATTTTTTCAAAATTTATTTTTTCCATACGGTTTGGTCAAATTACACCAAATTTGGAGGATCAGTAGTTGAAAGTGTAATATTGGGTACATGTATATCTATTTTAATTAATTTTCACTTTATGTAGGGAAAATTTATATTGTAAATATAAGTGAAATTTGGACGTGATTACCTCCTGAATTATGATATCAATCGGTAAAATTCGAGGTAAAATTCATACATGTCGTCTAGAATGAATCTTCATAATTATGCTCAGCAAGTTTCAAACTTTTATTCCGTACTATTTGGTTAAAAAGAATTTTCTAAATAAGTATCTTTGTCACTACAAATGGAGCAAGGAAGTGTTACCTCTATCGGGAATCGCACCTCAATGAAGTCGGTGAATAAAACGTCCAGTGAAGGTATAGTCAAGAGCAAAATTATTCAGCGGCGCATGTATAAAAACTTTCTAGAGAGTGACACTGCTATCCGAAGCTTTTTCCCGACTAGGCCCCTTAACAACTAAATATATGTTGGATCAAGCAATTATTTTGCGAATCATATGCCAGTTTATTACAATGCTTTGATTGATTTTGGTTTAATTGTATGGATGCAATTAACAACATATATCATGCCATTTTAAAAAACATTTTTAACACAAAATTACCTTTTGTTTCTTTATTGTGATTTATTTTATATGATGTTCAAATATATCGACAACTAAATGTTGGAACAAGTGAGTTTTATGCTAATTAAAATAAAGTTAATAATATGTAATTTCGCCTTAAGCCTTAAGAACTGCCTGAATTCTAGCAAAAATAGTATTGAGAAGACCTTCACCAAGATTCGGTGTAAATTACCCCAAATGTCCTCTAATTGGTGCGCAATTGGGAATTAGTTTGCTGAATTATTATTTCATAAATGTGCCACAGTGTTTCTATTGGATTAAGATCCAGGCTGATGGTTGGATGTGACAAAACCTTTATATTATTATTATTTGGATATAATTGTGTGATATTTGGTAGTAATTAGCTATGAAGAATTTCTTGATATTTCTCAGCATTCATACTACCTTCTATAAATTTTATAGTTCCCAAACCTTTTGCAGACATGCATCCCCAAACCATAATTCTCTTTGGAAACTTAATTGTCATATTAAGGCAATCCTTATGAAAGGCTTCTGTTTTATCTCGGATTACACGTTTACGGTGGTCTCCTACACAGACATCAAATTTAGATTTATCACTAAATATAACTTTATTCCAGTCATTTTTTGTCTCCGAGAGTTTAGACTTTGTGTAACGATTTTTCTTTAGAATTTTGGTCAGAAAAGGCTTCTCTTTGGCCTATAAATTCCAACCCATTTATAAATAAAGATATTTCATACTAAAAAAATATCAAACACACCTTATAAAAGCTCAGACCATATTTGCGGATATACTTTCTATAACATTATCTCGAAATGTTCAATCCAGTTTCATTATTCCATCGTGCAGTAATCTCTAGTAAAGTATTTCTTCTTCCTGACTTGCATATTCTAACCAAATGTCTTAAGTTTCATTGAGAAAATGTTTTCGGTCTCCCACGAACGTCAATATTTGCAGTTTCACCGTATTTTTGTATAATGTTAAAAATAGTTGTCTGCTATATTTAATACACTTGCGATATCATCCATTACTTTTTTATGATATGGTTGGAATATAATTTCGCGTACTTTTCTATCGGTAGGCTTTCCGTGTCCCATTCTTACAATTATAGTTCACGAAATATGTGTAACTAGCGCGACAAAACAAACTGCTGGTAACGCGTCACAAAATATGACTTTTCAAAATATCACTTATTTTTGTTTCAGTCCCTACTTAATAAGACGCTGATAATAATATGAAATATGACAATACTTTTCCAACATTTAGTTGTCAGCATATAATTAAATAAATCGCAACAAAAAACACAAACGGTAATTTTGTGCAAAAAATGTTTGAAAATGGCATGGAATATGTTGTTAATTGCGTCCATAAAATTAAAAGAAAATCAATCACAGTATTGCAGTAAACTGGCATATGATTCGAAAAATGACTGCTTGTTCCAAGTTCTTATGGCCAGTAATGTACTACAAGAGTAGAAATTGCTCCGTCACCTTTAGCTCTGCCTTAACATCACCTGCTCTCAGAATCATGCATTCTCAGATAGGCCGTAATAGTAGTCATGGAAACTATCCAATAAAAACTATTAATTAATTCATTAGTTGGTACTTATTCGATAGTTGAATTGAATAAATGAATTTAAAAAAACGTTGGATTTAAGAATCGAGGTTATGAATATGCATAGACGGAGACGGTATTTTATTCATAGATAAGAGACACATTTTATTATGTTACACGATAAACAGTGTAAACAACAAAATAAACAAGATGCAACTGCCAACTAACTGATGATGACATGTGACTGATACAAGGCTATGTCGGTTCTGATTCTAAAGACCCATTTTTTATTAGAGGTGACACTCAGCGGCATTAATTAGCAAGTTAACAATATCATTCGGAGGATGTTTCCTAGAAAGGTCCTAACAGAATGAATTTATTTGGTAGTTGGAATCATTCATTCAGTAATTATTCGATAGTGCCCATCACTACGAAATAGCCTCCCTCTTTATCCATGAAGGAAGGCAGGTCCAGCATAACCTCAAAAGCAGCTGCTGGTGTCGTCCTCATTGTGTCAGTGATCCTTATAGGCAGGCTACTCTCTGGACTTTTTACGTACTTATAAGCAGGGTTCTGACTTCTAGTACAATTGTACTAGATTCAATAGGTACAGTTTATTAATTTCAAGACGTCGAGCTTTGGGTATTTTGAAGACACACAAATTCAGGCCTTATACAATAACCACATTACCTGCAACCAACTGATCTTCAGCGACTCCTAAAGCTCGACGTCTTGAAATCCCAGAACAAGCTCAATTTGACGACTTGAAATTGAAGGATTTGCAACCGCCATTCCAATTACAGTAATAAAAGTTTATTCAACATCTTCAATGTTGTAATTTTTTGGTCTTGGCTTGTTGAAGGACCCACAATTAATGATATTTTCTTTTAACCTCTTAAAAATAGCTTTATCAGGTGTCTTCTTTCTGGATAGCGATTGAAATATATTTCGGATGCAATATCACTATTATTACTTTGAATAAAGCATTTTAGCATATCATATTTCTCGTAATTTTCGTAAGACATCTTCACGTTTACGATTAAATGGGGTGTAATTATGACGGAAACAAAATTATTAATATGCAATTTACTGACAAACGGATAAACACTGGCATATATGACACACGCCTACTTGGATTAAATATAAAAAAACGCAAAAAGTAATCTACTGAAAGATTATTTTTGCTATTAAATACTTACGCATCAAAAGCGACCCAACATAAGATATAGAAGAGAAAGAGAAAAAAATTTAGCCAACTATGACTCCCATTTAAAAAATACAACTTTATGCCGTAACTCGAAATTGCACCTTTTTTTTTAATTTCTTGACGCCACTGTATTATACAGAAAAAAAGTGCCTAAAGAATGTAAAAGTTGTTTTTTCATAACTTTACAAACAACTAAGATATTGACATGTGTCTAAAAGTCGAAAAAATCGAACTTTTGTTTATAACTCGAAAACAATAGACGATGGCAAATTTTTGTTTTCGCCAGTGAATTTGCCTCAAAATAAGAGATAGAGAATGTCTTCCATTTTTTTTGTATCTCTTACAGTTACCGAGTTACCCTATATAAATATAGAAATTTACCCACCCTGTACATAGCAACGCAATGTTGCGCGATTTGGTAACATCACCTGGGAATTGTATTTATTCCAAAATTCCCGAAATGATTGTTTATCGAGTATGTGTAGCGGAACATCACAGGCAATCAGTATTATTAGTAAATCGAACATAAACTGTTTTTTCGAAGGCATGCATTTTTTTTTTTAGTTTTATGCTGCACAGTATTTACATAACGTCTATTTATCCCAGCATATCAGGTCAGTCTCGCACACCTTACAAATTATTATAGCACCATTATAAAATAAATCCGGGAAATAACTGATAAACTTAATCACTTTGACGGAGTATAGCCGTTTTTTACCCTTGCGCACGTCTGACATACTTTATTATTAAATTAATATCAACAATAAAATACAACAAATAAAATTATCAACAATGCAACAACATAAGATACAACGGAGAGGAATAAATTAGCGTGTAAACACTGCGACATACAACAATGGACTAGTCTTGCGGCTTGCTTCGATTTGTCCACATGCCTCACCAGATATCTATCAACCTGCTGTTGCACCACTGAATAGCCGCACGACTTGCCAACTCTACTTATAATGTAATAGAAAAGTTTTTAGACCGACTTTTTAATTGTTGGAAAAATTTTTTTTTAGGTAAGGGTCCTTATTTTGAGAAAAACTACTTTTTTAATTTGCCGACGTTTCGGTAATTTTGAGAATGAAGATGGTAATAAAAATTACCGAAACGTCGGCAAGTTAAAAAAGTAGTTTTTTGTCAAAATAAGGTCCCTTACCCAAAAAAAATTTTCTACTTATAATATATAATAACATATAATTGAATATACCGATCGTAAAGCTCCACCTATAACTTGTCTCTATAGTTCATGTATGGCTGTTTACCGGTGAACGTTGAAATCACGACCATACGACCATCGACCAATACATATGCCTAAACGTTGCACATGCAAATATGATACTAAATACAAGTATACATAGATGTAAGCCTTTTATTGAACAATTTAAAATGTTACACTCTCAGCTTTACAGTCTGTATTATTTTAAATAAACTTGAGCATAATAAAATGGAAAGTTTTAATACATTGAGGAAAAAAATTAAAAATCACATCAGCAAATGTTATTACCGTTACAGCACCTGACACTTTAGCTGGAAGAAAAATCTTGTTTTGTTATATTTACTCATTTTTATTTCCAACTCTACCATTTCGCTATCTCTGATAGTTTACAAAAACTACCATTCCGCTATCTCTGATAGTTTACAAAAAATTTTTACGGTGGGGAATTAAAAGCAGTACACGAAGAAAAATTAAAAGTGTAGTTAAAATTAATAGAAAATTAATTCCTGCACATTTTCTTTACTATACGATAAACGGGGGTGTCTCACCAGGAATTGCATCGATCGAGTAACAAATGTACTACAAGTTTTAGATATTGCTTATCACTAAGCTTGGCCAAGCGATGGTAGATTCAGGGTCGGCCGCAATACCAATGCCATCGCGCGCTTGTTTACGATGACAATGACACGACACACTTCAGTTGTTATCTGTCGGTCGATGCATAGATTACTAATAAATAATGTTGAGCGTAAAGAGTAGAAAACGACCGTACGCCGATAAAGTGAATAAATTTATCGGATTTATTCAATGATGGATGTAAAATAATTTGTAAAGTTTGTGATCAAGACTTAATGTGCTGGAATAAATACGGCTGCAAAATTCATGTCAATAGTAACCGGTATAAAAATAAAAAAATGGCGTGTCTTCTTTGGAACCTCAGTTTATGTTTGATTTACTGTTAATGCTGATTGCCTGTGATGTTCCCCTGCGCATATTGGATAAATCAGCATTTCGGGAGTTTTGGAATAAATACAATCCCCAGGTGAATTTACCAAGTCGTTCATCGTTACGTAGATATGTACCAAGTGCTCGTTAAGACATTTTAAATAGGATTAAATGTGCATTAAAAAATACACTGCTGTGGTTATGTGTTGACGAGACGACAGATTGTAAAAAAAATTCTATTTTAAATGTTATAGTACGTGTACTCGACCCTGTTAAACCAACATTTCCACTTTTACTAGCTAGCAAAAGACTAACTGCGTGTACTGGCGAAACAATTACGCGGGTGGTGTTGGAGACTTTCGAAAAATTTGAATTGTCAACAAGTCAAGTGTTGATGTTTGTGCTGACGGTGCTGCGACAATGCGTTTGGTGGGCGATTGTAGGTTTTTACATGTTACATGTAAAGTGCATGCGTTCCATCTTGTAGCAGAAATGATTTGAAAATGTTTTCCAGAGGTAGATGCATTAATAGCAAATACAAAAAAGGTATTTCTAAAATGTCCTAAACGGCTTCGAGCATTTCACACACTGTGTCCTAGTATTCTGGAACCACCAGAGCCAATTCTTACATGTTGGGGAACGTGGTTGAAGGCAGCTTTTTATTATGCTGAATATTTTTAACAAATAAAAGCTGTGATACTACAGTTCAACCCTAACGAGGCTGCAGCTATTAAGGAAAGCCAGACAAGCTTTCAAGATGCTTCCCTTGAAACAGATTTAAAAACTATTTACA
Source organism: Rhamnusium bicolor (assembly GCA_029963845.1). NCBI lineage: Eukaryota > Metazoa > Arthropoda > Insecta > Coleoptera > Cerambycidae > Rhamnusium > Rhamnusium bicolor. The sequence goes on along the minus strand of JANEYF010002186.1, from coordinate 329,702 downwards.
AAAATTATAGAGGACTACACGACGCAATAGAAAAATTGCAAAATACTTCGTTGTCGTTAGTAGAATCGCTGCAAATAGTGGACGACGTAAATACACAGCTACAGACTATAAATGACGCAAAAAATAAGCCCGTTATTGAAAAATTCGAGAGTGTATTACGGAAAGATCCTGATTTTACCAAATTAAGACAAACTTGTGATGATGCATCTACAGCTGCGTTAAGTGAGTTCACAGAGTGTTTTACTTCTGCCTGTATTACTTCCGTAGATATCGAACGGTCTTTTTCAACATACAAACATATTTTTCTCCACAGCGAACACCGCTTACTGAGACAACTGTAGAAACATATCTGATGCTACACAGTTATTATAGAAGTGCTCCAGTTTGTAATAACGACAACCAAGCTACTTCATAAATCTGCTTAAGAAGGTGAGTTTTGTACATATTTTTATAAAGTGTACCAGTATTAATAAAACTTATTTCCATTTATTTTATTTATTTATTTATTTATTATTAGTTATCACTTAGATATACAATGTACATGTGTGAACGTCATTTAACAGTTTAATAATAATGTGCAGCACTAAGCTTACAAAATATAAGGAAATACATAAAAAAGAATTTAAAGCGAACGAAATAGTACAAAAACATACATCACAATATATAAAATATTTTTGTTTTTATTATTGTACTTATTCAAGTATTATGATATGATGCATACCCAGTACGTCTCTGTAGGATTAATGACCTTGGCCAGGCTTACTTATCACATTCTCCATAAATAATAAACAAATTGAAAAAGTCTTCGTGTGTGTGATTTAAATGTGGTGGCATTTTTTGACATAAGGGAATGACTGACATTACTGATCTTTTCTAATCATGGCTAATTTGATAAAATTTGTACTAGAAATTCTTAGGAAAATCGCAAATATTTCAAAAAGTTATAACTTAAACACCCACAATGTTTCAGAAAAAAAAAGGAATTTAATTATACATAATTTGATGTAAAAAATATACAGGGTGTTCCATTTGACTTAGGCAAGTTTTCGTGGTTTGAAGTTTACAAAATGTAACGTCAAAAATGGAACACTTGGTATACTATTATTGAATTTCTTTAAATTGTTGAGCGTAATTCACCTTATGTCTTTCTGCATGCCAAAAAGCAAATGAGTATCTTTTACACGAAGAAAGTTATAAAGGTTATTGTAAACCATTACACCTGTCAAAAATTTTTTTAAATGTCAAGTATCTCTGAAACGGCTGGGTTTCGGCATAGGGTATGTTTCTGACTCAGAATTTTATGCCCTTTTCGAAAATCCTAAAATATATAGGGTGCTCCATTTATAATAAGCAAGTTGGTATCGACTTCCGGGATAACCGGAAGTGCCAGATGCTTGTAATTATTTTAGTTGGATTGGCTACACTGCCGTTAGTAACTCCCTAAATTTTCAAAATTTTCTGGTGCTCAATTTACCCTATATCGATCGATGCAGTTCCTGGTGAGACACCCTGTATAAAATTATGTTTTATATAGAAATATGATACACAAATCTTAACTTCACTTAGACATTCCAGTGAATATAGTGAGATGGATCTATACATGAATTTAAAAACTCAATCTATGTATTCAAATTACACACCATCATCAAGATAATATTGAATAAAATATTGAGATAATATAGGAAGCAGTTGTTACAAAATCAGGTAAAAATATGTCAAAAAATACAAATTTCAAAGCAGTTCCAGCCTTCTCGATAAATAAAAATTCATAGCTACAATAATTCTCTTTATCTACAAGAAGCCTTTCGATATTTCCAATTTAGGTAATAAACTTGATAGAATCTTCATCTTGATTCACTATAAAACTTTTCTTATATTAACTATTAGCTTTATTAGTCAATAAATTTTATTTATGATGCTTAATTACAAATTTAATATGAGATGAACACTATTTTTAAGTAACGTTTAAAATAATGCATGATTTATTTTTATTAACATTTTGTAGCAGTTAATGTTTTCATAATTCCTTTTTGGTTATATACCTTATATTGAAAATTGATATGTAATAAAATACATGTAATTATAAATGAAACAAAAACCGGATTACCAGCTTTCACCCAGAGGTCTCTTGCGGTCATTACCAAAAATGATACCTACATATGTATAACAATAACAATGAGGTACCAAAAATTATATGCTAATACCTACCTAATTCATTTTAAAAACAATATTGATTATCTGCTTACGATATCTTGTTAGTAATTCTTTTTTTATAAATATTATCAATTATCAATATTTTATATCAATATTTGTAGGTCCCATTTACCGGGACCACAACAAGCCGACAAAACAAAAACAAAACAGCAACTCCAAGTTTTTCAACAATTTTGCAACGAAGCAAAGTTTATGTATGTATAAATATTTCATCAATGATCTGATCATTCATTAACTCCAGGAATAATGAATAATGATACGATTACAAACAGTACATTACAAAGGAATTACAATGCTTTGCATAACAGAATGTTTTTGTTTTACGACACGCCTCTGGAAGTGATAGATAAGTTTGCAAATGCAAATACAAATGACCTTCACTCTATTACATTATTATAAATGAAATATACTTTCAAGGAATAGTGTTGTTGGTAATATTTCTCTTCCTATTTACTACATTTAAATTTACACACGATAAATCTCATTATTGAAGGCCTTGCTTACTCTTGAGGCTTTATTACATACATACAGTGTGTCAGTGTATGGCACTGGAGCAAATATAATGATGATTGGTTCTTAATTTCTGGTTTTTTATCTAATCAGAATTACTTACATATATGAAAAAATAAAGAGACAAGGGACTGCTTTACGTCCCTTCCAAAGGATGGTAATCACCTACACAATCCTCGCCTAAGATTGCATAGAGTACATACAAGCCGCTAGAAGATGGGACAAGGGACGAGGTTGCTGAGTTTTTGTCACAAATACAAGGTGTTTTGGAGCCAGCGACGTGGCCTAATTTGTTTAAATCTTCTTTCTCGATTCTTTTCAACAAGGATGCCCCATGTTCAGAGCACCATGTCACAAATTCAACAAGGTGATTTTGTTTGTGCTTTTGAAGACCTGTGATTTGATTTCTCCCTAACTGGGTTATTATTTTTTATTAAGTTGGGCGCCACGTGACTTGCTGCCAAGAAAAATAATCTTTTTTTATTGCCTTGGTATTTGATCGTAGGAATGGAATTTTCTCAAGGTCGATTTTTATTATACGGAGAGGTAAGGTAGCCTGTTCTTAGCCTCGTTGAATTTTCTGTGTGTCTTTGGCTATGCTGGCAGAGCTGAGCAAGACTTCAGCAACTCCTCTTGGGCGGTCCTGGCTTGAGCGACCTGTTTCTACCTCAGACTTTGTAACTGAAGAATTTAATCAAACGGCTTGTTTTTATTTATTTCTTACGGCTAAAAAAAATTTGCACAGGAGGTCCCTGGCAATTTGGCTTTTTTCTAACCTGAAAATGACTTTATGAAATATTGAAAATATTTTTTCAGTCAGCTTTTATGCAAAGATGTCTTTTTGGTTACCTGTAAGTGCTTTTTGAATTATGAAATTTATTTTTTTCAGAAGTAGCTGAAGGCCAAAAACAATTTGATCAGAGGCTTCCTTACAAAATTGAAATTTAATCGTGAGATCAGGTGATTTGTGTGTAAAATTTTTTGACCAAGTCGTTAGGAACAGAAATAAAATTGGACAGGGGGTCCTTTAGATGAACATAAAATTCATAATCACAAAACACTTTAAAAAAATTCTTGAAATTCAGCAAACTGGACAGCAAGTTGACCTACAACTCGGATAATACTAGCCTGCCCAAAAGGTTGCGCAAGACTTTAAAACTTTTCTTAATAATGATCGATTTGTAAAACCAAAAAAAATTTTTTTTATTTAAAATTTTCTGTCGGATTCGAAAAGAAATTTTTTCGAGCAGTGTATCTTTTTATGCTTAATGTGATTTTATTAAAATGAAAGTAAATTTAAAAATTTATTTTCGAACGACTAAGTCAAAAGTTATTTTAAAGATTTATCGATTTTTTTCTTTGTCCTGGTGGACTAACAAAATGTTTTGAATGAAATTTATTTTTTGTAAAAATTTAGGCCGTCGATTCTTAAATCTCAAAAAATTTCAATATATTATGAAACCTTAATGGGCAGCCTAGGAAACACCCGGGAAACGTAGAACCAGCCAATTTCTGTTGATAAATAAATTTTAAGTCAAGTGAAGCTTTGATTTTAAAACAAATAAAATTTTTTGTATAAAAAAGAGGTTTGAGAATTTTCTTAAAAGCCTAGCCTCGCGAAAAAAATAATTTTGAAAAATAATTCTAAGTCTCGAAGTATGCAAGTCACTTACTTACCTGTTCTCGAAGATCTCAGACGATGATGTTCCTTTGCAATAACTTTAATTTTTTATTAGTAGACAGCCTATGTCCGTAGGAGCCTGCTTGTGGTTTTCTAAGTTTAATAAATAAAAACAACATAGAGTTTTACAATAAAACCTGATAACGGAAGACTCCTCAAGCCAAAATCCGCGAATGATAAAAGCTGTCGAAGAAGTGCTTTTGGTTTTCTGCGGTGGATGTTGTAAAAATATTTTATCTACACTCGTTATATCTTGACAGTAATATGACACTCATTTCAATGTCATAATGACGTTATTTATAGCACTCATGCGATATATATTTATCGCACGCATTTTATAAAAAAAGCATGCAATTGTATGCTTTAATAAAACTTAATTCACACATTTTTGACTTATGAATCAATACTAGTTACACTGCAAATAATTAAAATAATTAGACTTTCACTAAATATTTCACTAATATTGTAAAAAAACTAATAAAATCAGTGATTATTTTATTCTCCAACCCAATTCTGACAAACATCATAAGTTATGATATCTGTCACTGTTGGGTTGGACTCATAACGTAACACCCCGCGGCATAGTTGACTGTTATTAACTTAATTATTACCAAAAACGTATTGAAAACATTGATATCAAAATAAAGAAGATTTGCCTGCAGATATCGAAGAAAGTGCATCTAAAGCAATTCTAGGCCTTGTTCCACAGAAGTCTTGCGTACAGTATGCCTTAGTATTTGAGAGATATGAGAAATGGTGCCATGAAAAGAAAATCAAGGACATAACTGGTGAAAAAGTTCTACTAGCATTTTTCAACGAACTAAGTAAGGATCGTAAACCTACTTCATTATGGAGTTATTATTCCATGTAAAAACAGAACTATCAATAAGAAAAAACGTAGACATACAAAAATGTACTAATTTATTTGCCACGCTTAAAAGAAAATCAGAGGGCTATAAGCCGAGGAAATCTAAAATTTTAACCAAGAAACATAATATAATAACATTTCTACAAACAGCCGACAATGACATTTATTTGGATTTAAAGAATTTTTTTTTCAATATTCTTTTTACTTTTTCAAAAATATATTTATTTTTTTAAGGTCTTATTGATTTTTGGAGTGGCGGGTGCCTGTAGAAGAGCGGAATTGACGAACTTATTAAAAGAAGATGTTATAAATAAAGAAAATTGCTTCAAAGTCCGAGTTAGAAATACAAAAACAAAAATTGATAGAGAATTTTTTTATAACCCCAGGAGTTAAAAAGTATGTTCCAAATTGTACACATAATCGTTTTTTCGTTACATATAGAAATAAGAAATGTGTTAATATACCGATTGGTATAAATACAATTGGGGCAGTACCCTATAAAATTGCCATTTTTTTTAACTATCCAACCCTAGACAGTATACTGGACACTGTTTCCAATGTTCCTCAACGTCAATAATAGCGAATGCTGGAGCCGACCTATTAACGGTAAAAAGGCATGGTGGATAGAAGAGTAATGCAATTGCAGAGGGGTACATTGAAACCTCCCAAGAAAAGAAAAAGTAAACTACAATTAAAATATTAGGTGAGAGTACTTCATCACCATCACAAAACAAATTAGATGTTTGTACCACTGTTAATACAAAGGCAACGTCTTCCCAATCTGGAGTTAATTTCATAAATTGTCAAAATTGTGTGAATAATATTTACAATAAATAGTGTTGATTATTTAGTATTGATTATTTATTACTTGTAGATATTGTGTGTTGATAATAAATAATATTGTTTAATTAGTAGTTTTCTTATGTATACAAAAATTAATGTCGAACATAGATAAAATCTTGTATATTATACGTGCCATATCTGTATTTTATAGCATTCGTCTGTTTACAGAACTCACCTTCGATTCGTTCTGTAAATTTCAGACGCGTGCTATAAAATACCTCATATATTTTATAAATATAAATAGCTATTATAGGTGGTGGACGCCCTCTTCGTGTCTTGAGTACCAAAAAATAACCCAGTCTGGCTCGTGAAGAAATTTCTTAGTGCCTATCTTAAGACTTCTGGGGCCCGTAGAGATTTATTTACGAAACTGCCAACGAAAGACTGTTTTGAAGGCTGTAGATAAGTTGGTATTTATTAATGGGGTTCACAACCGGTTTTAGATTAATTATTTATCATTCCCGAAGGGACATCAAGTCTGTGTTAATGCAAAAGTAAAAAATTTATACTTTTAAAATGCATTTAGTACCACGACGTTTTCGCGTCGGTGTCGAGTGGTTGAATTGTCTCAACTTGTCTTAAATTTTATATTTATAGGGGTTGTGTCGTCATCTATTGCGATGTTAGCATGATGTCATGTTTTTCAAACACGCAATAAGAACAAAAACTACCCCACTTTGAAAGCTCCCGATTAGGTGAAAGTTCCCGATGCGGTCTGTCTATCTGAATGGTCTACATGGTGTACCCAACTCCAATTTTACAAGTTTAAGTTTCTTATAGAGAAATTTGGCGGTTAATTAGGCGCTGTGGAAACAATGATTATTGCCTGAAATTATTATTATTAATTTGTCTTAAACTATTTTACTAATACTACTAATACTAATATTAATTGTTATTTAATAATAATAATAATAATAATAAAAAGTCTTTATTCCACAACCACATAATACATACATGAGCAAAAAATATATATATATACACATATATACATATACACATACATGCACACATATATACACATACATATACATACACATACATATATACACACATGCATGCACACACATGCATACATATACATATACAATAATACCTATCAACATGCATTAATATCAGAGATTTGTGGAAGAGGCGGAGTTCAACCATTCTAGATTATGACATCCAGAATGCTTGCTCTTCCACTCAACCTGAAGAATTAGAACATATAAAGAATCTCTAACATAAATTAAATGAAAATTAAATAATATTTCAAACATTTTTTTTTTATAAATTTTACAGTTTTTGAGATGAAAAGATACTGCAAACAAGGCAAAAAAAAAGATAAATTATACGCTAATAGATGAACCAAACAATTATTTTAAATTAAATTAAACTAAATTAAATTAAACTAAGGAGGTGCAAATATTAGGCAGGTTAAATCATACCATGAAAGCAGTATCACGCAGCAGAAGTTTTTTGAGTTTTTTCGAAAACATGTGTAAACTAAGTAATTTGAGATTGGCAGGAATCCTATTATAAAGTTTTGCGGAGTTATATGTGAAAGATGACCGATAGAGTATAGTTGCATGCTGAGGAGGAGTGAGGTTATTTTTTAAACCGGACATTAATATTATGAATATCCGTTCTAAATCTTAATTTGTTTAATAAGTATTCAGGTTTTTTTTGTTGTAATAATTTTATGATAGAATATGCAGCAGTGTAAAATCCTTCTTCTCTCAGCATTCAACCATCCAATCTCGGTTAATTTGGCAGATACGTGATCACGTTTACGAAGTCCGCAAATAAGACGAATACAAGAATTTTGAACCAACTGTAGTCGTCTAGCATCAGCTTTTAGTAGACATGGCCCATATACAACATCTACGTAATTAACATGTGATAAAACTAAAGCTTCGCACAAAATTGTTTTTGTTTTTTTATTTAAGATGTGTCTATTGGCATAGATTAATTTTAAGCAGCAGTATGATTTTTTAACAATAGAAGATATATGTGCAGAAAATCTTAAGCTGGTATCTAGAATCAGGCCTAGGTTTTTGGCACTATCTGTAAGATTAATGATTTCATTGTCAACAGAAATTTTCACACCACTGCTTGCTCGGTTTCGTGAGGCAGTTCGGCCAAATAGCATTGCCTTTGATTTACAGGCATTAATGTCTAAGCAAAATTTGTTGGAAATTTTAAGTAAATTTTGAAGGTCATAGTTGATATTTTGGCAGGCTTGTTGTGTATCTTTTTCATCAAACGCGTAATAAATTTGTGTATCATCGGCGTAAAAATGTGAGGTGCAGAAAGAGATGCTTTTATAAAACTCAAAAGTATATAAAGTGAACAACAGAGGTCCTAGTATAGACCCCTGCGGTACACCACACATAATCGGAGAATAGCCGGATTTTTTCATTATTTAGCACAACACACTGAGCGCGTTTATTTAGATAACTCCTGAGAAGACCAACAGCATTTTGTGAGAAACCAGTGTAATGCATAATAGCCAATAATAATTCATGACTTATTCTATTAAAGGCTTTTGAATAATCCAGAAGTACTAAAACACATAATTTGTTTTTATCGATTGATGAGAATAAATCATCAGTAACTTTCGCCAAAGCTGTACTGCAACTATGTCCCGGCCTAAACCCGGATTGGTGCTCGGGCAAAATTTTATTGGTGTAGAAGTGCTGACGTATTTGCTTATCAAGAATTTTTTTCAAAAGCTTTAGATAGTGTGCACAAAATACTGATGGGTCTGAGATCTTTTAATTCTCCAGGATTTGTAACTTTAGGCAGAGGTATAATTTGCGAGCACTTCCACATCGAGGGAAAAGTATGAGACTCAATACAAAAATTAAAAATATTAGTTACGTAGGGCAAAATTACAGGACAACAATATAATAACATGTCAATACTAATTAGGTCTTCACCAGTGGCTTTAGATTTAATTGACAAGAGAGTTTCATAAATATCTAATTCATTAATAAGAGAGAACTCAAAACTATCCACATTCATTAACCTATTATTACTATAAAAAAAGAACAGTACCAGGATCAGGAATATTATTACCACTTTGAGATGATTGTAGAAAGAAATCATTAATAATTGTAGGATTTTGTAAGTGATTGGGTACTTCTGTATTTTTTTTTTGTATGTATATCTAAACTTTTTAAAACTTTCCACATATTTTTGTTATTATAGGAGCTAATTGTGTTTTCTAGATATGCCTTCTTTTCCCTTTTTATTGCATAATTTACCTCATTTCGTAAATGTTTGTAGTAGTTCCAATGGTTTGCATCTTTTGATTTATTATACCTGGCGAGTGCATTTTTTCTATGCCTTATTAGATGCTTTAAGGCCCCTGTAAGCCACGGGGCCTTACGTTTAGTAATTTTTACCGTTCTAACAGGTGCATGGCGGCTAAAAAGTTCAAGAATAGTGCTATTAAAAAATTCTACTTTAGAATCAGTGTCCTCTAAGTATAATATTTGTGAAAAATCGACCATCATAAGGTCGTTTTCAAAATTAATTTTATTGAAATTTTTAAAATCACGAATTGTTTAATTGACTCTGTAAAAATTATTTTTTAGGTGTGTGCGACTAGCATCTTTTAAAATTTATGCAGAAATCCAGCTTTTACTATTTAATGATGGCTTTGGCCTGTGATAATTATAAGTTTCTGTCGACCACTGAAATTTTAATTTTGTAGGGCCTCTTGGATGGCAATAAAATCGTTCGGACCTGCTTGCAATTATTGTTTACGAGCTTCTCTATGAGTTTTGGTCATTTTGGTCGTTGCGCTTATACTGCGGATCGGTTATTTTAATGAAAATTATTTTTCCTATCTCGGCTTTTGAAAATGGGAGAATTGAGATAAAAAATTGCGGTTGGAAGTTTTGAATATGGTTTTTATTCTTTATCTAATTTGCTAAAAAAAAGTGATGTGACATTTGATACTTTGAACCCTTGTAGTTTCGGTCTCGAGAATTTTTTTAAATATTTCTAATGGCTAAGGGCCTTTTGTGTGATCTGGGTGATTTCTTGGAAATATCGTTTTTTAAATTTTTTGTAGAATTTTGGTTCTACAACATTTTACTTGAATTACCATCAAATTAGTGACTGCGACCACCGTTGCTTAACTTTTAGTATCGAAATACGAGTATGTTAAGATAGATATAGCTAGACCCTAATTATGTCTTAAAAACAAAAAAATATATTTAACAAAATGTTGCTGTAATGCAAAAGTCCAACATCTACCTAGTTTTATTGGAATATAATAAGGGTCGTGGGTGGCGCGTTTCAATAATAAAAAACTATTACGTATGCTAGAGGATAGCAAAAACGCTCAAGTCAATTTTCGAACATTTTTTTTTCAAATAGACCATGCTCGGATTTTATCCACACTGCACAGTCCACAGACTGTTGTTTGTGGCTATTTATTCTCCTTTAACATTAGAGCTCATGAATCCCAAGTTGTTACCATTTTAAAACTGTATTAAAACAACGACTTATAAAAGACAATTAATTCGGTGATATCCGCTGTTCAGCACTATATTACAACCAATTTGGATAAATGCCTAACTGTATTTATACAGGAAGAAATATTCTACATTTTAATAAAGGTGAATACAGAGTGTTCCTAAATTACATGCAAATCGTTGAACCACCTATTCCTTACTTAAAAGTAAGTCGAAAAGTTTGTATAAACATCTAAAATCGCTTCTTATAGAATCCGGAGGACCCAAACGTGACACCTAAAAAGTAATTTTCATGAATTATTTCGGAAACGATGTATTTTTTTTCAAATTGCTAAAATGTAAAAATTATCCTCAATCCTGCTTTTGAAAAAAATATATGCGACAGTTATAAGAATATTATTATTCAAGAACAGGTTTTAAAAATAAAAGGAAATAATGTTTTTTCAATGCTCGAAATGTCCACCGTGCATCATCGGTATAAATGCCTGCAGACAACGTACAAAATTGAATTTGGTACTTAAAAATATGGACGGTATTTGTCTGTTGATATTGGCGGTTTCAAAAATTTTATTTTGCAATTGATGGACATCATCTACCGTACAAACTAAATCTTTCATGTTGCTCAAAAATAGAAGTTAAGAGAATTTATGTCGGGGTAATATGTAGGCCACTTAATATCTTGTCTCTTCTAATCCTACTTTGAGGGAACATTAAATTTAAGATATTGGAAAATTCTCTAAAGATTCTACGTTTATGTGTTAAAAAACTTAGATAAGATGTTCCTGTTAACCACACATGGACCAATCGGAGTGTCTCCAACTATTCCTGCCAAAAATATTCAATGAGAATCTATCTTGATAGTAGGCGACTCTTATTGTATGAGGATTTTCTCTGTAAAGCACCCACGTGTGAAGGTTTCGCTGGTTAAATACTCCATCTCGTGTAAAGCAGGCTTCAACTGTAAATAAAATATTTTCCAAAAATCTTGGATAATCACGATAACGTTCCAACATTATTTGAGAAAACTCAATCCTTTTTGGTAAATCAGACGGTTTTAAATGTTGTGCCTTTTGGTGGTGGTATGGATAAAGAATGCTTTTGCGTGTGAAACTTCCAAGCAATTTGCTATTCTTCTTATACTGAGGTTCATCTTCCACCAAATGTAATATAGCTCTTCTCTATTTGGACTTCAAACATGTCGAAAATATTTCATACTAATATTTTTGGCCACATTTGATGTACCGGAAGCAATGCACTGGAGTCTCTTATATCCAAAATTTTTTGGGGAATCCAAAAATGTAAAAATATACAGGGTGTCTCATTTGAAAAAATTGTCATTTCCGGTTAAACCGGAAGCCCTGCAGCACAAAGGATACGTTTTTTGGACATCCCGAATGCTTCTACCTCCAAGTACCAATGTTCATTACAATCAAAGAAAAATTGACGGAGACATGTAGGTGTTTCAATACTCTTTACTAACTCTATTTATTTTGTTGTAAGTCTTTTTTGTTAACTTTTTGAACAATTCTGTGTTAGCGAGTAAAAATATCAGTACAATTCCTCATTCCTTTGAAAAATAGTTACGCCGCTGAACAGAATTATTTTCCAAGGTTCTAATCATAGAACACGAGTTTTTTAATTGCTATGATAAATTATTAATTGTCAACAATTAGAAAATATGGACTGCGCAGTTATTGCAAATAGCAGTATGTTAGGAAATTGTAGCATAATAAAAATTAAATTAACTAGCTAATTATTTACAAATACGTTCGTAAAGCTTTTTAAAAAGTGATTGTGGTATTGATATTATTAATCAATCATATTGGTTTATTTACTTTTAACTGAAATATGTGTATATGATAAAAGCAAATATGTAGCTTCAAGAGGCATCTGGCATGAGGTTCTAGATGTCTATATGTGTATTAGTATAAAATTGTATATATTAATGCCAAAAGCAAAAATGTTGTATAAACAAATTTGGCATTAGATTATTTTTAAGACATTTAATAAAGAAGGCAGCGACTGTTTTATGTGAACACCAGAATGAAAAATATATGTTAGCTCTAATGTTTCAGTTGGAAAAAATGTACATGAAATATTGCTCTACAAAATTTAAATATTGTTACCAATACTAAAAAAAAACGTACGGTCTAATATGTAAAGATTTGTAAACAGTTGAATGAATTTTTGACACTTTCATTTGAATCATTAATCTTCATAACTAAAGCTGCAAATCGTTTCTGTGTATCATGGTCGTACAGTACAGATGTACTTATTGTCGCCGACATTCACCTTGACCGCGAAACTCTTTCTCCAGTCCAGTCTATTATTAGCTTTCGAGTTGTGTACACGTTAAGTCACTTGGGCGTATTGCATATTGTTTTTTCGTTTTTATTTTATTTGTTATACTGTATTGTTGATATTAATTTAATAATAAAGCATGGCATACGTACGCAGGGGTAGAAAACGGTCATTTGCTGACAAAGTGAATAAATTCATAGGTGAATTCCCCGATTTATTCTATGATGGTGCTAAAATAATTTGTAAAGTGTGCGAGAAAGATTTGATGTTCTGGGATAACCGTGATTGTGTACTTCACGTAAATAGTGTACACCATAAAAATAAGAAAAATGGCGTGCCTTTGACAACACAGTTTAGGTTTGACTTACTATTAATGCTGATTGCCTGTGATATTCCGCTGCACATACTCGATAAACAACCATTTCGAGAGTTCTGAAATAAATACAATGCCCAGGTGAAGTTACCAAGTCACACAACGTTATGTAACTATATACCAACTGTACACGTAGACATGGTAAATAAGATGAAATGTGATTTAAAAAATACACGGCTGTGGTTATCTGTTGATGAGACAACAGATTGTAAAAAAAAATTATTTTAAAAGTTATAGTACGAGTACTGGACCCTCTTAAACCGACAGTTCCACTGTTACTAGCTAGCAAAAGACTAAGTCATTGTACTAGCGAAACAATTACCAGGGTGGTACTGGAGACGTTAGAAAAAATTTGACTGTCAAAAAGTCAAGTGTTCGGTAGGCCGTTCTTTGCAAGAACAAGGTTGTACGTTTACATGTTACGTGTAAAGTGCATGCTTTACATCTTGTGGCAGAAACTATTCGAAAAGGTTTTCCAGAGGTGGATGCATTAATAGCAAGTACAAAAAAAAGTGTTTTTTAAATCTCCTAAACGTCTCCGTGCATTTCATAGTGTCCCCGTATTCCTGAACTACCACAGCCGATTTTTACACGTTGGGGAACATGGCTGCAGGTAGCTCTTTATTATGCTGAATATTTCCAACAAATAAAAGCTGTGATACTACATTTCAATCCAGATGAGGCTGCAGCTATTAAGGAAAGCCAGACAAAATTCGAAGATATTTCCGTTGAAACAGCTTTAAAAAAAATTTCGAAGAACTATAAACCATTACATGAAAGAAAAAATTAGAAAACAGTGCGTTGTCGTTAGCGGAGTCACTGCAAATAGTGGACGAAGTAAATCTACTGCTACACGCTATAGGTGACGTAACAAATGAGCCCGTTAAAGGAAAGTTCGCAAGTGTGTCAAATAAAGACACCGGTTTTATCAAATTAAGACAAATATGTGATGATGCAGCCCCAGATCCGTTAAGTGCGTTCAAAGACTATTTTACGTACGCGTGTATTACATCAGTAGATGTCGAACGGTGGTTTTCAAAATATAAGAATATACTTTCACCAAATCGAACATCACTCATGGAGACAACCATAGAAACATACCTGATGCTGCAAAATAGCTACACATCTTCTCCAGTTTGTGATAAGCAAGCTAGTCCATGAAGCTAGTTAAGAGGGTACGCAGTTTATTGTTTCTCGTATTAGTTAATTTCGCGTACGCCACTGTCCCGCGGAACATTTTTGACAGCCCTATTCATAACATTACTATTACAATTCTTACTATGCATACAGATATAAATAAATCATTTTTTTCTCCTCATACATGTGAAAATAGTAATTTTCTCGTGGCTTATTCTACATGAAAGTGATGTTTTCTCAATTTAGAAACGAAAATATTTTCACCTTTAGATATGAGTATGTCAAATTTATGATTTTCTTAATTAAAACACTAAACTAACTAAATTTGCATGAACCTAAAAATAGCATCTTATATGTGAATGCAACAATAAAGAGTGCTTTATAGAAAAAATGCATGGGTTGCTATGGAAGCGACTAAACAAACAACTAATAATTTGCACTATCAGATTCGTTTTGAATTAAATTGAACTTAAAAGTTATTGCAAATCGAAAATTTCAAAATTTCCGTGATGTATAACTAAAAATACAGCTGAAAAAAAAAATACTGCCGACTACTGGTAAAATGTCTGTTGTACTCATGATCTAGTGGTTGGCCACAACGTATTTTCTCCTAAAAGTCCCTACCTGTACGCTTTATGGTGGTCGAATACTGGCTCCATAAAATAACATAACACGACAAACTACCGAAATATGAGTGAGATTAACATATCTTATAAGTTAAGAACAGAGAAGAATGAACAAATAGAATGAAAGTTGCCCAGTAGTCGGCCACATGGACGACCACTGGCAACTTTTCATTAATTTTTGTCCAGTAATCGGTCATTAGTTTTATAACCCTAAACTTAAATGTTTCATGCTTTACTGATAAAAAAAAATAATAAAAATTAATATATCTTTGATGTTATACAGGCAACCAAAGGAAAAAATTACTGCTACATTATTTTACTTACCTCGAAGTTTTCCCACCTTGGATCTTAAAGAAAAATCACTCTCTTACTAATAGATCGATGCACAAACACTGAACTTTTGGCGCGCTTTTTATTAGTGAAATGGTGCCGCCAGGGGTCAGGACTAGTTGTAGTTTCTTAGCAATATGTCATCCCCACCTATGTTATAAAATGCCTTTGTGACAACGCTTTCTGTCTCAAGTTATAGTTTAAAAAAAAAAGAAAAGTGGCCGACCACTAGCGATGGTCGGCTTACTGGCGCACCTACCCTATATGAGTAGAAAAAATAGCATTTCTACTCGAGATAAAATAAGTTTTTTGAACCTGGCATCATCTGGAGATGAGTAAATTTTACAGTGATAGATGAACCATAGCTATGTTTTTAAAAATCCTGCTAAGAAGACCAGGGATAAACCACATACCACCAGTGGCGTGCCCGGGGAAGGGTCTGGGGTTCAACCCC
Organism: Rhamnusium bicolor; assembly: GCA_029963845.1. Lineage (NCBI taxonomy): Eukaryota > Metazoa > Arthropoda > Insecta > Coleoptera > Cerambycidae > Rhamnusium > Rhamnusium bicolor. Next base: position 313,899 of record JANEYF010002186.1, on the reverse strand, counting down.
CTATCAATGTCTATTATTACCGCCCTAACGCCTCAAGCAAAACACTTGTGAAAATTCGATGAATAATTATAGAAAATAAATCGTTTCTTTCTTGAATATTTAGTGATCTGCTATGTATCATTATTACAATTTAGTGGGAATAGGTCGATTAAACCAAAAGAACTACTTTTTTAATTTAGATGTATCGCTACATTTTCATTATGATTTGCGCCCCTCAAGAATCCTGTACTCCTCCGAAGGTTCGGAACGCCACTGCATAGCACATAAATTTAAAATGTGTTCGTACAAATAACCCTAAAAATCGATCAACTTACTAAGATCTTTGGTGGACTACACCTTAGAATTAATTAGAAAAGAACATGTTTAGATCAGGATGAATAGCTTGATGTCGTTTCCAAAACTCCAAAATCATTGTTTCCTCATTTTAAAGTTTATCCCGAGAACTACATATGTATATAAAAATACATGTATAGCACACCTTAGTGTATTAAACATACTGTAGATTATACGCAATTTTATGTAAAAAAAATTCTAATAAATCTTAAAACATTATTCATTTTTACGCACTTGTGTCACCCTGTTTGAAAAAAGAATAAGATTAGTGTGATGATCGCGGTTACATCAGACCTGAAGCTGGCTGTTTGTATATTTATATAATTCCTGGAGCTGACAAGCCAATGAAGGCTGCTGCTTTTGGCGGGAAGCTGGCCGGAACACTATTCAAGGTTAGATTCCGCGAATATTATGTACGGTACTTGAACGGTTTCTGCACAGCAATAGCGCGGGAGATTACCGCATGAGACTGGTGAAACATTTTATCAAACTTTGTAAAGTCGTGTTTGATCAGCAGAAAATATAAACTAATGTAACTTCAAACTTTAACACATCTACAACAAAAACCAACAGATTAACGTTGCGTTTCCTACGGAAATTAGGCTACTTATTTTACTTTTAGAGCCGGATTTTTCATCTCCTAAAATTTAATCAGCAAATATTTGCTCGGATACCTACGCTTGCATTAATAATGATTGTTTCCATTGTTCTTGACATTGCGAAGTACCATTGAGACAACTGTATAAAATTCCTAACAAGAGTTGTACTAAGCTGGAGTTACTGTAAGTTAATATAATACATCGACTACATTACATTTTTTTTAATGGAACATGATCTCAATTATGAGGAAAATAATAAAGCACAACTCTTGGACGTCCTGCAAACGAAATGTTATGAGAAGAAGTATATTATAGGCACTATGGTTCCAAAGTGTTGAGATTACCGTCATATTTCTGTACTTTCAACCCTATTGAATTAATTTGGTGTAAATTGAAAATGTCAGAAAAGGAAATACTTTTCCAAAATTCAATAAAAAAAATCATATAATTAATTCAAAATGAAGTGTCGAAAATTAACAAGAAATATTGGGATAAAAGAATTAGGAAATAATTACAATTGAGGATGATTATTTAAAAATTGCTGAATTTCATATGAATGGTGGAAATAAATTTATTATAAATTTGAACGAGGATAGTAGTACATCTGAAAATGAAGAAGATGTAGAGAAGAGCGAGGATTCAGAGGAAGCCGCGATGAGGTGAGGTAAAATTAAGTGATCTGAAGTGAAGAAATGAATTTTGTGATATCAACTGTATTATTTATTTCCGTTTTTGTGCTTTCGTAGTTCAGCGCTTGAGAAATATTCTTTTTCAGGATGTTTTTATAGTAATAACACTAACTATATTATTAGAATTTATATTTAGTTTATTTATTGAGAAAAATATTTGTTTTTGTTAGTATTTTGAGAATATATTTTTTTGTTTTTAAAGGTTTCTTGTTACTTTTTAAATAATTTATTCTATACTAATATTCCATACCCATCCTTTCCTTTCCTGGCAAAAAATGTCGACACCTTCTCGCGGTTCTTGCTGGGTAGTAACAATTTATATTAAGCGGACTTGAATACAGCAACTACTTGCTAGCTAAACTGAGCACAAAAATCTACACTGAAAAAGTAAACGAGTGAGCAATACAGATAAATCTGGCTCAACGTTCTGTAGCGTCTTACCCCGCACGTCCATTCACTAAAGCGATTTCTCCTACCATACATAGAACACAGACTCAACATCTGCAGACCAGTGGCGGTCCCAAGACTGAATACAAGTGGTCAGGCGCCCAACAATAAATAGCCTGCCCGCGTGATTTAATCCTCGCCTGCTTTAAGAATTTGCTAATTTCTATTTTGTTTATGATACGTACTAATTGTGTCGTAAACATATGCAGCACCGAATATATCCCATCATACAAGAAATAACTAAAACTAAACATTAAAATGTATGGTTCATTTTAGAGATATAAGAAAATTAATAAGACGGCATAAAAATCACTGACAAAGATGTCGCTGGGAAGCATTTTTGCTGGTTGATTTTATGAGGTTATTCATATTCCTTGTATACTGCCATGTAAAAACCGCGCATCTAAAATGTAAAAAAAAATTTAAACTACAATTCCGAATTTCTTTTTTTTGTGTGTTGATATCGTAACTCTTTTGGATTTACATAACTTAATTAAAACCTAATTTGTCAAAATGACGTATTTCTTGGGGGGTTGAAATTAAAGATCGTTTTCTATGGGTAGTTTTAAAGCTCTTCGCAGTATTCTGTGGTAGCAATTTAACTTTTTTTTTATATACTAAACAAATGCATTCATTTCTTGACATTTTGATTTTTTTCCTCTTTTTATCTTTAATAGTTTGGGAGAGACAGCATTTTTTATCAAACTAACAACGGCATAAAGATTTTAATTGAAAACATCATAAACAAATCAATAAGCAAAATTAAAACTAATTATTTGGATAGACACATTAATAATTGTTGTCTCCCCCCTCTTCACATTAAATTTTATGATTTTCATTGCCATAGATTTAAATTTTGGACATATTCTTCTGGCATATTATCCCATTCGTCTTCAAGGGCTATTCTTAATTCATTTATTGTTTGGACGTGAACATACATACAGCCATTATCACTGACACTGACAGTGCCAGTGACGAGACTTAAACCCGCAGCTACGATAGAAAGAACTCTAGTCACGTTTGCCATCGTGTGTTCTAGCTTAACTACACCACCGAGAGGGCATTGGTTTGAGTCTTCTTTCAAATTTCCCTATAATTAGCAGTGGCTTAAAATTTGGCATTTTGACGTAATATCGGTAGTATTATTTACCAATGTCTAGCGATTCTATAGACCAATATTAGAAAACTTTAAATAACATCCAAAAATAATATGCACAAAATTAGGTCATTTTTCGTAGTTAAAACGAATTTTATCATCAATCTCGAGCCCCTATTGGATCATTAGAAAGTATCGTTCACCCTGTATATTCAATATTCTGCACTAAGTACCGAGAGTTGTACGAGTTATTTATTATTGAGTAGGTCTAAGAATACAATTGCAGTGTTGCCAGATATAACCTTCCGCGTCATGCCAATGCAGAACCATAGCATATTATGCTGTGGCAGAAGGGATTCCGAGAAAAGGAATTACGACGCGTGTTCTCACATAATATATGTATAGTCCGTTTCCAGTTAGACGCAATAGAGGTATATAATCTTGCCATTAATGAGTTTGTCTTCGTTTTGGAAATAAATCTTTTGTTTGGTTTTTCAAAAGAAATATTGTATTTAATCGCTTATTTTCCATTCTTTATAGAATAATAAAGATTTCCTTTTTAAAAAATTTTCAAATTGTAAACAACTTCCAGATATGTATATCGAATTTTATTTATTTTTCATTGGTAATTTGAATTTGTTATATTTTTTGTGTATATTGTTATTTTAAAATTTAAAGCTTGAGCTATGTATGTACTTTTTACTTTGGGTATCCCTAAAATGTGTCCTTACATCCGAGAAATGCCGTCTTATCCCATTGCAATATTGTTTACAAACATCTACCTCTACAATCTACGATTTAATAGGTTAACGAAACTTGTTGATTTTAATGATTGTAGTGGTTATTCCTCTCCTACGAAGCTAAATAAAAGTCGCGGTAAAATTATTTAAGAATAAATAAATCATTATTTTTGTATACTTGATCCCTCGACAAACTTACATATATAGCTACAGGTTTAGCGGCGAGCAATTTAATTTTCCTACTGAAGAGAAAGAGTGCGTATTATAACAACAATGGATGTCCAATGTAACATTAGCCTATTAATATAATAATAATAATAATATTTATTGACCAGTAAAGACACAATATGCATATATGGCAAGTCACAGAAATGTATGGAAAATCGTATATAATAAATATATACCCATATATACACACATATATACATGCACAATAAATAGATTTAAAAGCATAAACACTAATAAAAATAGATCTATATAAATATATAAGTAAATACGATATAGTAAACGTATAAATAAAATTTAACGAGTAAAAAAGAAGAGTGATACAATAATGTATAGAGTGCCTCAAGTTTCTCTATTTAAAAAATCCTGAACACTATAGAAACCACCTTTGAGTAATATACTTTTAACAGCATTTTTAAATTAATTTAAGAGTTAGGAAATTGGAAGCCTCAACATTCCCACATTATTTTCCACGTAGTTGTTTTTCATTCCTATGAATCTTTATAACGATGCGATGACTAATGAAACTTAAACTCTTAAATAGTTTCCAGAAACACCCTATTTACAGCTAAACTAGGGTCTTGATTCGAACCGTAACCCGACAATGGGTTACTTTCTGTTTTTCCACAATTTTGTGGGGTACTTTTAGATAAAACTACCTCACAAAAATTCAAAAACTTATAGTAAATTACTTGAAATGGTCCCATGCCACTATTTCATATTCTGTAATTTCTAGACTTAAATGTTTCCATTTATCCACTGTTTTTTAGATTGTTAAATCGTAAAATCTATAACATCGTACTTTAATTTTAATCATATCATAATGATGCCAGTTTGGTTGGCAAAATGTGTCTCGAGTATTATTGTGTGCGGAGTTTGGAAATCCATGAAAATTATTTCAGTATTAAGCTTGGGTCAAATTGATACGGCAGGGATTGACTTCGGAACGGTACTGTCACACAGTAGCAGAATTTCCGGATGCCGACGATTGAACGCGTATTCTCTCGTAGAAGAACAAAGAAAAAAATGCTTTAGTTTAAATAGTTTAGTCACAAGAATAAGTATTGTTACTTATTCTTGTGGTTTAGCTGTTCTATTCAGTCGATTTAGTGAATATGTAGCTTGAACGGAATTGGCTCGGAAATATTCCGATAGAAGATTTCGAAACGGCTATCCGCTTGCCGTCCGGTGCCGGCCTGTAAAGTGGATTTACATATTTGTTTTATTTCCTTGGCAATTTTCTTCTCCGTTCAAGCCGCTTCTGGATCAATGTGGCCCAAACTTGAGTTGCCAATCACATTCACCTTTGGAAAAAAATTTCAATAAATTAAAAGGTGCTTGCTTAAAACAGAAGAAAATTTTAAAGACAAATGAATCGAACGAAGAATACGTATACAAAGAACAAAACATTTGCGTAAATAAAAACATATGTTTTCATTTGTGTCTGAATCGCCTTGTTAATTTCATTTGAGACTTACTTACTATCTGAAATTACCACCAAATAATTTAGTAATCAATGCGTTATAGAAAAAACTATGAGCCACGTTAGTTCCAAAGAATTGTACTAAAATTCAAAAATGGTACGTTAGACGTTGTTCTGTGGAAGATACTTGAACAGGTTGATGTTGCTAGGCTTCAATACTGTATAAAATTCACCACTGAGGATTAAAAGGTTAATAATTATGCTGTAATAATTATAAGCGTGGATAGTCCTTTGAGTTATTGGCCTTGGATTTGGCAACAGATTGTCACATACACAAAAAAAATCAAAAGCCACCTATGATCGAATAAACAGAAGAAAGAAGAAATAAGCAACAATTGTGATCACGATTACTTTAACCGGTTACGCAACTGAAGAACAATTTAAAGTGACGGTACCTTGTAATGCAGCTATAAAATAATTCTCCTTGCTTTTATATACACAAGACATTTGAAAGCTTACTCATTTTATGATATTAACAGAGGCGGATCAAGAAGAAGGAAAAATAATCGATTCAATATTCATAAATACTAATAAAGTTTATGTCAAATTTATTTAGAACATTAAACGTCGGCTTTTTTGACTTCTTAACCGCCGTCAAAGAAGCCGACGTTTTTTATGTTGCAAACAAGTTTGAAATAAATTTTACATGTATGACAAAATCTGGGTTGCTCTTAAATGTTTTAGATGGTGAGTAATTTATCGTCATATTAAAAAAACATGTAGATATTTAGACTTAATTAAAAATTACTTTGCCTTGCATTTTCTTCACGCAATACACTGAAACAACAAAAAATCGCCGCCCCACATACAAACATAAATTGTTATAGATATCAACTCTATACACAAAATTAATTGTTGCTAATACCGTGTGTTTTTGCCTCGAGAAACTTCAATTAGCGGACGAGTCTGGGTACGTGCGGGCCAAACAAAACAATTGATTTTAGCTTCCTCTTAGTAGGTACTTGTTAACACATCTGGTAATGTTGCTCTGCATAAGGAGGAACTTTTCTCCAATAAAATGAGCAAACTTGACCACAGGTCTTTCTAAAATATGTATATCACTGATGTACCGAGCAACTGTTAGAGAATCCCTGCCTACACAAGTTCTATAGGGATCTTAAAAGAAATTTCACCCCATACAATGAACGAATTCCTATTAAAGCTTATCCTTGGAGTAAAAGTGCAAGGTACATATTGTTGTCTTGGATTCCTCCACACTGTGTCACTTTCAACAGATGCTCTTAAATAAAATGTGGACTCATCCGTAAAATGAGCCTGACTCCACTGTTCTTCAGTCTAGTTTACGTGCTGTTGAGAAAAATTCAGGCAGGCTGCTATGGCGCAGAATAAATTCTGAGCTATGTAATGGTCTACGGGCAGATAATCTTGCTTCAGCAAATCTTCTCCTGACAGTTCTTTCACTTACGTTAACATTAAGTACTAGTTGAATCCCATGTTTGACTTCAACATGCCTCTATTTCGTGAAATGGATTAAACAATATACCGGTCATCACGCACCGAAGTGGTCTGTCTAGGCCCTAATCAGGTATTCTGCTAAAGCTGTACGTCAGGGTAGTATGGGCTACTTCAACAAATCCAGCTGCATATGCTGTGGAACTGCCTCCTTTTGTTAATGCTATGGCCTTTACAACATTCGTGACACTTAATGAGGGCTACCGCGCTTGAAATCACCACGTGACGCGCTAGTGTAGGGTAAGGTAAATGTCACTGAACGTTAATGTTTATTATGGCTTTTTAACGCAGGTTTTTAGTGATTTTTATAAAAATTAGCTGAAAAACATTTAACACAATGATGACAGAAGGGGAAAGTAGTATTGCTCAGTAGCGAAATTATTGCACCTATCAGAGGTATCTTATGTCATTAAAGTTAGGTTATATCAAGTATGAGCATGATGAAAACAACGAATGTGCATGATTGTTACTTACGATTTTCTCTAGTAGGCTCCTTTGGTAACGCATAACCGTCAGTATTAAAATATATCTTACAAACACATGAATGTTTCGAAGGAGTAAAGTTATCCTTGCGAATCGCTACCAACCACTGTTTTATGCGAGTTTTGTCTCTCGGAAACATATGTTCTCCTTTTGTTTCCGAAAAAATGGAACTGCACAACATTGAGGCATAATTAACAAGTTTTTTTATTTACTGGTGTACGAAATAATTATAACAAAACCCTATAAACTTGTTCCGCGCCTAACAATTAACTTTTGGCAGCTACCTTACTCCCCAGTGGTGCCAACTGATGATTGAGCCTAAAAACGGTAGCCCTCATTAAAACCATCGTGTAAGAAACAGTTTTAAAACTTGATTGCTCAACTATTACAAATTTTTGACATAATATGAAGTTGTGAAACAATTGAAGGAAAAATACTGTTAACGAATTAAAAAATCTGCAAATTGGTAGTGATACATATATGGGGTAGTTTGACGAGATAAAGAATGGTGACTACATTATTTTTATATAGCGTTATGCATTTATAATATTTAGTATAAAGAGCATCCCTATGAAATTTCAAAATGAGCGAGGCCATTGATTGGAAAAACAGGCAAATAAAAAACTGAAAATTACAAACCATTCTCACAGATCAACCACCATTAGCCATTTAGCCCAGAAGGGTGTTCAAGAAAACCAGCTTATGAGGATTATATGCCATGGAATATCCTATTTGCAGATAGATCCTAAGTTTCGCAGTTCCTCAATAAAAAAAAATCATCTTGCAGATTCAGAAAAAGTCCCAAGTGCAAAATTTTTACATAGTACTAGCAAAGAGGCACTCGCCATTATACATTACCTGCAATATGTGTGTATTTAATTTTCAAGGTTTTATTAATCAGTTATATGACTGTTATTGCTTTGTTACACTTTGCAAAAGGTATCTAATTATACAAAATAAAACATAAAGTTGGTCCTCTCTCTTGGCTAAAAAAATCTTTTAAAAAAAGCGTGTGCGTGAATCTAAAACTTGAATTTCTGTTTCAAATGAGTGATATTTTTACGATAAAACTGCATTTCAAAACTGCTTGAGTTCTTCCATATTGGGCGTTATCAATCAAAATCACAGGTAAAACAGCCTCCTGTGTCTCTAAAGTAACTTTATGCAGAACGGGTCTATACATTTAGAGACACAGGACATATACCTAACATTCAAGTATGCTCGACCAAGGCATCATTAAAATAATTTATTACAACAAAAAAATTATTTTTGTTTGCATTTTTATATCTGCAACAAATATCATCTATCCCATCTCCGTTTAGCTAGGCGACGTCACTGGTACCCATATAGTATTAACATTAACATCAGTTCTAAGATACATACAGATTTGCAATTGTAACTAAAACCTGTTTCCTTTTTGCTGGGCTTGTAAATTACTGAGATAATATCTTTTCCTGTGGTCGGGATAGCAGTTCTGCATCTGCATTTCACATAAATAAACAGTGTTGTATAATTCTAGCTAAATTATGTTAAATTTACAAGGTAATATGTATACATGCATATTCTAGAAAATTATGCTAATTATTGGAAATTACAGTTGAACATTATTTTGCCCTAGAAAATTATTGAGTCACTTATTTATTACTATTAGTTTATTTAAAAAATGTAGACTTGTGAATCTTGTTTCAATAAGTGGTGTGGACGACAAGACTAAAAATATTTATTATTTTATACAACTGGAATTTAGATTTGCTTGAAATTAGATTTGCGCTATCATTAACTCAGATAAAGATTTCTAATTTTTACAATATCTTTTTTTATCTATTTTACGATTTAAATAACAATAAATATGTATGATCAAGTGAGTCTAGAATCTTAATATTACACAGGTACACGGGAAGAGCTCCGAGTCGATTCCGAAAAACTGGAAATCAGTAAATTGGTGTATTCTTCAATTCTTCTAGGGATTTGACACCACAACAAATCCAATAGGACATTAAATGTCTTTCCTACGAAATATAAAAGAAAATTGAGGAACATTGTGATTTTCTGCAACGTCAAATTTAAGGAGGGTAAAATTTCAAGACACTATTATCATTATCAGACTAATAATAGCATGTTTATTAAAACTGAAAAAGAAAATCCGGAGGGTGGGGCAAAGTAGAATTGGCAAAAAATGAAACCTAGGCTGTAATCGACAGAAGTCAGTATATGGGCATTTTGGGGATCGCATGAAGGAAAAAAATTAAGATATTTCAAATAAGGTGAGATATGCAGGAATCATCGGAACTATCTCAGAGTTTTTGAACTTATTGGACTGACAGAAAAAGAAAAAAATATATAAAAACTCAAAAATTTCCGGTAGTAGGTTCAATACGAGGGATCTGAAACTTGCAGAAAATAAAATATAGTCCTATTTATAAATAAGTCGATAGTATGAAGGTTTCAGAGGCTACTGAAAACCAGACTAAACAGTGGAACCTTGGGTGAATCTGAAAAGTATTTCCAAATATTACGGATGATATAATGAAAACTATAATAATTGAATGGGTGGAAGGATAAAGGTGTTAACTGACATTGTTTCAAGAATAGGAAACTTGCCCAAATAATAAAATTATGTAAAATCAGTTAAAATCATAAGATGATATCATTAAAAACCCCATGCAAAAAGAAAAAGTTAAAATTTTTTTTTTTTAACTGAGTTATAAAGGTTTAAAATTTGAATAATTGTATCTCCGCTTAAAACGCGCTGCCATTGGTTGTGACGTCAGACCGTGCGTATCGATAGAGGTGACGGTGGACCAGCACCTGAAAGCCGTGTGAAAGTCTAATAATACCCATGTGCCCACAGCGTGCTGTTCTGTTGTTTTTGGAAGCAGTTTTATTTAATTTTGGTGCATTGATTAGGCGTTTTGTGACTGTTTCTTAATAATTTATGTGGTGAATACCTACTTGCATTAAAAATGGTTGATGCGGGTTATAGAAAAGGACAATCAGACAATTTATCCAGAGTTGATATGTTTATGGCTGTGTCATACATTAAAAATTAACATTAACTCCCAACTTTAGTTTACATTGCACTGCTTTACTTCTAACCCTTACAGGGTGGGCTTGCACAGAAACATCCCTTTTTGATAAAGCACTTTTTTGTGGCAAAGTATCATCCGTTTCCAAGTCCATGTCAATTAGTGGTTGAGGCTCGGGTTGAGGGCAGCTTTGAGGACTGACACTAGTTGGATCAGTCTGTGATGTTCCCGGTGACGTTACTGTAGAAGTAGAAGCTATTGCTTCATCAATAATTCTTCTTTTAGCCCTTTTAACAGCTGCTGCCCTTGAAGGAACTGAAAACGATCTTTTTCTGTCTGGCTGGCAATCAAAAATGTGAGGGACTATATCAGGCTTAATTTTTTTTCTGCCACCCATCAGTTTAAACCTAATGTAATTTTCCATGTCTTCCTCAATCTGAAACAAAAAAATAAATGTTATAACCCCTTACTATTTATTTAAAAAATATTCATATATTTTCCTTTACAAATAAACCTACTATTTAATAAAAAAAAAATAACACGCTTTATAAATACTGGAACAGTAAAATAAGAACGCTATTTTTTACCTAGCTAAGTAACACATTAATTTTATATTTTTCAAATACTCAATAACTTATTTATATATTTGGGCTATTATACTTACATTAAAATGATCTTCACATACATGGATAGCACTGTTCTTAATAGAAATATCCCCTATATCTCTTCTGCATGCCCTTAGCCATTTTGATCGGCGATTCTTTTCTTCAGGTACCCGAATAAAAATTTTATTTGGAGCTTTAATAGTTGTATTTACACACAATGGCACGATGCAGTACTTATAATAAGTATTTTCCATGTTAAATACAAAACACAAACAAGTTAAATCGAATAAACAAACCGAATATCACACCAAAATACAATAACCGAGACAAAAGATGCCAACCAAATAAATGCCCGTGACTGCCGGCTAAACATTCGGCTCCGTCCCGTGTTCACACGGAGTGACGTCACAGTGGCTCCCGCGCGTTTCGCCTTGTTTGAATTTGCTGACGGACCATTCCAACTTTAATTATTTATTGTAAAATAAGTACTACGATTTAAGGGTTGATATTTGGTATGATGTGTTTTTATACATAAACACACATTTTAATGAAATAAAAAAAATATGGGCAAGTTCCCTATTGTAGTATCCTATTCAATAAAAGTGTTGTGATGTTAAATTTTATCACCAACGTTTCGTTAGGTTTCTATGACCAGATGCTTAGATACCGAATGGATAAAGATCCTAAGGAACAACTTCGCTCCGTGTCTGGTGAATAATGGTTGGAAAAAATATGTTTCTGACAAATTATCAATTTGTAATAATTAACACCTTTATCCATCCACCCCCTTGATTAGATGTTGATAAGATGCTCAATATAAGTTAAACACATTACGCAAAATGCCAGTTTTATAACTGCAGTTTAACAAGAGTTGAGAGTTCAGGAATCAGTGGCGTAACACGTTCGCCCGGAGCCCCCCCAGCAAAATATTAAATTGGACTCCCTGTTTTAAAAATTAATCTAACCAAAATGAACTAAACTCTGTTCACTTACACTTTGCAGTGGTGGGTTGGACTTGGTGAGCCCGATTTACAATGGGCAAGGTTTATATCTACAACAAAATTCCTCATTTCGTCGAGATATATCGACTGTTAAAATTTTCGCTAGTAAAACTGAATCACCTTGTATAATAAAAAACAATTTAAAAAACAGTAAATCATTAAAACATCAAATATATTATGGTAAGGTATTTATAATAATGAGCAGTAAGGTACTTACCAATTATTAATATAAAAGCCGCCAATAGGCAATATCAATAACGGGAAATAATTTAATATAAACACTACACAACACATAAGTTAAATTATTGTTAAAGTAAAATGATATACCTAACATACAGTGTGGAAATTAAGTAACGCATAAATTCAGTAATTCCGATGATATTAATTTTTTGGAAAAAATCTCGAAGGGGTATAACGATTTTAACTTCAGCAAATATTTTCAGTCTATTGTCAGTTTCCTATGTCATTTATTTTTTTAAGTTATGACGTCATTGATTTTTTTTTTAAATGACAACCTATATTTTTTAACACGCTTTTATTAGCTTCACCTGTATGTTTGCTTGCTTGCTTGCTTGTTTGCTTGTTTGTTTGTTTGTAACCGACTCTTTGGGCTCGATTTTGACCCACTTTAAACGGACAGATTTAATTGAAACTTTGTACACTTACGAAGAACCGATAACAATACAATAATTTGATAAGTTTATATCATTATCCTGATCAGGATCGCCAGTCCTTTCCTCACGTATCCTCTGCGTGAGAGCAAAGGCTTAATATGTAAGTACATTCCGTGATTGTCAGTTAGGTCGGTGGTCGAGCGGGCTAAGGCAGTCGACGCGAAACGACAGACTCCTCGGGCGTGAGTTCAAATCCCACGGCTGAAATAAAGAAATAATTTTTTTTCAGAAATATCTGTTGGATGTTATAATATCAGCATCAATAAGCAATATAAATATAGTTAAAAAAAAAAACTACAAAACACGCTTTCATAGCACATCAAACTAAAAAGTGAAAAATAAATATAGTTTAAAAATACTAAAAAACACGCTTTTAAAGCACATCAAACTAAAAAGTGAAAAATAATTATTAATATAAACTGAAAACAATAATGAACGAAAAATACCAGGATTATTGTGAAAAAAGCGTGGGGCGCTTTGTGCCATATTCTTCGTATATCGAGCAACCCACGCTTTTTTCACAATAATACTAGTATTTTTCGTTCATTATTGTTTTCAGTTTATATTAATAATTATTTTTCACTTTTTAGTTTGATGTGCTTTAAAAGCGTGTTTTTTAGTTTTTTTAAACTATATTCATTATTATTGATTTTGGTAGTAGTTTTTATTCCGGTTCCGACCGTATAAAATTTTCAATATGTTATTATTTGAAAAAAATCGAGAAAAACAGTCTTAAAGTTCAAATAACAAAAATTCATTAAATTGGGATTTTTTTTTTCAATTTCTAGTAGCACATCAAGTTGTGCATCTTCATTTAATGTCGCCGGACGTCCAGTTTTTGGAAGATTCTTTACGCCATGTTCCCGAAATTCAATATTCCAAAAACTGGACGTCCGGCGACATTAAATGAAGATGCACAACTTGATGTGCTACTAGACATTGAAAAAAAAACAAAAAAAAATTCCCAATTTAACGAATTTTTGTTATTTGAACTTTAAGACTGTTTTTCTCGATTTTTTTCAAATAATAACATATTGAAAATTGTATACGGTCGGAACCGGAATAAAAACTACTACCAAAATCAATAATAAAAAATATAGGTTGTCATTAAAAAAAAAAGTCGATGACGTCATGACTTAAAAAATAAATGACATAGGACTCTAAAAATAGACTGAAAATGTTTGCTGAAGTTAAAATCGCTATACCCCTTCGAGATTTTTTCCAAAATATCAACGGAATTACTGAATTTATGCGTTACTAAATTTCCACACTGTATATTTTTTTCCAATATAATATTCACTAAATTTAACACATATTTTCAGGTTAGGTTAATGGAATATAATGGTCATTAACCATTAGGTTTAATACTTGCATATTAATATGAATCATCGAAAACACACACATCAACAAACGTCCAACTACTACCGATGCTTAAGAAATAAAATAAACAATGAAATTTGATTTAACCGCAATAGGAAATTTGCACTTGTGTACATCTTCCTGCAGTGCCTACGGTCTGCATCAATCATCAGCGCGCATTTTGTTCCCTATCCTGGCTAACGCTGCAAAGTTTGTGAATATAAAAAGATAGATTAATTGGGGTTCAAAACAAAACAAAGAAGTTTTAGTGCCATATCCCCCCAAAAAAAACAATTATGCAGCTGCCGACACATGTTTCGGAGTTATTGCCCCTCATCAGTGTAACGTAGCTAAGGAATTGGATCTAGGATGGGATAGATCAGGAACAAGAACTAAAATAAGGCTGTAAAGTACAGTACACAGTACTCACTTAGTGTCTTCATGTTCCCATGTGCCATAAATGGGGGCTTCGATGAGCACAGTCAACACGCAGAGCTCTATGTGTACTACTCACTAATGTTATTTTTAATTCTAACTATTCTGTTCAGTAAAACCAAAAATAAATAAAACAAAAGTACTCACTAGTTGAACAATCACTTCAAAATTTTAAAATATCCACCGACACGTGTATCTGCATGTTTGCGTCATCAGGATGGCCCTTTTGAAAACCTCGAAAGTAACTACCAATCTTAGTAAATCCTAATGTAATAAATATTAATGGCTTCAGAGAACAGAATAATTGAAACTATTATTCTGTGTATTATTTTGACACAGGTTTCTCTGACGTTTCAAATTGGTTGCATCGTTATCAGTACTTCATATAAATACGTTTGTCTGAAACCGTTTAGAAACGCTAATGTGATTTGAGTTAGAGTTTCATCATATTAGGGTTACGCCGTGTGTTTAATATCTTGGATTGATTTTAACCTTAGTTTTCACTAGGTACTGCAATATTATTTCTATTTATCATATAATTTACCAACCTACATGAGTGATTAAGACCTACACCTAAAAAATATTACAAGCACATTTTATGGTTCAATTCCTACATTAGGTATTAATTATCTTTGTGGGTGTGGACAGGCCATCTACTCTGCTCCTTTCTGCCTGGGAGACAAACATACAATTAAATATTACGCAGTTTACAATATGTTGAATAACTAAATTAGCGCGTAACAATAATATAGGTAAGGTATTCCATTGATATTCTTATGTATAAATCTTCCACATGAACTTACGACATAGACTATATTTACGTACAAATCGGAGGTTCAAGTTTTAAAAAGTAATGTAATAGCAGCACTGCTGAAGTAATATTAATGTAGTAGGAAATTCTTAAAACTTTGTACGAGTCGTTATTTGGTTAGAATCTTGTTTCAATAAATTGGAAAAGCTGAAATCTCTAAAAAATAGACGTTCCTGAGGAACACATTGTCGATGACCTGACATCGGTAATAACCCACGATCCATTAAGCATGGCAACGAGATCATCAATGTTTTCTACTACAAGTGAATTCTGTATCTACAAGAACAGTTGCCTTCGTTGAAAAACGATGAACAAAATTTGGATGGTGTAGCCTCAAAATGAATTGTGGATCTGTAATGATTAAGAATTATAATTGTGGCAACCATTCAGGGTGAGTTGTAGCATTTCAAGAATTCAATTGTAGGTTGTAGGAACACCTCAGAATGGATTGTAACCCAATAATCTAAGAAGGTAGTTAGTTGGTTGTAGCTGTTCAGTAGTGTTCAGAACGGTTGAGGACAGCCGTAATACTGGGTTGTCGAATGTAAGATAATTTAGGTGAAACGACGTTTCTATTTTCTTCTTCATGTATAAAAAGTATTTTATATTTATGGTTTTTCTTATTTTATTCAGACTATAAGTTGTATGTATTTTTAATAATAATAATTATTATTATTACCTGTTATTATACTAAGATTATAAAATATTTACATCACATATTATTTTTAGCTTCCTTTACAAGATAATATATCAAAATATAAATTAAACTGATTTAAAATAAATAAATAGAATTCTAATATCAAACATAACGTATACATACGTTATGTTTGATATTAGAATTTTTCACTTAAATTATCTTACATTCGACAATCCAGTATTGCGGCTGTTCTCAACCGCACTGAACACTACTGTACGCAAAGTATTATTTATTAGCAGACACACGACCAAACAACTTTGAACGGGGCAAATAATAAAATACGATCGCAGTTCGCAGTGTTGTGTTACATAAAGAGTCCATTGTTTTTTTTTTTGCATAGTGACCTTGTTGTGGAAGTAAGTTTTGTCACATTGAGGCAGCAAAACCGGAATAAAAAATGTATTTAATTAACAATCCTAATCCCACGCTGATGATTATGCAACGTAAGATAATCCAGAGTATGGAGGCCAGGGGTGGGCTTTCTTAAAGGGATTCTGGGTTAAATATTAATAAATATAATAATAAGTTCCTAATATACAGACAAAAGTTCTTCGATCATAGGAAAGTCGAATGCAACTTGCACTTACCTAATCCAATTGTCATAAAAATGATCCAGACAAAACTACTTTATTCACACATTAGCAAAATTGTAATGACCCCAAATTATGAAGAATCTAATCTTTAGTTGATTAAAATAAAATAAAATTTCGTTAATTTCTTAGCAAATAAACGAACAAGGTAGGTATATACAAAAATATTTGTCAAATTTTTCAGTGATACTAAAATGGTACATTAATATTTACAAAAATATGAGATAGAAAGTTTCTAAAACATTTGAAAAATAAAATTTTGACATATATCTCGGAAAACGTAAGACATAATATTAATTATTGCCCATTCAATTTTTCTTGAAAATTAACCTTGAAAATATGCACCCAGCTTTTTCCCAAAATTTTGTACACCTTCTCCTTATACATAGCAAGGAGTAGAACACAAACTCTTGTAGCTATTAATTAAGTTACTCCAACAAATGACTCAAAGAAAATAATAAAAATCACTAGCAGCAGAGACAACCATGAGACGTTCAAGTACGTGTATTATTTCTATTCGGAATATTGCACTGGTCTACTGTTTGGGAAGGTGAGAATAGATGGCGTGCGCGATGACGCGCCATGATTTAAAAAAGCGCGCGATGCGTTTTGTTGGCTGTTGTTATATTTTCAATTACATTTTAATGAAGAAATAAAACGAAACAGGTAAAATAAATCGTTTATTGATAGAAAATCAATAAAATAACAAGCCATAATGAATGCAATAATTATGAAGATATTTTAAATAATCTAAACCACAGAAAAATAAATGGCTAAACAAAAAGTTAAACATTTTACAATTAAATAATGATTATAATACTTTCTTGAACAACAGGTACCTATGTAATACAAGACCTATATGGCAAGTACAAAAAATATATAATTAAGCCTACCAATAAGGAAAAAAAATGTACATTTGCTTCCCAACATCCCAGATATATGTATCAACATCGATTAATGCTACACATTATTTATACAATGTGGTCTGCAATTTAACAATACTTTTAACAAATATAATAGTAATAATATTTAACTGCTTAGGTATAGCTTACATTAACAAAACATATTATAAACGCCGATAGGTTTTTACAAATAAATATACATATCCTACACAAGAACGAAGAAGTACTTGTTCGTACGTACATAAATTATATACCTAATTGATAATCATTGGGTAAATATAAACTTATTAGGTAGGCGCATATGTACATATTACAGTTTCAAGCAACATCAACACTTGAAATTATAAAAAAACATTAATAATAGCATTAAAGTTATCAAGCCATAAGAAGCTAATAATAAAATAAAACATATTTATTTATTTTATAGTTTGCAAACTGCTGCTGGAACAAACCCCATATCAACAACTATCGATGCTGGAATGTCCTCAGCTTATGTTTAGATTTCTTTGCATCCTTATGATTCTGGATGTTTTCTTGGTTTTTTCTTTTACAACACCAAGGAATACCAATTTTCCACACAGCTTTCACGATCTCCCTGGTTACAATTTTATAATAGTCTGCTCCAATTCACCTGCAAAATTATTGAATAATTTCAGATGTCTGTGTGAATATAAACTGTTCGACTTACCTCGACTTAGCAATGTATACAAGAATGCTCCTACAGTATGGCTCATCATTTGGGCAGCAATATTCACTTTCATGGCAAATTGCATTTTTGGATGTAAATGGGTAGACTTTATTTTGTGCATCGCTCTAAACACTAAAGGCGATGTTTGGTCAATATCATGTGCTTTCACGATATCTGAAAAATGGGCCTCCATTGTCTGTTGTGTCCCAGCAACATCAACTGGTAATAGTACGTTGTGTTTCCTAAATAATGAAACTGTGCACTTAAGGAGATGAGGCGGGTCAAACATAGTAAAAATATGTTTACTGTTAATAGAAATATAAGGGTGTTCTACAGATGAGCCCATTTCCTTTAAAGTTTTCACATTTGTGGACCCCATATCGCATATTGTAGCGACTATATCCATCCCTGCTATATGTTGGCATGCTTGAATGACGTCGGTAATGCAAATTTGCAAAGCATTAGCAGGACAAGTCACGTTTGAAAAATAGTATGCAACTGGCTGCTTCCAATTGTGCACTAGACCCTGTAGAATGAAAACTAATGCTTTATTTACCAATTTTTTGGAGCTGTAATTGTCACCCAGCTCCTCAAAGCCGATGATACGATCAGAATAATTATCATATTGCACATGTTCTTTGATGTCAATCTCATCAAACAACAGTACACAGAATTGGTCTTCTTCAGTTATACACTCTGCAATGTGCTTAAAGAGGTGATCGTTGATGCCAGAATGAAACGGTACCTTTTGCAACATCATCAAAAGAGTATTTTTTGAAGGAAGGGCCACAATTTTTCTTAGCAATGTGTAACACCTCTGGCTTTTCTTCAGCAATGCTAGGGCAATAACTTTTTCTTGAGTGTTCCATCTTCTGTCGTGTGCTGTCTGCTTCGCACAATGTAATTGGGAGATAAGGAAATCTGTAGTGATTCTTGACATGCCCTTGAATATATTTCTTACAACAGGACTGTCTTGAAGATCTGTTTAGGCCCTTATGTCATTGGCCTTTTTTTCTTGCACAACTTCTTCAAGTTTCTTATATGCGCCTCTTTTGTTTCTATCATATGTATTAAATTTTACTTTCTAGGAGAAGCATCAACACGAGAGACTCCGTTAATACCTCGAAACATGGAGCGATGCTTAGGGGTACTTGGACTCCTTTGCAAACCGGAACGGCTTGGAATTGGGTCGTCAATTATTGCAATATCCATGTACTGCTCAAATTGAGATAAAAAATGTGATTTTGCTAACAAAACAGCCACAAAGCTTTTCATGCAAAAAATATGTCTTTTTATACATATGCAATCTTGCAAATTAAATAGTATGATGTTTGTAGCTTGACAGAAAATAGAAAAATGAGTATGTGATACAGAGGCATCAGCGAATCTGACTTATCAACTTACAATCGCTGAGTAACACAGTACAATAATAAGAACGTAGAGTGTACATACTCCAAGTAAAAGAAGTAAGTAACCAATAACTATAACATACCTATGCCTATATTAGTACTTTCTAAAAGTTCTTGATCATTTGTAAGCTCCACATTTCTTTGAATTACCACCATTTCTTGTGAAGGATCCAGTTGTACTTGGCATGGGAATAACGTGGGAACAGCATCAGCACGCAGCCTCCGTGTTGCAAGGTTCATGTAACTGTCTATAGAAAAATGACGATTGCAAATCGAATAGTTGCGAAGTGATATATCAAGAACACATTTTATTCACATCACTTCTTGCCAAACTTTGGACCTAACAAGAAGGAAACAATTTTATTTAAATACCTTTAAAACACAAAAGACAAACTTACTTTTGGTCATTGACTGGAAACTAGTGCATTTTTTCTACCTGATCTATATTGAATCCACAAATAAGACAATGTTTTTGTGGCATGGTTACAATAAAATTAAACATTACACTAACACTAATAAAAAGTTCAAATAAAATAGCATTTAAAAGTCACAGTATTTTACAGTTCGTAATCCAATATAAAATAAAAAACGACAGGCACCACACAATATCAGCATCAAAACAAACAATATGGCGACCGGATCGACATCAACGATGACGTTTCCTGTGCTGCTATCGCCATCGCCATCTACGAAAATCTTCCCAAACTTCGACAAAGATAGATTGATTGAGAAGCACGTATGTACAACAAGGATGGAAGTATATCAATAATTATACCTAAAACCGAACAAATTTTCATATGTACTTGACTGTCTCCTGGTTGTCTCTGCTAGCAGTAACGGTCCAAATGGTTATCTTGATAGCAAATAGTATATGTATTGTGTAAAAGTATACGACATCCGTCAATGAATGGTCGATATTATCAGTAGTAAACATAATATGGTTGTTTTTACTTTATGTTGACCATGGGCGCCGCCAGGGGGGCAAGATAGGGCAGTTGCTCCTTCCTGGAAAATGACAAATGGTATCAAGTATCAATATAAATTTCACGAAATACACTAAGTGATTTGCTTTCAGTTAAACCAATAAATGTTTTCATTTCTTTTCACAAGTTTGTATAGCAAAAACGGTAAATCTGACCACATTTTGCAACCATGTTTTTCATATTCTCGACATAGACTTAGACAGATAGACTTCGTGGTCTAATGGGCCGGTTGAGCAGGTATTGAAGGACAGCGATATGTCCCGTCTTTTTTTTATTACCAAGCTATTGTTTTGTTTTAGACATTTTTTTATTTTAATACCAAAGATTTGATGTAAATAATGAGCATGGTCCTTTTAAATTTTTCAGTTTATTTTCGTTTTTATACATTATGCCACAATATAGAAAAAATGCGTTGACTGTTTTTTTTTTGAAGTTTATTTTAGTTTTATTAACAAGGATGATTACAATTTCTACATTTGTAGGTTTAAAACCCATAATTGTGATTTTTTTAATATGCACCTGCAGTTGACATTATTTTAACAAAAAAATTTATTACATCCACGTGGTTGGGAGATAGTCAATAATAATATAGGAATGAATAGAGTCTAGAAAGAGGCTTCAAAAAATGACTAATATACATAGCATTCCATTTTAAAAAAGGCACTTGATCCTTTAATTTCGTCTTGGCTCGCCCTGTATAATCGAAAATAATTTCCGGTTATAGACTTTTTATCTAGTTTACTTTCATTTTTTTTTTAATTTCTAACTATCGTAGAACTCGAGATATCGAAGTCCGATACACTATTGTCTCACCCTGAGTTACCTCCATTGTAGTATTGCAAATAACTCCAAAACGATGGCTCCTACCGAAATTTAGTAAGAGCACATTTTATGCAGTTTTTAACACTGTGCCTTTTTTCGTTTTAAATTAAAAAAAAATTATAGCGAAAATTCACCCTTTAACCACTTCAACAAATCATGGTATTTGGACAAACATTTGACAAAATATGTAACATTATGGAATAAAGAATTGAACCAAATTTAATTTTGGCACCTTAAGCCGTTCCGAATTTATTGGCAAATAATTATCTTGTACTTACCCACTAGGGGGTAGCTCTCTTATGAACTGATTTAAGGTAAATGTTTATATACAGAACAACTTATTTTTTCTAGTTCTATTACCCCCTTGAGGAAAGGTACTTAATTATGGGACACCATGTATACCATGTGATAGTGTGTAATAATTGTAATAAAAGTATGAAAATAATTAATTTCCTGCATTGATACAGTTTGGACGATGATGTCTTCGAGTTTTCTTTTTTTTTTAATTTTAATGAAATCATATATTTTTTTCGGTAGAGTATTCAATTTAGTTTTAGTTTTCGATAGAGTATTTAATTTAGGTAAAGCGTGTGAAATGTATGATGGCGAAATTCTTTTATAAACAATGTCTATATGATAGTAGGCCATTTAAATTTATTGTGCAAAGGCTAATTCCTGCAATTGGCTGCACAGTTCTCGCTGCCGATTTTTGCTTACTGAAGACACTAATGAACTTTGATTTTCTTTATGACTGTAATCGCTATTACTTTCATTTTCACAAACAAAATAAGATGTAGACGTAGAGGCCTCCCACGGTCGAAACATTCTTACATTAAATACGACAACCTACTTAAATTATTTTCAAAAGTACACCAGCAAATAAACAGATATGAAATAATTATTACTTATACTTTCAAAAACACACCAGCAAATTAACATATATAAAATAATTATTACTTATATTACACTATTACACAACTCACTACAACACGATAACCTTCTTAAATTATTTTCAAAAATACGCCAGCAAATAAACAGATATTAAATAATTATTATTTATCTTATAATATTATACTTATTATATTACTAGCACTGCTAGAACCAATCAGTAACAAAATCGCCTCGGTCACGTGCCAACAAAAACAACAATCATCATTTTCGCTTTAATGTAAGCGGTGTAAAAGACGGAAGATGTCATGTGTTAGACATTTTCCACCCTCATGTCGCGTCTTACCCCGCACGTCCTGTCACTATATCGGTTTCGCACACTATAATATACCAGATTCCATTTTTCATAAGATTATGTGAGCAAAACATACATGGACACAGCGGAAACAATGTAACTGTACGTTGTTTTATTAACTCTTCCGTTGCATTACAAACACGTCATTTTTACCACAAGACTAATGATAATGCATGTACTTAATGCACTCCGCTATGAAATTTTAGTAGTTTCTGTTAAACTGTCAAAGTAATTGTAGGTTACAACTTCAAGAACCCACGATTAAAATTCTATTATATGAACGTGATTATTTATTTTATTTTCTAACCATTTCGTAATATAGTCGGAATTTGTGCCCTTTATTTTACTCTTTTTAATCAACCAACTTTTAAATTTTCAAGAAGTAATTACGGTATGTTTATAACTATTATTTTGAAACGCATCGATTTCTACCTACAAACTACAAAAAAGTAAAAATATTTACAATCAAAAAATGTTCAATATACTTTTGAAAATGTTCATTTTAAATTTTTATAATTAATCATGACTATAAACGAGGAAAATAATGCAATATGGACCATTATACAGGGTGTCCAATTGTTTGAAACAAACGAAAAGTCAGGGATTTACGAAATTAACTGTAAGGACTGTAATCAAATGTATGTTGGACAAACTAGACGATTAATTCAAACTAGATTCAAGGAGCACATGGCTCATCTCAAATATGGTAGAATAGATAAGTCCAGTAGTGTTGCTCAACATGCGTTCGAGAACAACCATAAAATGATAGTAGTAATTTAAGATTAATTAGTAATGCAATAAATACTAGACAGCTGGATGCATTTGAAAGCATTGTAATTTCACAAAGTGTAAAAATAGTATGAATAATGACAGAGGGCCAATTCCACATAGTCCGCTCTATTGGTTAGTCAGTCACGGTTCACCGAACCGTAACAATAGTTTACGTATAAATAGGATACACTGTTAGGCATAAGTTTAGTTTTAATCATCTCCAGATAATGCCAACTTGGTTGGCGAATCGCGCGTCGAGTGCTGTATATGGTGCTTTGTGGAAAACCATATCAGTGTTAGCGTCACATTAGAGGTTTCAATCTATCTCATTACTTATAACTCTTATCAGCATAAAGTCTAAACGTAAGTAATAACTTTTACTATGCCATAGATATAGGGATAGTAATGGACTCAACAGACCTCCTTTCAATTTTGATTGAAAACTTATTATTTATTTGTGTTACATATATCAGGATAATTATTAAGCCAATATAACATCATTTACTTTTTATATGCAGTATCACAGTCTTCTAAATTCAGACTGATTTACTATTAATTAATATCGATAATACAACAACTTTTCATATGATTTTATTGGACTTTCAGGAGTAGACACACTTTGTCATGGGAAAAATAATCCAATGCAGGATATATTTCTATGACAAATTGCTCATTTGGAATCCCTGAATGAAAAAGCTACAAATTAAAAAAAAAATGGTTCAAACTTAGTAGATGAGATGCATCTCTTAAAAAATCATTCTTCTGGGGTGTATCCAGAACAATTCGATTTTTTTAAATTGTAACGAAGTGATTTTATTTTATTAAGTTAAGTTAGGTAGCTAGGTTTTGAAAAATATTTTACCCATTATGGTGCTACGCTTTTAATTAATAACAGTTAAATTGTTAATTATAGATAGGTAGTATTGATATGTTTTTATGAACATTCCACATAGGCCAAGTGGCCGGCAGTAAGCGAAACGCGACGCACGCATTGTGTCCCCGGCACCCTTATGCCCGCGCTAACATGAGGGAGGCCGAGACTGAAAATAATTAAATTAGTTTCCGTCCAGCTACTCAACGAGGAACCACGCCGACTTGGATAGTAAGTAAATTCGTGAGTATAAAGAAATAGGTAATTAAATTTAATGCGGAATTATTCCACAAACGGGTGACGTAGCTGTAATAAACCGCGCATGACTACCGTATCTCATCCTACTTCTGCGTTTTAGCAGTGTTTAGTAGCATGAGGATTTTATCATTAAATTAGTTCCCGTCCGAGCTCCAACCGAAGCACCACGCCGACTTGGATAGTAAGTAAACTTGTGAGTATAGAGGTACATAGGTATCCAAAGGTAATTGCGAATTTTTCTAAGTCGATAAACGGTGACGTAGTTGCAATATTTCGCGCATGACTACCGCGCTCCTCCTACTTCTGCTTTTTGGCAGAGTTTAGTAGCTTGAGGATTTTGCAGAGTATCCGAGACCAGTCCGTTGCTGCCGCCCGTACCGTCCAGACGTGCCGACCCCGACCGCTCCAGAGAGGAAGCCAGCACAGGATCCGGAAGTAGGTAGCAAGATTTGATAAAGGTTTGGTAAATAATCGGTATTACTTGGCTGGTGAGTACTTTCCGGGCTTTATTTTTTAGAGTTAGTGAACCGCGAGCGCTAAACGTATCCGCCTCATATCCTTCCTTAGAAAGAGAGAGCGGCCGAAGGTTGGAATTAGAACCGCGTTCCACCGCGTTATACCGCGTGCCCTCCAGGCCACCTGAGCACGTAAAAATTCTGCAGGGTGACTTGGAGATACTAGCATTTGATACCGCGTGTCCTCTAGGCCACCTGCGTCCGTTTTTTTGGCAGGGTGATTTAGAGGGATTTCCGTAACCGCGTGCCTGCCAGGCCACCTGAGCACGTAAAAATTCTGCAGGGTGACTTGGAGGTATCGTCCGTAATCGCGGGTCCGCCGGGCTACCTGAGCACGTAAAAATTCTGCAGGGTAGCTTGGTAGCTTTGACCATACCGTCGTCGTCTTAGATTTGCAACCGCTCGGCTTGCCACTCCTTCCCCCCCTCCAACTTGAACCGCGTTATACCGCGTGCCCTCCAGGCCACCTGAGCACGTAAAAATTCTGCAGGGTGACTTGGAGGTATTGTCAGTTGCCATCGCGTGTTCTCTAGGCCACCTGAGCACGTAAAAATTCTGCAGGGTGACTTAGAGGTACTTCCGTAACCGCGTGCCTGCCAGGCCACCTGAGCACGTAAAAATTCTGCAGGGTGACTTGGAGGTATCGTCCGTAACCGCGGGTCCCCCGGGCTACCTGAGCACGAAAAATTCTGCAGGGTAGTCTTGGAGTTTGACCATCCCGTCGTCATCATCAATTTGCCGCTGTTAGGCTTGTTACTCCTTCCCTCCCCCTTACCGTAACCGCATTCAACCGCGTGCCCTCCAGGGCGCCTGAGTCCGTTTTCTTTGGCAGGGCGCTTTGGAGATACTCGTTGGCATATGATAAGACCGGAACCATCCATCAGCCAAGCGATAATAAGTAACCGCGTTAGATAGGCATAGTTTGCTTATATGGGCGCTTGCTTCCCCTCCTGGTATCCGTCCGCCGTCTGCATATGACCGATTAAATCCATCGCTGCTTCCCGTTTCACCGCTTCGTTCACCGGCGTACTGTATCGCACCGCTTGACCGCCCGCTTACTGCCCCGCTTGTCCGTAGTTAAGACCGTTGTAGTTTAAGTTGTAGTTACTAAGGTGTGTATAAAGTGTAAATAATAATTAGTGTGTAGAATAAATGTACATATATTGAATGAGAGTCTGTTCCTTAACTGTAGTATGTAAGTTCCCTTTTTCCCGACCCCTGGCTTAGCCGTATCTTCACTGCAGTTGCCCGGCCTCTATCGTCCCGCCGATAGAGTAAAGTGGTGTTTCTGCACTCTAAACAGAAACTGGCGCCCGAGATCTCCGTACCGTGAACACCGCCGTAGTGTTGGGCGTCAAAGTGACACTTCTGCTCTTGAGTAGAGCACCGGAAGTACGTCACAAAATCTAGGAACCAACAAAATTAATTTTTGAAATAAAACATTTCCACTCATATAATATAATTAATCTTAGAAAAAAATATATTACGCGCCTATGATCAGCACAACGTACTAGTATTGTATACAACAACTATGCAATATGTATATACATATATGACACATCCATAACGTATATAAATTCATGACCGTATGATTCACGTTACTCTGAAAACGACCTACGTAGTTATAGTAATAATGAAAAACACAATTTCAATGGGAAATGTGTAATATGCTGTTGAAATTCCACATCTCGTCAATAATCAAAAATAATGCATTAGCACAATTATTTAGCATTAATTTGTTTCGTACATTTGTTAAAAGTATCGTAAAAAATAGTGTGTGATGCTGATTCGGATAATTGCTTTTTACAAATCTGTTGTACCGTACATAGAACTAATTTAGCTTGGAAATCGGTTTCTGCGACTGTTGGAGAACTTTCGAATATTATGCAAAATTGGTAGGAGTATGTACATTTTTTCACCCTTCGCACAAGAGAAATAAAAAATTTTGCTCATGAAACAATTTCGCGTTATTTTTCGAAATAAGGTAGACGGATTTTCTTTTCAATTGGTGAATTCATTTTTAGCTTCTTGGCAAGCTCTTGTTTTCTACTAAAAATGGTTATGAAAAGGGTAACTTGAAATTTTTCACTAAACTAGACAACATAAAGCTACTCTACTTTTTAGCAGATACCTTAAGTGTATTTAGCAGGTATCAGAAAAAATTACAGGGTGACTCCACAACCTTATTGGATATGAATTCGGCTAATGAAAATGTTGCTAGACCTAAAAACAATTAACACCGTTAATAGGTGGTTGGATAAAAACTCTGAATGATATACTAATACAAAACGACGCCGGCCTGATTTCTCTGAAAGTGTTGAGCTTACAGAAACTCCAAAACGCCGTTTGAGAGAACATCATAAATACGTAAAAGCCAACCCTGTGATATTGATACTGTCAACGAAATTATGGATGCTAGAGTTCTTATCACAAATGAAATTGAACACACTTAAACCATTCTGGATGCTGACATTGAAGAAGTACATAATGCCTTAGGGAAAGATCTTGATCTAAGGGAACTGTCTTTGGAATATAGTGATTTATTAGATTTGGACTATATTGATGAAGTCAGAAAATGTCTCTTCCTCAATTGACGAAATTCTTAGCTTCGAGCTTAAGCTAATTTCCTAATGTTACAACTATAATTGCACGAGTTTTGGCAGCAAAGCCCCACAGTGCGGACATCGAGAGATTGATTAGTAGTAGCAATGTGTTAAAAACAGCCAACAGAAGCCGACTGCTCTTAGAAACAGAAAATCTTTATATGTTTGTTCTTTACAATATGTCTTGCTTGGAGCTATGGAATCTCAAACCCAGCGTTCACAAGATGCTAAGCAATAAAGATTGTAGATGAAAAGCAGCGCCTAAAGCAGAAAACCAACCATGGTATCAAGGCATTTTTGAAAAGCTCCAGGCAGAGAAAGATAGTGAGAGCATTAAAAATAAGCAAGAGTCCAAAAAAGTTAAATTTTGAACAATTATATATATTTAAGTTCTTTAAGGAATCATATGTAAATGTTTATACGAAGTCAATTGAAATTGGTCATTGTTAAAGCACAGGACTGTGCGCACTTAACTTGATATTTTGTCTTATGTATTTAGCAATGGTATCGAGAATCGAATGGTAGTTGAAATTGTGCAGGCGAGTCCGAGACTGGCAATGTAATCAGCCTGAATGAACCATCTACGACTGCACGTGTTTAAAGATAATAAAACGGACAGGCCCACTAGTATAAAAAAACCCCTTTAAATCGTTTCTCCGCAATTACGTAGACTTGTGAGATGTGCCGGCATTAGCTATGGTTTGAGGACGATGGGCGACGATTGGCTGGGATCAGGATATTCGTCAGTCCGGTTGGTCGGTGAGTGTTTGAGTTTATATCAGTCAGTAGTCAACGTGGAATCGATTACCTAGTTATTTATTACATTTGTCCAGTGCAGTGCAGAAATACCTATTATAATATCAAGTATGGTTTAGTTTATACTTAGTGTTCATATTGGTAAATATTTATTACTACATAAAAGGTATTTAAGATATTGTATTATTTACTAATTTACCATGGCTTTCTGGAGACCATTTGAAACAGAAGATAATATAATAACGCCCGAAAATCCCGAAATAGTTGAGCCTGTTATTGTCGAGGAAGATGAAATAAATTTAGTTTCAAAATAAAGATATACACGTACAAAGTCAACGCATTATTTTAAATATATATGAACGTTTAAAAAGCGAAAATCGTGAAAAATGTGAGAAAGAAATAATAGAACGTATTAATGAATTAACTAAAATATCAAAATCAACAATTTATCGTGTAATTAAAAAAGGAGATGTTATAGATCACGGTACAAATAGGAAACGGAAAAATATGAAATTAAAAAATATTGATGATGAAAAATATAGTGCCTACGTTAAAAATGATTCGAGAAAAATTAAGCGATTATCCTGATTATAATTATAGTTCTTTAGATACACTACGAAATGTTTTATTAGAATGCAGTTTTAAACATAAAAAACTTGACAGTCGTATGGTAATTATGGAATCGCGACGTATAGTAGCACTTCGGGTAGATTATTTGGAAAAAATCAGAGAATATCGTAAACTAAACAGGCATATAGTTTATCTAGATGAGACGTGGTTTGACACGCATGATGTAGTTCAGTATGGTTGGGTAGACGGTTCAAATAATTGTGTTTTAAATACTCCGTGTTCTAGAGGAAAATGCGTTATCATACTTCATGCGGGAAGTGAAAACGGGTTTGTACCTAATGCGTTGCTCTTGTCGGTCAAAAAAATATCGCAGTCTTCTGCAGACTATCACGAAGATATGACAGCCGATCTATTCGAAAAATGGTTTTCAGAACAGCTTTTACCAAATATTCCGCCTAAATCGGTAATTGTATTAGATAATGCTTCTTATCACTCACGAATATTAAAAAAAATACCAAACATCAGTACAAGAAAGGAACACATTTTAAAATTCATGAGAGACAAAAATATGGAAATTCCTGTAAAAGTTCCAATAAAGCGCGAATTACTGAAAAGAATAAAAGAACAGAATTTCAAAAAGGAATATGTTATTGATAACTTATCCAATATACACGGTCATACACTTTTGCGCTTACCTCCGTACTATTGCATATTTAATCCTATCGAGATGGTTTGGGCAACTTTAAAAGATCGTTTGCGAAAATGTAATGAATGACTCTCCAACGTTAAGCGCGGTAGTAGTTGATCATATAAGAGAAGTAATAAATGACCTCGACAATACTGATTTATGGAAAAATTGCGTTCAGCATGTAATTAATAAAGAAAATCAATATCCAACACTACCCCCCATTGCGCCGATTATAATTCAACCGGGTAATGATTCCTCTTCAGAAAGTGAAGATTCGGACGCGTCAACTTTTAGCCTTTAACTTTTTTTAATATACATATATTTTCAGAACAAAATATTTAGATATTATATTAGGTATGAAGTTTACTTTTTTATTGTTACATTTCTTGGAATATATTTTATTTAGTTGACAAGAAATTTTAATTTAAGTTACTTTATTCTAGAGACATATTTTAATTTTGTTTTTATTTATGTTTTATCTAAACAAATATTTATTTTTGTGGTACTAATTCTTTGCTTTCGTTAAGAAACTTACATTTTTATTTTTATTTTAGAAGAAACTTTAATTTTATTTTTTACTATATAACATCCTTGCCCCTCGCTAATCTAACCTGTCCCATTCCCTCATCCTGGCAAGGATATGTTCATACCTTCTCGTTGGTCCTTGCTGAGCAATAACATATTTCAATAGTATGGGTTAACTTTAAAACTAAACCCAATAAATTTAAATATTTAGACTTTATATCTAAAACTGATAATATTTCAAAAATATTTTATTGGCGAAATGAACAAAAATAGCCTATCTAATAAACAAAAAATAATAAAAATTAATACAATTTTCAAAAAAGTATAACATTTTCTTATGACAAGCATTTCTATTTACCTCCGCCCATGTACAATAAAGAGATGCCGACGGTTTTTGCAGGCTTTTAGTTTTTATACGATTTCAATTGACTTCGTACAAACTTTATAATCATTTAAGTTTTTGATACGAATATTAAATAGTTTTATATTTTATCAATGGATCAAATAAAAAAATAAGTACTGCACGAATTTCAATTTTCAACTGCACAAATTTTTTTCCAAGTGCAAATTTTGACACCAAATGCACCATAAAATAAGCCCTGATTATTTTTTTGCTTATAAGGGTGAACCTCAGTGAATTACAACTGACTGGTGAAAAACGATAGGTGCGGAAAGAGAACGAAATCTAATCAGGTATTGTCATTAGTTCGAAGCAGGATATTTTTTTAACATAGACGAGCAGCGGACAAATACTTCTTATTAATTTGAAATGCCCCTCGTGGATGCTGGACCCCCCCCCCCCCATGAAATTAAGAGACGATTTAAACTAATTCGATTTCTCAGCGCCGATAAACCGTGGTAGTTGATGCATTAATGATATAAGTTCCCAACCAAGCTTTTTTCGTGAAGCGTTTGTATTGGTGACGCTAACTTTTAAAAAAACAGAGAAAGAGAAGTAAACACGAATCTACTCGTAGAAAACCGATACACAACAATCC
Organism: Rhamnusium bicolor; assembly: GCA_029963845.1. NCBI lineage: Eukaryota > Metazoa > Arthropoda > Insecta > Coleoptera > Cerambycidae > Rhamnusium > Rhamnusium bicolor. The sequence goes on along the minus strand of JANEYF010002186.1, from coordinate 282,531 downwards.
TACTATTCTGAACTTTCAACCGGTAAGTCAGCATCTATGTGCACGGTAAAAATTTGAAAATGCTTTAGCCCATCAATTTTATTTTTAATTTAGCCTTACGAATAAAAAAGTGTAACGCAAAAACTAAAATGCAAATAGTTTTGCTGAGAACTCACCTTATGTGATACACACTATTATACAGTGAGAGTGAAGTACGAAGGAAAAGTTACATTATGACGAGAATGGAGAAGAGCAAACGAACGGGAGATACAGAAAAGATTATAGTCCACATCTACCTTAATCCATAAAAAGTTCAACGAAAATTGGTCAGTTGTCATTGCGATGTCACCTTTTCTCCAGTCTGTAGTACCGATGAGTTCACAGGAAAACGAAACTTGTCGACTGTTACTGGTAAAGGGGATCACATTGCAATACGTAACACACCAATATTCTCTTCTTCAACATTTACATACATAAAAGCATTTCATCTCAATCCCTATGTCCGTTTGAGCTCCCATTGTATGACAATTGTCTTGGCAATATAGTTAACGTAATTTAAAATTTTATTTTATTATATGCTGCAATTTTATTTTATTATATGCTGCAATTTTTCTGTAAATAAACATTATTATTATTATTCGGAATAATCGATGCCGGACACAGGGCCGGATTAAGATCATTTGACGCCCTGGGCACTACTTACCTTTTCGCCCCCTATTAGACAAATATTCACCAAATAAAAATATCAAGAGTAGTGAGTCATATTGGCGTATTTTTATTTATAATAGTAATATATTTAACAAAATATAATATGAAACTTGAAACAAAAATGCATAGGTAGGTATGTTATTGTTAATTAAAAACAACAAATATAAAATTCTTTGTGGTAGGTAATCAGTCAAAAAAAAAACTAAACATAAATAATCAAGAGATTAGAATATTGAAAATGATTATAAATTAGTATATGACATAATAATTTAATTTAAGCTATAGAAAATTAAAAATAAATATTAGTAAGCTTTCTTTCTCGCCTTCAATGATATGAACGTCTCAGTGATAATAATAATAATAATAATAATAATAATAAATTTATTCACCATCAGACCAACATACATGAAGGTATCGGTATCGTCAATCAAGTTTACAAAGCTGTAGTCTAAAAGTATCTTAAAATTAAGTTAAACAAAATAAAAATCTAAAATAGCGTTTACAATAAATTCTAAAATTAATAATTTAAATGAATTTACTTAAAATGCATATCATCATTCAAAAGAATATTGTATAAATTCATCTATAGTATAAAACATATGATTGAGCAACAAAATATAATATGAAACTTGAAACAAAAATGCATAGGTAGGTATGTTATTGTTAATTAAAAACAACAAATATAAAATTCTTTGTGGTAGGTAATCAGTCAAAAAAAAAACTAAACATAAATAATCAAGAGATTAGAATATTGAAAATGATTATAAATTAGTATATGACATAATAATTTAATTTAAGCTATAGAAAATTAAAAATAAATATTAGTAAGCTTTCTTTCTCGCCTTCAATGATATGAACGTCTCAGTGATAATAATAATAATAATAATAATAATAATAAATTTATTCACCATCAGACCAACATACATGAAGGTATCGGTATCGTCAATCAAGTTTACAAAGCTGTAGTCTAAAAGTATCTTAAAATTAAGTTAAACAAAATAAAAATCTAAAATAGCGTTTACAATAAATTCTAAAATTAATAATTTAAATGAATTTACTTAAAATGCATATCATCATTCAAAAGAATATTGTATAAATTCATCTATAGTATAAAACATATGATTGAGCAACAATTTTTTTACATCTCTCTTAAAATGTTTGATGTTATTGATTTCTTTAATGTGTGCAGGAAGCTTATTATATAGTTTTGCTCCAACATATGTGGGGCTTTTCTCATAAAGTGACAAATAATGGTTAGGTGTCAATAAATTGTTTTGTCCGCGAGTATTATAATCATGGTGATAATTGTTTCTTAAAAAAGTATTTAAATTTGATTTTACAAATACAACTACTTCAATAATATAAATGCAAACTAACGGTAGCAATTGTAACTCTTTAAAATAAGTTTTACAGGAAGTTCGTATACTGACCCCTACTATATTTCTAACTGCCTTTTTTTGTAATTTAAACACTCTCTCAAAATGATGGGACGAGCCCCAAAACATAATACCATATGAGACTTTTGAATGAAACTGGGCGTAATAATAAGACAGTACAACAGTTCTATTTGTAACATTTCTCAATCTGTAGAGCGCAAAACAGACTGGAGATAGTTTTTTACATAACAGTGTAATATGCATATCCCAATTCAGAGCACTGTCTATATGTATACCTAAGAATGTTGTGGAAGTGACTTGCTCTAAAGATTTACCTTGAATTTTAAGTAAATAACTCTCGTAGTGATATATTAATCTAGGAGAAAAATGAATAAACACAGTTTTATCGCCATTTAGCATCAATTTTTCATTTTCAAACTTAGAAACAAATGAATTAATTTTACTCTGAGTATCAGTCATAAGATTATTGATGTTTTCATTTACATTCAAAATTGAATTATCATCTGCAAACATTACCAGGAGACAGGAGTTTATTATGTTAGGTAAATCATTGATAAAAAGTATAAAAAGTAGTGGCCCCAGAATGGAGCCCTGAGGTACACCACGTTTAACAAGTAATTCATTAGATTTTACGTTGTCAATTTCTACCAGTTGCTTACGATTAGACAGGTATGACTCAAGCCACTCACCCAGCCTTCCACGAAATCCATATTCATTAAGTTTCCGTAAGAGTAAAGCATGATCCACCAAATCAAACGCTTTACTCAAATCCATAAAAACTCCGAAACATTTTTTATTTTTATCTAAATTTTCATAAAGTTTATTTAGAAGAGAAAGTATCGCGGAGTGTGTCGACCTGCCCACTCGAAACCCATGTTGCTCATCACACAGTATATTATATTTATCACAAAATCTCAGCATTCTGTTATAAATTACTCTTTCCAATATTTTTGATATTGATGATAACAACGAAATAGGCCTGTAATTATCCAAAATTAACTTATCCCCTTTTTTATGTAAGGGTGTAATCTTCGCTGTTTTAAAAATATCTAGAAATACACCTGTTGATAGAGACCAATTAATCAGATATGTTAGGGGGGCTACAATATACCAAACTACCGATTTTAACATATTTGTAGTAATGTTGTCTATGCCACATGCATTAGATTTCTTAAGAGATATTATTATATTAAAAATTTCATTTTCCGACACCGGATCCAGGAATATTGTAGAATATGCTTTGTTTGTATTGATGGAACGGTCTTCATTATTTTTAAAACGTTCTGCTAAAGTATTTGGTAATTGCAGAAAATGAGCATTGGTAGTATTGGCAAGTTCTTGAGGATTTGTTATTATTTTATACTCTCAGTTCTTGAATTTTATTGTGCTTGGTATTATTTATACCCAAATCATTTAAATAGACCAGGCCGCCTTAGATTTGTTAGAGGCATTTTTAAATTTGTTGTCATTGTACAATCTTTTAGCCGCCATTACATCTTTGTCATGTAACTTTTTATACAATTTATACGCATTCTCATCCTCAAGTCTCCTAGTTGCGATCTTAATTTTATTTAGTAATTTCAGTTTCTCGCATGAAATTCTAATTTGATGCGTTATCCATCTGTTTTTGTTACAATTTATTTTAATATTAGAAAAGGGAAAACTTATATCAACATAGTAAAACAAATTACCACTAAAGGCTTTAAAACCGTTATTTACAGAATTTGCATGATATACATTGCTCCAAATTTCTCGGCTAACATTTTGATTAAAGGTCTGGTAATTACTATCAGAAAATACTCTAGTTTTTCTGTGTTTCTCATTTGGTAAAATATTTGGAATATTAAAAGATAAGATTTGGCATGTGTGGTCTGATAATCCATTCGGTACTATTTTACAAATATAATTATTGCAACTGTTGTTTACAAAATTGCTACAAATATAATCTATGCAAGTTGAGGAATTTATGGATATTCTAGTTGGTTCATTAATGTGAAAATCAAGATTGTACATGTTAAAAAGATCAGATAAACGATATTTAAATGCACTATTCGATAAATAATCAATATTCAAATCGCCGCACAATATAAGTAAAGACTTATCTTTTAGTAAACTATTTAGTAAGTCATCTAGAGTGTCAAAAAATATATTGATGTCACCAGTAGGTGATCGATAAATAGTCACAATTTTTAATTTTTTGCTATCTAATTTAATTTCTATACCTGCTAGTTCTATATCTTTATCTTTTGATATCTTTTTCAATTCCAGAATTTCATTAATACTTATATTGAGCGTCGATTTATGAAAGATACTAACACCACCATTCTTATACATGCTTCTACAGAAAGTAGCTTTATTAACGTAACCATGAATATGTATTGCATCTATTTCTGTTTGCTGAAGCCATGTCTCTGTTATACACAATATATCTACATCATGTTCATCAAGCTCGATTTCCAATTGATCAATTTTATTTTTGATGCATTGTATGTTTTGATGATATAAGTTAAAATTAAGGACATTCTTTATTTTATTATTGTCATTTGTTAATTGCTATTCACTATTTATATTGTATTTAATTCTTTGTCTTTGAATATCTATTTTCTTCAGAAAGATGGGACAATTAACATCAAATATGGAATGATTGATGTCAAATTCTGTTTTTAATGCAGCATTAGCATCTATACAGTTAATGCATTTAGGAACGTCACAATCACATTGTGTATCATTTTGATGTTCATTTACCAGTTTTGCGCAACGTAGACATCTAGAATTGTCATTACACTGTTCTGCCCTGTGCCCAAAACTACCACATTTAAAACAGCGGAAAACACTTACGTACTCGTACACTCGACAACGAGACCAATCGATGTATAATCCGTTTTCGTTCATTATCTTTTTGAAAGATTCAGGATCGCATTCCACAATAGCCATCCATTTGGTTCTCATTTTCTTTAGTACTTTTACACTTAGGGATACTGAATTATGATTTAAAAATAAGTTTTGTTTTTTTATAGTATCTAGCAGTTCCTCGTCTTTCATTTCTCTGTCAATGTCTACTATTTTGACACTGGGATTTTTTAGATACGGCGTATTGACTGTAATTTTTACCTAACTTCTTTTCAGCAGCAATTTTAACTTTATTTATTTCTTCCTTACTATTACATTTAATCACCACGCCACCTTCTTTCACAGTTCTAATTTCAGTTATGCCAACTTCTAAAGCAGTAGGACTTACATATTTTTGAACCACTTCCAGGGTTTTCTTGCTGTCTTGTCCAGTATTTTTAGGTTTTATTATTACAACTTCACTAGCTGCCTTTGCATAGCTTTTTTTCACGTTTAAATTCCTTTCATCTTTAGCAGGATTATGAATTTTATTTATCATACTTCTTAATTCTGAAATTTCGGATGATACTTGCTTTTGTAGTCCTGAAATATCTTTTTTTAATCCCCATACATAATCCAAAATTTCTATGCATGTATCGCAGAACCATCTTATACCCCTACAGTTTTGCACCGCTTCATATTCAGTTGACTGAATATTTACACATTTTAGATGATAAGTCATGTCACAATCACCAGAACATTTAATAACTGGGTCTTTAGTCTTTCTTTTACACTTACTGCAATGTTCGTTCATTATTGTTTACATTAATAAAATCGACCGCTGGTGAAAGGAAATGTCAACCTTAAATTTGCTATCGTCGGCTGCAAGCGATATCAGACTTTACGTTATCACCAGCCTCCACACGTTATCACGTTTCACACTGCTATTTAATGATAAAACAAACAAATTCTTAGTTTTTACAAATATCAGTTAAAAACCGTCTGGTTAAAAAATATGTATACACAAATATCACAATTTAAAATTATAAATTATCGACACTTTCCACGGGTTAAGCAGGAGATACTTCACATTCGTACCACAGAACGATAGTGATGCATTGTTCATCAAGACTATTCAGCAATTCCTGTTCAATGGTTAAGAGGGAAAGATCACGTAATTTCTGATGGCCAATGGAGTTCCTCAAATAACTTTTTACTCTTTTCAGGGTTGAGAAACACCTTTCACCCGAAGCATTAGTGGCGGGCATATATAAATATATTCTAAGGATGGTTCCTATATTTGGAAACGTTGAGACTATTTTTTCTCTTGTTAACATCTTTAAAATTTCATTTAAATTTAAATTACTGTTTCCCGCTTTTGGTTCTTCCTGGATGTTACTTTTCTCTTCCGTCTCTTCGTGAATGCTGTGAATAAAATATTTAAATTTGACGCATTCCTCTGGAAAATTAGGACTTAAATCATTTTGATATATATCACTAAGTTTTTTAGCATCAGATTTGATGTCACTATCAGTTTTTGTTGTCAAATTCTCCAAAAATCCGAAATTTTCTGATATTTTCGTATACGAAAATTTTCTTCTGCTCAACTCTGCAATCATGGTATCAATAATAATAAAGTACACATTAATTTTCATATCCTCTGTACCTTGAAATTCGACGGCATTTTGGCTTGATTCACCAAAAGTATTTTTTTCTTTTTTCTTTTAGTTTCGCTTTCATACACTATGCATTTTGTTAAAATTTTACCAAGATTTTCATAATATTCAAAATTGTTTCTGATACTATTTAAGTAGCCCATTAGAGAATCATAAAGCTTTACCACAAGAAAAACATCTGTACATACATTTTGAAGAGATTTATTTGTTTTATCAAATTTAGATAAAATGTCATCCCACACTACCAATAATATACCAGTTTCTAATTTATCCATAGTTTTTATTAAACCATTTGCATGAACTTTAGTAGCTGCGTCTTGGTTAACATCATTAAAGAGTTGTTTTAACGAATTTTTGAAACAGTCATAACCGTTATGCAAGGCTTTAATAGCTTCTGCTCTTGCCGACCACTGAGTAATGCTAAGTTTTTTGGAAGAGGCTTGGGTTTCTTCTCCTTGGAAATTTTAGAGTTTACTTTTCGCGATTTTGACGAATTTTCTTGAACAACCTCTCAACGATGTGTAAAGGCGGAAAAAAATTATATAAATCGTTCACAAACATGGAAAATTTTGTCGCACTGAGACAACAAACACTCTGCAGCACAATTTCCTACCAAATTGAGCGAATTAGCGGCACAAGGGATACAGAATGCCAAATTATTTCGTGGGTGTGTGGGTGGGTGGGAGGGTGTGTGAGTGAGAGTGTGAGTGTGAGTGCGAGTGCGAGTGCGAGTGCGTGTGCGTGTGTGTGTGTGTGTGTGTGTGTGTGTGTGTGTGTGTGTGTGTGTGTGTGTGGTTCACTACAGTTTTTGAGATAAAGCTTTCAAATTTGGTACACACATTCTAGAGGTCAAGGAAGAGATTGAGTTCGTTGATAAGCAAAATCGGTCTCCCGAAACGGGGTCTACCGGGCCCCAACATTTCTATTTCTAACTTGACAAGAAAATGTATTCGTGATGAAAGATTATAAATCAGATCTTTTATACAAACCCATTATAATATTGTGTTTATATGTTTAAATAAAGCTATAAATTAAAATTTTGTAAACATTTTGGCAACACCATTAAATTTGAATTTTGATGGACACTTCTTAAAATTTGCAATGTCTGAAAAATTATTAGTGACATTCCACCAATGTAACTTTTTTGAAACGTCAAAAATTACTTTTATTACAAACTCCACCATACATCGAGTTTTACTACGGTGGGAAAGTTCTGATTCCCAAGTAATTGGCAGCGGTTTTTTTTATTTCCTCCACTATTTTGTGCCTGGCCAAATTTGTAATAAATATACAATCTATAAATTCATCACAAATCGTTTTGGAAAGATACGAGACATATGTCCTTTACCTTTATCTGCTTTTTTTTCAAAACAATTTTTTAAAAAAGGATCAAACTGAGCAAAGTAAGAATTTCTAAGTAGTTTCCTGAACTAGTCTCATAAATCATAAATATTTATAATAAAAATAAACTATCATTATCAATACTAATTGCATTGAGTCATCATCAGCAAGTGTCACTACCGGATGCGGTAGACTTGTCACTTTTTGTTATCGCTTTGGAAACGAGATAAGTTGTTTGCTTTTCTATCGATGATGGTATTACAGCCTACTTCAATAAATTTAAAACTTCAGAGAAAAACGACCTTTTCTGAGGCTTCATTCTGACTAACAAAATGAGGGGATCCGAAAAAATTAGCAATCTTCTCAAATATTTTTGAATGTATGCGTTCTCTATCCTTTATCAGATGTTTTTCCTGGACGTTTTGGGCTCTGTATTCTATGGCTAAGAGAGCAAAGAAATAATAAAGATAAGAGGTCTTGCAACACGATACCTAGTAGATGTAGAAACTTTGGTTTAGTACAAAAAGTTATTAATTAAGATATGTTGGCATGTTTCGATTAATTGTATCTGTAAATGAATGTATTTACCCTAAAAAAGGTTCTGCCAACATCACACAATAACCACTGCGTTTTAAAAATGACTGTTACTGGACAACTTTGATCAAAATCAGTCCAAAAAACGCATATTAGGGATCTTCAAGTGTTTAGACATTATGATTGATGGATTTGAGATTTCAATAAAGAATATACCAATTACATCTATACGAGTAAGTAATTACTAAATATTACAATTACTTTGGAAATTTTCAACTTTTGGTCATTTAATCGATTGTTCGCAATACAATTCCTACGTTGCCGCAGCAGATGAACTGAAATATAAAATAATCAGTAATCACATTCACTCTAGAATCAAACACATAATTTAAATGAACAATAATTGAATTTAAAATGTAGGTACTTAAAAACTTGACACTTATCCACCGTCCAGCAAATAGCAAATATAATTGCTCTCATCTATCTATACTGATAGAGAATGTATTGGCATCGTGAGAAAATCCAAATTCCAGATTATGATGAAAACGAACGTTTTGAGATCGGAAAATAGAAAATTTATTCGAATTGGCATGTCGTCTGTGTGTCGCTGACAGAGACATAGAGTAGGGAGAATGCTCTTCGACGTTTGCGCATCAAAAAATCTGGCGACACCATGGGCGTCACCATTGTGAACCCGAAATGTCACTCATTTAATGGGTATTGTTTGGTTTTCTATAGTTAGAGTGCGATTTCTTTCATTATATGAATTTCTTGTGACTTTCTATGACTACGATAGGATATTTTAATACTTTGTGTAGTGCAAATTGTATTTGGTACTTTCGTAAAAAACATTTGTAACAATGGCTTGTGCAGTGGATGGATGTTCTAACATAAAACGTTTTAAACCTAAAGGGAACACTTTTCATAGATAAGTTAGTTTTGAACTGTTATTTTTTCAATTTTACAAATTACGTGTTATAGATTTATTAAAGGAGAGATATTGGTTAAGTGATTGGAAGTTTTTGGAAAAGATGAGCACTGGCAGTGGTCAGAGAATAAATTTGTGTTTCAAACATTTCAAAGAAGGTGATTTTATTAAACTTGTACTATAGTTTTCCTGAAAGCTGGTGCAGTGTAAAATTTACAACTCACAAAAGAAAATGCGATAGAAATTTGTGTGGGCCAAAACATTTCTGTTGCATCTACAAATAAACAAAGGAAAAATAAGGCTACGCAGACGTCTCCATGATGACACTTCGATCAGGAATGTTGACGTCTAAAATAAAAAATCATAATTGTTGTTTAGAATTCGATATCTACCGTAAACCTACCTGTACAGATACAGTAATACACAATAGTTCTAACCAGTCTTTCCAAATAAAAATGTCATCGTTTCATAGTTTTGTTCACCGTCTGCTAACCTTTCCTTTAAGTCCAAACAATTTTGAAAAAGAGGTCAACACAATAAAAAAAAATAGCAAGGAATAATGGATACAAAGAAAGTATCATAGATAATTTAATAAAAACAAAACAAAAGAAAAATCTGTATAATGAGTTTTATGCTGGTTCTGTACAAGACGCCAATATCATCCATAAATGTATTAATTATAGACCTGAAATTAGTGATAAAGTCAGCAATAAATTAAGTAAATTAGGTTGCAAAACAATATCTGTAAATAAAAATAACCTAGGAAAAATGTTAATAAACAATAAGGATAAAACAGAAAAACTACAAAAGACAGGAGTGTATGAACTAAAATGTAGTGACTGCGATGCTATATACATTGGCCAGACTGGACGTAACATAAAAAAGCGACTTGAAGAGCATAAAAAGTCTATTGTAAACAACGTATATAGCACCGGCATGTCAACACACTGTATATAAAACAATCACTTTATAAATATGGATAATGTAGAATTACTTCATTCCGAAAAGAAAAGCAAAAAAATTAGACTTACTAGAAATATTAGAAATTAAGAAAGCTTCCAAAAATAAAAAAACGATTACAAATGAACAACAAATATTCGCAGGTCACCACATTTTAGATAAAGTAATTTAACTTTTCTAAATAATTCCAAATCTTTCAAACCATTTTTATTAGTATAAGTTGCCAAATGTAACATTCAGTATATAAGCAAGGAACACAAATTATAATTTAGTACCTCTCATCTGTACTCTTGAAAAGGGCCTAAAAAGCCGAAACACGTGTAGAGTGAAAATACAATTTTGAAACATTTAAAAGCAAATTTTCTTTGTTTATTTAAAATATTCGTCTTATTCATTACATTCATCTCATTTATCTAATTCATCTCTTTTATTATATTTATCATATTTATCTTATTTATTTTGTTCATTTTAATAATTTTATATAAGTAAATAACATAAATGGAAATGATATTTTCCATTGTGATTTAAGTGATTTATTTTTTTCATGTCAAATTGAATATGATGATGAAAAATACTGTCAAGAGGCTGCTACTGTCGATTTTTTTTTTATATTTTACGAACATTTTATCGAAAATATATAAACAGAGTAGAATCGCAAAAGAAAAATTAAAATTCATATTAATTTATGTTGCAATTTACAATTTTATTTTCATTCCCTCATGAACTCGTCATTAACAATGAGAAGTTCAACCAATTCAAAAGTTTCATTTTCATTACTTTGGAATTTTTAGAATCGTGTTTTGAAACTGTCTACAATCAATGCAATCTTGCTAAAAAAGGCAAACAGTGGTTCATCTACATTATTTAAATTGTCTTTTCCGTTATTCATATTAAAATAAAGTAAACAATAAACATTACCCATACTTAAAAAACTACTACGAACATTCACAAATTCAAACATGTAATGTTTCTTCCCACCTTTAGGTATTATAATATGTAATGTTAGTTCTTTACATGAATAATGCACATATTTTTCCATCATATACATAGGTATTTTTTTATTTACTAACATAAATGTAAATTATTTCTTCAATAAAAAAACAGAAAAAACTTTATTTATTTTCGAGGCAGTGACCAATATATTTACGAAAATAATGGGATTCTTTGAACAAATACAATCGAATTTTGGAGCTACAACCAAGAACAAATTAAAACAATTCTGGAATATCAGCAGCAAAATTCTTTTAACCTTGAAAAAGTCCGAAAACTCGGACGAAACGTAGGATAAATTGTTCATGTACCTGGCTGGAAGTCCTCTAGAAATAAAAATAGGAAATAAAGTTTTTTCTGTTTTGTATTGAAGAAATAATTTCTACTTTATAGTTTATACGAGTACAATTGAAATCGTATAAAAACTGAAAGCCTGCAAAAACAGTCGGCATCTCTTTATTGTACATATACAATAATATATAGAATAAAGAGATGCCGACTGTTTTTGCTGGCTTTTAGTTTTTATACGATTTCAATTGTGCTCGTATAAACTATAACAGCCAACAACTTGTGTAAAATATCATCTACAAATGTAAATATTTGATCTAAAAGTATATTTTATCACAAATTGTTATAAAATTTTTGATTTATACAAATTTATCATCTTTTTCTGTCTTTGTTCGAAATTTTCGTTTTTAAATTAAAATGAAAACGGTCATATCCATTTGTTGTGGACCACAGACCTTGGACTAACTTCTGAATTTAGTAGATTCAAACAATCTCAGTCAATATTTAGTAAAACAATATATTCAACTCATTAAACTTTGCATGAAACAAAATGGCTTTCGATTCAATGATAGTTTCTTCCAACAACATGAAAGGACAGCAATGGGTAACTCTTTGCCGGTCTCTTCATGAACAGATTCGAAACAGAAGCAAAAGAAGAATTCGGGTATTTCCCCAGTGTTTTGGCTTAGGTATCTGGATGATATTTTTGCAGTGATTGACAACTTTGTTTATAAATTAAACAGTCGTTTTGCATCGGTTAAATTCACACGATATTGAGAACTGTGGATGACTACCATTTTTATTAAGTACTAATAATTAGAAATGGCGAAGTACATTAGAATTTGACATATACAATTCCGTATGATCATCGGTTCACCCGTGGTATTGATAGGATTCTTAAAGATATAGGTATGACAATGGTTCATTCATCGGCAATAAACTACAACTACTACGCATCCAAAAGACAAAATTGAATCAAACGAAAAGTCGGGGATTTACAAAATTAGCTGTAAGGACTATAATCAAAAGTATGTTGGACAAACTAGAACAAACTAGACAATCAATTCAAACTAGATTCAAGGAGCTCATCTCAATGATGGTTGAATATAAGTCTAATGTTGCCCAACATGCGTTTGAGAACAACCATAAAATATATATTAACAATTTAAGATTAATTAGGAATGTAACAAATACTAGACTGTTGGATGTATTTGAAAACTTGGGAATTAAAAAGTGTAAAAATGGTATGAGTAGCGACATAGGGCCAATCTTATATAGTCCACATTCTTGGTTCACCGAACTGTAACAATAATTTAATATAAATAGGATACACTGTTAGCATAAGGTTAGTTTTAATCATCTCCAGATGATGCCAACTTAGTTGGCCAAATGCATATCGAGTGCAGTATATGATGTTTTTGTTTAGAAAAAAAAAAGTTAAAAAGTTATATTTTGTTTTTCTCTCACTTTTTTGGGACTTACTACCACATGAATAATTCTTCAGTATCTAAAAAATATAGTTAGTTACCCAGTATGTTACTGGAAAAATAAACCTCTGCGATTGTGACTTTACGTCAAAACATTAGTCAGAAGGTGTTTTTTGACAACTAATATGAGACACAAAAATAAAAATATAATTCCTTAATGTGTCGGAAAACGAATCTGTTTCCTTTTTCAAAGTTATTTATTTATGTAAGGTTAGGTGAGCATAATAGCTATATTAGAAAGAGTGAAATTGAAAAATTGAAAATGTGCGAACATGCTTGGGGAAATTGACAAAATGAACTGGGATTCGGCAAAAATTTTAATAAAAGAAGCGGACAGCAAAAAAAAGAAAAATTAAGGAATCGGCAACAATATTATTGAATGAAGAAAAATGTTTATCCCATTGTTCTGTAGATTTTGGTACAACGTGGTTAACGACGTTAAAAGAAGAATTGAACAAAATTAATATTGTATATTTTTTTAACTATCAACACTTCTATATAAGTATCTATGGATATTACATAAACAAATAATATGTGTCAAGTGTCATGCTTGACATATTGTAAAATTTTCTTATACCGGTACAATATATCATCCTGATGTAAAAAAATCATTCTATTTAATTCTTCGCTTACCTCAATTAAATTTTAATAGCGTATCTTGAGATGTTTCATTAAAATTTTTAAATAATTAATTATCAGCGTCATTCGATACTGTCAATAATAATTCATGTCATATATTTTCATAATTTCTTCTTATTGACATTGACATTTTTATAACTAAATTAGACATTTGTCAAACTCTCAAATTTATCCTAACCCCATTTTATGAGGTTAAATGTATAAAAAATTTAAGTTTACATCAGCTTTATTTAAGTAATTGGAAAATATATTTTATTGGCTTGACAGTAGACATGATTTATAATCAATCTTTCATCAAGAATATATTTTTTTTGCAAAGGCAAATACAAAAAAGTTTGGGTCCCGTGGATCTCCGTTCAGCTGGCCAATTTTGCTCATCATCGAATTTATCATTGTGTATAAATCAATCGAAATCTCGAAGTCAAATAAAATCACGATTACTATACGTCCTTATATTAGGTATAAGAAAGTAAAAAAGATAAATAACTTTGAATAATGAAACAGATTCGTTTTCCGAAACGTTAGGGAATTATAATATTATTTTTGTGTCTCATATTAGTTGTCAAAAAGCACCCTCTAACTAATCTTTTGACATAAAGTCACAGGCGCAGAGGTTTATTTTTCCAGTAACGTATTGGGTAACTAACTATATTTTTTAGATACCGAAGAATTATTCATATGGTAGAAGTCCCAAAAAAGAAAAGGAAAAATTTAGGGAATGCCACAAATAACGTTCAGACAATATTTATATTTTGTATAAAATAATCTTTCGAATACTATTCGAGAGTGAGAATAAATTAGAAAATAATTCTCCGGTTCTTTTCTCAAACTTGTTGCCATTCGGGCTCTCGTGTCTATTGCTAAGCAACAAGTTTTCGAAAAACTATCGAATTATTTTCAATTTATTCTCACTCTCTTGTGATATTACTACTGATTATTGGCAACTAGCAGATAAGTTGTGTTATTATCAGTCGTGTATTATTAGTTGACACTATTTGGGGAAAAAAATATTTCACATTTAAGAAGAGCAAAACATCTCGATTTAAAAATGTTTTATTATAAAAACGGACAGAACTATCCAACTTTTAAAGAAAACCTACTGATGTTTGAATACTACTAGACTTACGAATGCACGTTACACCTTTTTCTTTTTTTTTTCTGGTGGAACTTTCGCAACCAGGAACTAAACAATGCATTTTTAATTAAGTGCGCAGAGAAGTTCTACACTAAATAATAACCACAAAATGCCACTCAAAAAGTAATAAATATAGAACAAATCTAATAAAACTGACAAATCAGGCAAAATGTACAAATATTAATAAATCCAGTCACAGCACATCACATAAACAAATCGTCCAAAGATGAAAATTTACAAATCGAAACCCAGTGTGGCAACGCGAAATCACTAATTTTTACCAATAATAAATTGAAAAGGAACTAAATTGCCCACAGTATGGCGGCCTCGTATACAGGGATATGTTCTCAAGGTCGAGCAATACCAATTGGAGATCCAGATTTATATTAAGAAATTCGTGATTTTATCACAGTGACTATTTAGGAGGAAAGGCGGCGCAAAATTTTACAGCATCATCCATCATCAAAATATGTTATAGTAGTATTATTTATGTATGCATTGATTAGATCATATTTGGTGTATTATTTTCTTCGCGTATAAAAAGATATACCTAGTTAATAAAGCATTTTGAATTGTTTAACTGTTTTTTCTTTTCCTTGAAGAGGGTTTATTCTAAATAACTGCATTCTCTATAGATCGATGAAGTTAATTACATATATGCCTGTAATAATTTTAAAACAATCAAGCAAACTGATTCTGCCACAAAATTCGCATCAATTCTGAAAACTAATTTCTGGAAAATAATTATACAACAGTTACTTACAATTAAAGATTAATTAATTATATCAAAATAGGTAGCTGACAGGATGTTGTAAATTTTTTCAGCCTTTATTTTTATCCTGTTCATTAAATGCAGTTGCGGGCAGCATTAAAATAACTATTTATTATGAGTCATGCAGCAACTGCAAAATTTGGATGAAACTTTTTTCCGAGAATTGTTGTAGATGCAACACTCGTGGAACACTGTTGCCAAGTTTACGAATATTATGTACATATATCTACGAGAGTTTATTAATGGCTCTTGGATATTGAACGACATTGTTTTTATTGTCATAAAATGTTATATCATTCGTAGACTTTTACTATATGTTACAATTTTATTTATTGATTCAGTTAATCTATGTATTGATTTAGGGTTACTTTATTCAACAGAACATGATAATATAATAATATGAGCATACATATATTGAATTTCACTTTCTCCTGTTTGTAACAATACTGTAAGAGGAAAAATTCCTTAAAATGATTTCTCTCAAATTTTTTTTTTAACCGCCACTTAAATCAGCGAAGTAACTCCCGGAAAATCCTAGGATATTGTGTTGAGAAGAGAGAAGGGACCCTAAAGATTATTGTGGATCTGAACCACATCTAGAGCATCGACAATTTCCTCTCCTATCTTAGTCTGAAGCTAATTACAAATACCATTTCTAACTTGCCCTAGGATAGAATCGAATCATCGACCTTCGGTACCGAGTAAATAGCTGTAAGCGCTTTACCTACAAGGCTACCATGCCATATATTTATAAGAAAAAACAACAATTTGTTTAAAATTCCAATATATCCCCCTAAAAATTTTTAACTCATCAAGTTCTCTCACCACGACAGTGAATTTAGCGCCGTATAGTACAGGCGACTAGGTATGACAGCTATTGAATATAGGATTTAAAATCTCTTAATCCGTACTTGCATGCAAGACTGTAGAAGTGATAGACAACACCGTTTTATTCATTATTGGTATATTTTTTGTCAGTACCTACCATATCAGGTATCGACAAGTATTTGGTATGGCATGTGGCCGTACTATTTAAAGTAGAACAAGTAGTGTTTGTAGGTAATATCTATATGTTTATTTTTGTTAAAAGAATTTAGAAATTTGAGTCTTGTTTTGTTTACCATTTTTGTTTTTATTAATACTTTCATATCGGTGGCCATGTTTTAATTTTATATTGTTGGCAATAAACAAAAATTTTAAAAATAATTTCAATAAATGCCGGATCAGATGTGAACCGGTACTTCATGTATCGGTACTTTTCCATTTTATATTGCACCCAACCGGTAACATTTAATCGATACGATACGATACGCGATATCAGTACTTTTCAATGTATCGCACATCCCTACAGACAACAGACAAGCAGATTTCAGCATCGCATCGACATTCGTTCTACGATTTCCCCATCGTGCTGGCAAGAGACGACCGACCGTAAACGGCTAGTCGTGCATCTAGTGCTCTGGCTAAATCTGTATTTGGATTCAATGAAATATGGACTTTCATAGGATATCCATTGTCTTAATAAAATATTCGGAAATTATTAAACATAGGACATCCTTCATGTCCATCACAAGTGTCCATAGCATATCGATCGGATATTTCATATTACTGTAGTGTTACCATTACGGAAGTCATTGGCAACTTTAATGCTCATTCTTATTTTATTACCAACGTACCTTTTTTATTTTGGAAACAAAATTTTTATAGACATAAATGAATTAAAAATTATATCGCATTTTTTAAAAGAGTAAAATATCAATAAATGACGACTACCGTACAAGTGTGAAAGTGTTTTAATATATAAATGCTATAATACTATTTACTTAACGTAATGTAATTCTAATGCTTTAAAAACAATACAACGATAAATAATTAAAAAATGCTAGGTATATATATTTATTTATTCTCCAATAAACTTCAATTACGTATGAAAATAATTAGGATCGTTTGCTTTATCGGGTGCCGATGTGAGAAACAAAATTTTGCTATCCCTTCTGTTACCTGCTCCCCCCCCAGCCAAACCAGCTTGATCATCTTTATTTTATATTTCTGTTTTATGCCACGATAAAGCCTCCCGAAAATCTGGCAACATTTTACTCATACATTTAATTTATTTCAGCATGGCCGCCCACTGTCAGGCAATGCCAATGATGTCATCCTTGAAGTGACGTCATGCAGTTTACGCTAATTTCATACCTACGATTGAAAAATGGTGGTAGTGTAAAGGTCTAGTCATCTCTATAACAGCCCGTATTTCTAGGAATTAAGATAAATAGACTAAAATGGCGGAGGCATCCTTCCCTTTATTATATTGTGTATTGGGTGTTTTTATTATCCGTCCTTGTCTATGTACAGGGACCGTTCTGGCGTTTCGCACCTCGGACAAAAAACAATTTGCCGCCCCTTTTAAAGTTATTTTTTTCTTAATAAAATACGGTTTTAATTTGTAATAAAAACGTATATATAAAAAGAAACAAGTATTAACTTAACATTTGGTACAAACAAAATAGTATAAATTAAAATAAAATAGAATAAAATAGATACCTAGTTGATACATTTTAAAAATATTTACTTAGTTTTAAACATACAGGGTGCAATTTTACCGCTATTACGATTTACATTTTTTTCTTATTTATACCTAAAACCTAAATAGAAAACAAAAGGTAGATCCATAAAACCGCAGTAATACATTGTTTGTTTGAGTTATAATCAGAAGAATAGTTTTTTCTCAATTTTAATTCTGCAAATTTTTTTATTACCTCTTTTTAAGTTTATTTGATCAGGAATTTCATGTTCAATTGCTAAAGTGGCCAAGCCGTGTAGTCGATTTTGCGTAGTAGCTGAGCCTAAAAAAGGTTTTGATTAATTTTAATTTGGAAAAACTTCTTTCTCCACTTGCTACTGATATTGGAATAGTCAGTAGTATTCTTAAGGCAACACTAAGATTTGGAGCAAAATTTAGCATTGTTATTATTTTAAAAACATCACTTGGACCTTCTCTTTTGCCTAAAAGGGCACAAACTGCAGACATTTCCTTTACTAATTCTAGACCGTTAATGTCAGCTGATTCACCATCAGACAAATATTTTCCAAATCTTTGCAAATCTTCATCAGTGTCTCTTTAGGCATGGTTTTCAAATCATATATATTATATAGAGATTGAAAATGGTTACTATGGTGATTCAGTTGTTCAAATCGACTATCTAGTGCGTTTAATGCTTGATCAATGGTTTAGAAGAAAAATTCTATTTTGTATTTTTCTTTGGGATCTTCGAATGGTTCGTCCCTTACCTCATATGAGGTAAGGGCCTTTTTTCTTCTTACGCGGAGTCGCGGCGTTTTTGATTCAAAATTGGCTTCAATGTTAATTTCATCAGCCAATTTTCATGTGTCAACAATAATTTCATTGAAAGGCTTATCTGATCGAAGATTTTTAAAGAAATTTTTGCAGTTCTCTAGAAGATCAAGTGTTCTTTTCAAATCAAAATCTTTTGTTTGCAGAAGCTTGCTTATGTGATTAATACAGTTTAAAATTTTATACCATGACTATTGTACATAAAAATTTAAATTGTTTAATGCAACTTGGCAAACCCGAACCCTCGTCTCTTATTGAGATATCGATGTCTTGGTTTTCATAAATGCTTAGCAAAGCGTCGTATCGATGGCTTAGACTGCAAACCGGCTAACTCCACTTTTTACGGAATTTGAGATTTTGGTGCCATCTGCTAGTAAAAATAAAAGTCCATAGTGTGGTAAAGCAAATAACTCCAAGACATTAAGGTTTTCTTTAAATTTCACGGCACGTATACCGGCTATCTCCACGATATAAAATTTCAACACTGTAAAGCTTCTAACTCCTGTATCAGCAGCCATTTTCAATGTGCGAATCAACCAAAATAGTTCACAATTCTGTTATTAGCTGCCAATTTTCAGTTTAGAAGTTAAAATAATATATAAAAACATTATTATAAGTGCATAAATGTAAAAAAATGTATGTGGATGGTTTAGGACAAATTTTACCTACCAATCGTCACAGGGACAGAAAAGATCCATCAGTATCGAGAAAAACTTGTTCTGTAATCTATAACTTGAGAAAAGGGGATGGATTAGTAAGAGTCTGTAAGACAATGTTTTTGAATACATTGTGTATAGGGAAATGGTGCGTACTAAATTGGAAGAAATCATTGAAATAAAATGATGTTCTTGAACCAAGCGAAGAAAAAGATTCGTTATTACCAGCTCTTAAAAAATCAAATAAAATCAATCCTTTTACGAAAGAAAACAAAGCAATCAATGATTTTCTTAATGAAGTGCTGACGATGGAGTCACATTATGGTCGGATATCAACAGAAAAAAATCATCTCTTATCTGAATGGCCATCGAAAAAAGCCCTCTACAACTTCTATGTGAAAAAATGGTGTGATGAACGTAATATAAAATCCATATCTGAATGTACATTTAATAACGCTATGGATATAAGAAACATCTCCTTATATCAGCCTAAAAAAGGACCAATTTCAAATTTGTTATTCACACAAGTTGGGATACTATTCAAATGATCAACATGCCTTACATATTGAAAAGAAAAATGATGCTACAAAAGAAAAACAGAAAGACAAGGAAAGAGAAGATTATGTGTTCACTATGGACCTGCAAGCTGTTCTTTTATCACCACAATCCACTGTATCCAGTTTATATTACAAAACTAAGCTTTGCGTTCACAACTTTTGTTTATTCAACTTAAAATCTAAGGAAGGGACTTGCTATTTATGGAATGAATCAGAGGAGGGGGGGTTAAATGCAGAAGAATTTGCTACAATTGTGGTTACATTTTTATTGGAAAAAGTGATACCTCAGTTGAAAAAAGAGGGCAACAGCAATAAAATAATATTGTACACTGATGGCTGTACATATCAAAATCGAAATGTTACAATGAGCAACGCTTTACCTAATTTAGCCATGACAAACCATAGAACAAAAATTTTATTCATACTCAAATGGAGGCCGATAGTATGCATGCCATGATAGAAAAACAGCTAAAAAAGCATAAAGTGATCAATATCCCTGGTGAGTACATTGATGTATGTATCAAGACTAGAAGAAGTCCCGAGCCATATAATGTCTACTACTTGACTCGTGATATTTTTAAAAAGTTTGATGTTGTCGAATTTTTCAAGTCGGTACGGCCTGGGAAAAAAAAGGGTAACCTCAAAGTTACCGATGTGCGTGCTCTTCAATATAATTTTGATGGTGAAATTTTTTTTAAATTACGATTTGCGGATGACTGGACTTTATTACCTCAAAGGCGAGATAGAGAAGTTAGAACAAGAACTTGGGATGAATTGCCGAAATTATACACAAACCGGTGTAAAATTAAAAAAAAAGAAGTATGAGCATCTTCAAGAATTAAAAAAAGGTGATTCCTTCTGATTACCATGACTATTACGACAACATTCCGTATGACAATTAAGTTAGATTCTATAAACTGATCTATAGATCAGCACGCAAAGTGAGATTTTGTTTTTTTCTTTATTCTTAATAAGAACCAATATTTCGTTTGTTATTTTTGAAAAAAATATTTGTTTAATGATATCTGCAAGTTACAGTAATATTGTTTAGAAATTAGAGAATAAACGTCTAACTCCAAAATAACTATCTCATTATTTTATAAAAAACTTCTAACTCCTTAATTATCTTAAAAAGAAGTAAAATATAATAAAATTTTAATATTTTTCATTTCATTACCACGTCCCAATTTTAATTTTATAATAATATGGTGATTGCACCATACATTTAAAGTTTACAAAAGCTGTAAATAGTTTTTATTGTCACCTGTAAAATTTACATTTTTGGAGTTAGCAGGTTTGCAGTTTAAGCCATCGGTATATTTCACCAAGTTGAAATCTTAAGGGCGTTAAAGCTTCTATCCTGCTTTCCCATCGAATGCCACTCAAAGGTTTTAATGTTAATCCTTGGACATGTTTTAAAAATATTGCCCATCGAAAAGTATAAGAAAAAAAATAAATATATTTTTTGGACCATATTAAAAAAATTCTAGATTCCACTCCTGCATTGTTGCCTCTCATGTTAGCACCGTTATCATATCCCTACACTCTTATATCTTGCACATCAAGTCCTATTTCATGAAGCTCTTTAATTATAATTTCATATAGTTGTCTTCCTGTAGATCTTTTCCACAGGTAAGAAACCTTAAAAGCTGTCGTAGATTTTTATTTCGACATCGTCAGGGTCATTTGCTCCACCTTACTAACGTCAGGAGTACAATCTAATATTATGGAATAGTATTTTGCTTCTTTTATTTCAGCAATAATATGCGATTTTACACTTTCGTGAAGCGTCTATTATCTCGTTTTGAATATTTTTTCCAAGATAGTGAGCTTTAGTTTCCTCTTTTTTAAGCACTCTACGCACGTGTTTATCTATGACAGGGTCAAATTTAGATAGCAATTCAATTATTTTTAAAAAGTTGCCGTTATTATGCTCAAACAGCTTGTCGCTTGTACCTTAAAAAGCTAAACTTTCACCGAGCATTTTAGTAATTGCTCCTTAGAAGCACCTCGTACCAGTGAGTCGTTTCAGCGAGTAATAACTCTTTGGGCAGCTGCATCTATAGTTGTACAACACTTTAACCGTTGACTGAGTTCTAGCCAGGATTCTAGAGCCTGAATATGATTTTTAGAAATTTCGTGATCCTTTAAAGTTTCAACGATGTGCTTCCAGCTTTTAAAACCTTCTTTTGAAAGGGAACTTGACACACGGCCGTAAATTTTGCAGCAAAAGCAATATATGCAGTTTTTTGAAGTGGAGTACACTAGCTAGTCTCTTATAACTTGCTCTCCATTTCTTAACATTCGAAATGCGTAAAATTTTCAACAACCAGTGCCATCATAAGGAAATTTGTAATTAAACAATGGTTTAGGTGGACCTTGTACTAAAAAAAACTTCTTTCGGCATCTCCTTAAATTTGGTACTAATGATACTACCGGACCTACTCTGTAAATAATTGTGCAGAGCACCAGCTTGTTTTTGGTTTTGGGTTTCTTTCTCTAGCCTTCGCTTTCTGTACTGATGGCCGGACAATTTTCTTTGCACGTCAGACGTTCTAAAACAACAAATTAAACAATGCAAAATACGCCAGTTAAAATAAGCCACGGCGTTGCTAAAAATAAAAATTGGAAAAATCTTCAAATCCAATTAGTCAGTGACTTTGTCTCACAATTTTGACAATTAAAATGCCTAGTTTTAATTACCTACTTAAACTATTTTTAAATATAAAAACGAATTTCTTAACGTTTAGGGCTAATTTTCAACCCCCCTTTTGGAAAAAATAGTTAATAATTTTAGTAATTAAAACCAGGCATTTCATTTTTTAAACTGTGGGACAGACTAAGCCACCGTCACCGACTAAACGTATTTGAAGATTTGTCTTATTTTATCTTTTTATGCAACGCATAAAAATTGGTATATTACTACACAAAATTATAATTTATTAATTAGTAGGATTCTTTGAAAGATTTTTTTTGGTGTGGTAGATCCCAACAAAATGGACAAATTGCAAAACCACCACAACGAACATATAAAAAACTAAATATTTAAAATAGACACCTATCTAAAATGTTTGAATTTTTAAGACGGATTTTTTGTTTCTCTTTTTTCGCGGCGAAAACCCCAAATAAATTAATAAAAATCCGTTACAAAAAACATACAGAAACTATTTAAAAATGTATAAAGTACGTATTGAGGAAAATATTTTTGAAAATAATTGTTTACCACTTAATATAGGTATTTGCAGAAGTACTTACCTTTAGAAATTGACAAAACACACAAAAGTCATTATCCCGAATTGAAGTAAGTTTATAAATATTAAAAATATTTAACAGTTTATGTTATCACCGGCACCGACGCATTTGCAATAATAACACAATTGCGCTTAGATGACTCTTTAATAGTAAGGCGCGAAAACATGTCCATGCATGTTAGAGCGAAAACACACGCGTGTTAATTCAACGCGCGTTCCACGCGCGCTAAAGTAACGCGCGTTGCTTGCCCATCCACACGAGATAGATGAATAGTCCCCCACACACCAGCGGATAAATTGGACCGACTTGATCCGCACGGATTTTATCGGCGAATCAGGCTCGGCACATACCAAATCCGTCCTTACTTATACGGTTCGAATATTTGACCTCCCGATTGGATCTGTCAGTTAAAGTTCGCTCGTTAGTGGTACAAAACTCATTACCTTATAACAGTTTTTACTCGGCTCGTTAAAAATTCTTTTCCCATATAGCGCGTATCTGAAGCCATTATTATTTAGGGTACAAATTTGAAGGTTTAACTCGTGCGTTGCCACTAACTACCACATTGGAACTGTCAAGTTAAGACTTGCAGACTTAGTCGGTGCGATATGGGAATTGGACCGATGTACCTCGGCTTGTCACAGTAACGCAAAGTTTTATCCGCTGACTTAGACCATGCCGCATCAAATCGGTCGGGCCATCCGCTGGTGTGTGGCGGGCTAATAGGCATTAAGCGCGCGTTATCATTGTTAATTCAGCCATGGATGATGTAGAGCTCGTTTTGTTTGTTTATTTAAGTGCAAAAATAGTAAGAAAAAGAAGAGTCAGAAACCGAAAATGATGGGTACATCCTATTAATGAAATACGATATAGCGAGGGCGCATTCTACTGTCTTTTTCCTAGACTTCGAGAAGATCCCATAAAATTTTTTAATTATTTTCGTATGTCAATTGCAACATTTGATGAACTTTTTACCAAAATTAAATACGGAATAATTCGTACTTTAAATAGGTTATAACTTAACTAGCAACGTGTCTTCATACGAACTGAAACGCGCGTTAAATTAATATCGTGTGTATGCTCACATATAATACAACGTATTTGTACAACGCGCGTTGCCACGTCGAACGCGCGTTGTGGAGATACCAAGCGTTGTCTTTTTTTAACGCGCGTTAAATATGACGCGCGTTGTTCGTGTGGATGGCACAATATATTTCAATGTATTTCTACAACGCGAAATTTCAACGCGCGTCGAACGTGCGTTGAATTAACGCTCGTGTGGTTTGGCTCTTATGTCTTGCAGTTTCTATTTTAAGCAAGTAACTATATACATACATACAAGTTCATACAGGGTCATGCGCGTCTTTTAACTATACGTCTTGTTTTATTTCAAAAATAAATATGCTTTTTTTTGAAAAGGTGTTTTAATATTTTTCTAGCATTAAAACATAACAAACCACAAAGATCAAATGTAAATTGCTTAATACTTAGTTTTAGTTAAGGAAAAAATCACCAAGTAGTGTAAAATTTATATTAATTGAGAACAATAAATTTATCAATATTTGGTTCATATTCAGAGGGGTGAAAATACCGCCCTCAGGTTCGCCTCCCCGGACAGGGGTCCGGGTTGTCCGCCTCTAAAGCGGGCCCTGCTATGTATTAAAATCAAACCTAGCGTTAACCCTTATTGATCTTGAATACCTGAACATAATTCTCTGTTCCATAAATTCCTAATTTTATCGTCATAATTAAATTTTTTCGTTGTCTGGTCTGGTGCAAACAAGGTGGAGAAATTATCGGCATTTCGAATAAAGAAAATATGTACCTATACATTTTTTTCGTTTTGCAGTTCAGAGTTTAAATCATTATAACATAAAATCTGTTTTGGAATCGTATTGACATATTAAGAACTATTATAAGTCAGTAAAACAAAATAAGCTCTACTCAGTTTAGAAGTATATACCGGGTGAGCCATAAAAACAGGAATTTTTTAATTCGCGGTAACTTTTCACCATTTGACCAATTTGAATAATTCTAGAGCCAACTCATACACAAAACTATAAACTTGTTGTTTATGATGACAGGTTTTATTCTTTCATTATCGCCAAGATAGCGTACGAGGCTGAAGTAAACACCTCATTATTTGGATAGCTATTTTTGATATTACAAGATGCTAATAAAAGTTAGCGAAACGTCGACTGAATTAAACAAGTAGTTTTTTTATTTTTGATTGACTTATTCCCACCAAGTTGTAATATCAATATATAGCAGGTCACTAAACCTTTATGAAATAGTTATTTACCCCAAATAAGGCATTCAAGTATTTTGCATCAAAAACACTTTTTTTTTTAAATGTAGCAACAAATATCATGAATATGAACATTACACATAATAGAAAATGCAAAATATTTTTTGGAAAACTTGAAAATAAATTAAAACAATGTGTGTATCAAGAAACACTGACAACAAATTATTTGGACAAACGCATTAATAAGGAGTAACATCTCCCGTGGCAGTAATGACAGCCTGAATTCGAGCAGGCATAGATTTAACTAGAGATAGAGATCCAAATACTGTGGTATAATCTGATTCCAAATATTTTGAATTGTCTTCTAATTCCGGTACAGTTCTTTTAGTACTATTTCTAAAGTACTTCTTCATTTGGTGGCAAATGTTTTCAATAATATTTGAGTCAGGGCTACTTGAGGGCCATGCCAATACCAATATATCTTGCTGTCCACCACTCTATTGCAGTTTTAGCAGTATGAGAAGCCGCTCCATCCTGTTGAAAAATAAATCTTTTTGTTTGGATATAATATTTGTATACTTGGGAGTTAGTTGTTCTCCAATACGATTTTATACTTTTCGGCATTTACTGTCCCATTTATGAATTCTAAACATCCCCTACCATTTGCAGAAATACAGCCCCAGACCATTACTTTATAGTGCGCTTCAAACAATCTTTATTAAATGCTTAATTTTTTGACTTATTACTCGTTTTCTAACATCCCCAAGGCAAACATCGAATTTTGTTTCATCGCTAAATAAAACTCTAGCCCAATCCTCACATGGTTAAGTTATTCTTGGATTTAGGTCAGATTAAACGATTTTTCTTTTGTTTCTCGGTTAATAAAGGTTTTTCTTTTGCCTGCATAAGAATCAATGGGTATACAAAATCTATTTAAACTACTCGTTACATTATAAAACTACTCGATTTATGTTAGCTTATAAAATTTTAGTCCTGATTTGTGAATGTATTTCCTGCAACATCCCTGGAGCCTCTTAGGCTAGATTCATTGTTACACTGGGGGTTATTTACCTTCAAGTACTTTTTCATTTTTTTTTTGCAAATTTTAACAAGGAGACTTTGGTATCTGTCATATTCGCACTTCCGGTCTCCTTACATGTTTTAAGGATATATGCAACTGTAGATTTCGGGATTAAATCAAACGCAATTTGACGAACGGCTTTTCTCCTCAAACCTGGCGTAACAATTCTTTCGCTCCAATCTAAACTTAATACTTTATTATGGATTATTTTTTACAACGAAATGAAATTCTTAGCACGCGTCTAGCTAGCTGTGCAATGGCAAACTGTCAAAAATATAATTCACATGTTGTCAGAGCACACTGAGTTACACTGTTTGAAAACAAATGTCCAAATAATTAGTTGTCACATAATTTTGCCGTGTTTATATATTTTTGCTCATAGTGTATGCTGTTTTAAGGCAAATGATTTTTCGGCGATGTATTACCATTCTCCAACATTAACTCATTGACAAAAAACCATTGAAATTAAAATTATAATAGTTTACATAAAGCAAATGATGGTATAATTACAAATTCGAAGGTGTCCAAATAATTAGCTGTTGGGATCTATAACTATGTTACCTCTCGGTAACATTTTCGTATTGTTGGTGATCTGAATATTTTTGTCTTTATTACCACGGAGATTGTTCAGTAGAAGTTGTGTTGTCGATGCCATCACGAACCTCTTATACTTGTGCTACGAGACTAAACTGGTCAGTACTCGAAACTATTGATTTCAAAATCGAATAAAACCATTTTTGATAATAAATTCGCACTTCGATATCTAGTGTTACGTTTCAAAAAATTATAAAAATGTCTAACATCTCATATTTTAGTTTTTCAGGAAAACAAATCTGGTCGTTACATATATCCAATGAAAAGAGCTAGGAAGGAACTAAAAAATTTTTTGCAATCGATTGTGGTATTAAAAAGTTAACGATGGTTCAAAGTAGGGTTTATACAAAAACCGACTTTTGAAAAAATCTGTTTTCGAATTCCAGTGTTAAAAAAAAACAATTAAACCGGTTTTCGAATTTTTACAAAAAAAAAAACTAAATATAATTAAAACAGTAAATATAAGTTTATTTAATATTTATGGAACTACAAAAATATAACAAAAAAAATACTCTATCTAAGTATACAAAACCAAATTAATAGTAAAAACTAAAATAACTAAAATCCATACAAATCCGTATGTTTTCAGTACAGTAAAAGATAAGATACAATATATCTGCATATCTGAAATCACAAAAGAACACAGATTTCAAAAATGTAAAAAAATAGTGTTCCATTTAAAAAATATATAAGTTTCAGTTGTCCCCTTTTTATGGTCCACCTGTTCATTCTTTGTGGAAATTCTAAAAGAGTTCATTTGATTCACTATAAGTTTTATTTGAAAAAAAATTGTCTAACTCGAAAAATAAACAAAACATAGGGGTGGGCCTTTTCGATGGATAACCCTGTACAAACCTTCTCACCTAAACACTTTTTAAGATACTGAAACTGATTTTGTCATATCTAGGTCAACAAATATACTCAACGTTTTGTGTTTTGTATAAGCGATAATTGAATTATTTTATTTAAGCAATATTTGGTGAATTGGTCATTCTATCTGTAAGGAACCAAAATGTCTTTACAGAATTTAAATATCTCCAGCCGTTCACGAGTTATAAGGAAATAACACGCTTTTATTAGCTTCACCTGTATGTTTGTTTGTTTGTTTGTTTGTTTGTAACCGACTCTTTGGACTCGATTTTGACCCACTTTAAACGGACAGATTTAATTGAAACTTTGTACACTTACGAAGAACCGGTAACATAAATAATGATAAGTTTATATCATTATCCTGACCAGGATCGCCAGTCCTTTCCTCACGTATCCTCTGCGTGAGAGCAAGAGGCTTAATATTGTAAGTATATTCCGTGATTCTCAGTTCGGTCGTTGGCCGAGCGGGCAAGTCTTAGTCGACGCGAAACGACGCACTCCTCGGGCGTGAGTTCAAATCCCATGGCTGAAATAAAAAAAAATTTTTTTTCAGAAATATCTGTTGGATCGTAATATGTTATAATATCAGCATCAATAAGCAATATAAATATAGTTTAAAAAAAACTAAAAAAACACGCTTTTAAAGCACATCAAACTAAAAAGTGAAAAATAGTTATTAATATAAACTGAAAACAATAATGAAAAAAGCGTGGGTTGCTCGATATACGAAAAATATGGCACAAAACGCCCCACGCAAGTCCGGTGGCCTGGCCACCCAGATCACCTGACCTCACGCTTTTAGACTTTTATATGTGGGGTTATTTAAAAGAAAAAGTTTATGCTACACCGGTGACAACGCGAGATCAGTTACTTGAGCGTATCCAACAAGCTTGCAACGAGATGAGGGAAAATCATCATCAAGTATCCGCCGCTGTCAATTCCACAATTCAGAGGTGTCACAAATGTATTGAAGTGAATGGGCTCCAATTTGAGCAACTTCTTTAATTTCCTGTGTTTCACTGTTTGGTAATGAGTTTTATTTATGTTCTTAGTTTTTACATAAATTCTGTAATTTATGAAATAAATGATAAACTTTCAATAAAGTTTAGTCATGAAAATGCTTTTTACTATTTTACTCGAAAAGTAAGTGTTGTACGAAAAAAACTAAAAGATACCTTCTTTCTTCCAAATTGAACACTGAATCGAACAATCTCAAAATCAACTGCACAAAACAGTGGCGTAACATAGTTTCGGCGAAAAATTCATCTCCCCCACCCTCTGGCGGCGCCACTGGAGGCAGTACAAAGATAAGATTTTATGAAACAATAGAGACTTAAAAATCATCACCGTCCCTAAAACTTCAAGTCGATAGCTTTCGTAATTTTAGACTTATTAAAAAAATTGTTTGTTTTTCACAAAACTTTAATATCCTGTATCTTTGTTAGCAATCCCCTAAGGATGTAAGTTGATAGAAACTTTTCGGCTTATTTTAAGTCCCTCTATCACGTGTCGAAGTTTGTCAGGTAAACTTCGGACCACCCTGTATAGTGTGACATCAGCCCCAAATTTGGCTAGTGTACAAATATAACTTTTTTGTTTTCTGGTGTACGTTTTACCATAAAACTAGTTTACGTATTAACATTTTAAAATGAAATGAAATTCACATTATCATGTATAAATTTCTGTTTTTCTGTTGTTAGGGAAAACTGTCACCGGGAACCGATATCTCCATCCGAGCTCTAAGCATATTAGAACTTGTTTGTGGACTTTCATGTCAACATTCGCTTGACTACAATATACTTGTGCCCGGAGATTTCAAGTCAAAATATTAACGATTTTAATTAAATAATTAACTAATTTTTACATAACAATTCTAGTATTTAAACAGGTTTTTTTAATTTAAAAACCGGTTTTCGAATTTTACAAATTTATTTTAAAAAAACCGGTTTTTAAAAACAGACAAACCCTATTCAAACAAAGCCGGCCGAAATTTGGGGAAGTTATGTTTCAGGTTTATTAAAGTTTGTTAAAGTTCTATTGTAGAGGTGTTTCAAAACCTTATGAGCGTCGACCTTCATATGCACAGAGGCATAAATCCGGCCGTCAGCTCAGTTACACCACTTCCTAAAAACATCCCGAGCTTCCATTGTATACAGATGGTAGATAGCTGAGTAAATGTTTTCAAAATATACTTATAGCTCGGAATAAGCTCCGCCGCGCGCCGTTTGCACATTTCACGGCTCATAAGGTTTTGAAATACCTCTACTTCACTTTATCAGACATCTATTAATTCAAGTATTTAGTTAACGTAAACTATTAATTTCTTTATATTTTAGAAAATGGTAAACTATGGAGAAGTGTGCAGAGATTATGAAAAACTAAATCATGAACAATAAAATTATGGAATTCAGTGCCTAGGTAATCATATTCTGTCCGAGTCGTACTCTACTCAGGTTTTTTAGTTCAAGGTTAATAGATACGTGCCTCTTCCAATCTCCCCGCACTCACGGCAGGCAACACAGACCACATAGACTTGTTGCAAGGAACCAAGGCATGAAGCCACCGTGGAGCCTGGCTGGTGCCTAGCAGTCGCATGGCGATCAGTATGATTTATGCAATCGAGCTGTAAACATCTGTTGTTTATGAGATATTTGTATGTAATAAAGGGTAAATGTGTTGTTGAAGTGTGTCCTAACCGAAGTGACACCGGTACCAGGGTAAATGAAAATTTTTCCTTTTTTTCAGTTAGTAGTAATTACGGAGTTATTTGTTATTTAATTTAAATTTTAAGCAATCTGCCTACGCCATGTGTACCTGCGCTCCAGCATGTTTGCAGGACTGGAGTAGTAAATTGTGTCAAATTATTTAGTTTACAACTCGGTGGTTTACAAACATAAAACTAAGTCGACATTTGTATAAAATGGTATTTTAATGCCATTGTTTTTTAAAAAGAGCTATACCTATACGAATTTTATTATATTTATTTTTATGCATGTTATTATAATACATTTGATTTAAAAAAAATACCTCGAATATTTTCATACGGATTTTATTATATTTATTTTACTACATAATAAAAATTAAAATACTTAGTTAATATTTTATTAGGACGAATATTTAATCTTATGTGTAAAGTAACTTATTTTAAATAGTCTCTCTTTTTTTCTGTAATATCAGACAGCATGGGGGATGGAATAATAATCCAACTAGCCGCCAATTTAAATCTGCATATAAAAAATTGTTGTTTCATATGCAAATTAAAGAAACATTCTCTGGAAATTGCATTCCTTTGGAAAATATTTCTATTTTAAATTGTAGTTCTGCAATAGACAAAATAAATTTAACTTACAATAAATTTAGAGCCCATGATATATTAGAAAATGACATGCCTGAAACTGAATATAACTTTAATTTTTCTTTGGAGTTGTCGGAGTACAACGAATATATTATAGTGTATATAAGTGGCTTTGTGGTAAAATCAATTTTAAAATCGTTAAAATGTGAAGAATGTATAAACGCTTTATTTTCAATAAACAGGGAAAATTTCCATGAACTAATATTTGTAAAAGACCGCCGGTGGTCTTATTTATCCGTCATCTGATGTCATACAAATATGTAAGGAAACAGAAAAACATTTAATACATTTTAAAACTGGAAAAAATATTCAAATAGATTTGAAGCTAAAAATTAAAATTATGTGTAGTGTTTTAAAAAAGTTTCAAAATTCAAATATTTTTAATGATTTAGAAATTCACCAATTGGATAATTTCCCTAATAATACCAATCATATTATTGAAATTATAAGGGCAATTTCAGAAACTTACATTAAAATTAGAGGTCATCATTTTACAAAAATGTTTCATAATGTAAAAACCACAAAAAAGGCAAGTTTTAAATAAATTAACTTTATTTAAAAGGGAATAATATAAATTATTGTTAATTGTTTTGTTATTTTTTTTTAATAAAAATATTTTGATTTGTATTTCTTAGGATTCGGTCAGTACATGAAATGCTGCAAATTAAAAGACATAACAACACAATAAACAACCGCACTGATAGAAAATTTAAACGAAACATACTTCAATTTGTTACATTAATTATAAGGGGATAATTTTAATTTCTTTGCATCTTTCCATAATTTCACATAACACTTAGCAAATTTGTAAAATCTTTACCTACATAAATTAAGACTTATCTCAAGTAACATAAACAAACCAAAAAACACCAGATAGACTGTAACATACTTCATAACTTTAGTTGCGTCAAAACACTAGCAAACAGAACGATGTAAATTTAGTTATTAATTAAAAAATAAACTTTAATAAATGCAAGTAAAATAAAATATTTTTTTGTAAAAACTTGTAGTCTCTGATGATGGTTAATAAAACTGAAATGTAAGAAGGAAAAAAATTATTTTTTAATCAAACTGACCGAATCCCAAGAAATACAAATCAAGTTATCTGAAATCGACGGTCAAGAACAAAATAGAAAATATCAATAAAAATATTGTTAACTTATATTGTGTTTTATTTTAAAAATTATATAAAATGCAATAAACATTTGCTTAATGTATTTATACTATTTAAATAAAATAATTGTATTATGTTTTCTTCATAAATATACTTTAAAAGAATTCAATTTAATAGCTATATATGAAAAGGTTAAATGCGGGCCTGCAGAAAGAGCGCCCGCTTACCTAATTTACCACACGTCGCTTCCCCGATTTATGGCACGCTCGGTACCGTACTAAATACTCAATACGCCAAGTCTATGTGGTCTGTGGCAGGCAAGTTCTTCGTGAGACACCGTTCAATAAAAAGAAAAACAAAAAAGCCCTAGATTAATTAAGATTAAAGTAAAATGAAGCACCTCCTCATTTTGATGTTGATGTGTAATGATATATTTGGGCGATGTGCTTCCAAATATTTGGTTTAGTAAAAGGGATACTATGGATTAAATTTATAGACTGAACCAATTGCCCAGAAAGCTGAAAACACCTGAATTAATTGTAGTTAACTAATTAGTTAATAAGATAGTGGTTAGTATCTATGTAGGTATCTAAAATATAGAAATCTAAACAATTTTATAACAGGTAGTAAATAGTTTCCATTGAATTTAGTATTATGATAATAATTTATGACGTAACAAAACGACAAACACAATAATGTTTTTCAAGTTAACGCCATGATTGTACTGTTCTTTATCTAGGTCATGTTTAATCAATACAACATTTAATATTTCATAAAGATAAATTACAATGAACATAAAATTAGTATAGAAAAATGTATTGAATGTTCCGTGAAAGTGAAATGATTTTGAGTTTACTTATAAACTGAGTTTTGAGGAAACAGAAAGGACGGCAAAACATTGGCGACTCGTTGGGGATGAGCGAGAAAACAGGATACCTAGTATCTTTATATTTGCAGCTGGAAATCATAGAGACGGTGTTTTAGACCATTCGGTTATGTAGATGTAAAGCTTGGCTTTCCTGATTTAGGCGTAACTTTATTAGTAAAGCTGGCCGAGGTCACCTGGCCGACAGAGCCGTCATATGACTCATATGTTTACATCATATCATAATACTTGAATAAGTACAATAAATGGAAATAAATTTTAACAATAATGTTACGTTTTATAAAAATTTGTATAAAACTCATCCTTTTAAGCAGATTTATGAAGTAGTTTGGTTGTCGTCATCACAAAGGGGGGAAGATCTATAGTATAATAGCATCAGGTATGTTTCTACAGCTATCTCCGACAGCGATGTTCACTTTGGTGAAAAAATATGTTTGTATTTTGAAAATGACCGTTCGACATCTACGGATGTAATACAGGCATAAATAAAACAATCTGTGAACTCACTTAACGAAGTTGTAGATGCACCATCACAAATTTGTCTTAATTTGCTAAAATCAGGATCATTCTGTAATATACTCTCGAATTTTTCACTAACGCGATTATTTTTTGCGTCATTTATAGCCTGTAGCTGTGTATTTACGTCGTCCACTATTTGCAGCGATTCCACTAACGACAACGAACTATTTTGCAAATTTTTTTATTGCGTCGTGTAGTCCTCTATAATTGTTATTAATAGTTTTTTAAATCTGTTTCAAGGGAAACGTCTTGAAAGCTTGTCTGGCTTTCCCTAATAGCTGCAGCCTCGTTAGGGTTGAACTGTAGTATCACAGCTTTTATTTGTTGAAAATATTCAGCATAATAAAGAGCCGCTTTCAACAAACGTTCCCCAACGTGTAAGATTCGGCTCTGGTGGTTTAGGGATACCAGGACACTGTCTGTGAAATGCTTGAAGCCGTTTAGGAGATTTGAGAAATACTTTTTTTGTATTTACTGCTATTAATGCATCTACCTCTGGAAAACATTTTCGAATCGTTTCTGCCACAAGATGTAACGCATGCACTTTACACGTAACATGTAAAAACCTACAATTGTCTCTTTGAAGAGAACGGCCTACCACGCGCATTGTCGCGGCACCATCAGTCACAAACATCAATACTTGACTTGTTGAAAGGTCAAATTTTTCGAATGTCTCCAACACCACATGCGTAATTATTTCGCCAGTACACGCAGTTAATCTTTTACTAGCTAGTAAAAGTGGAAATGTTGGTTTAAGAGGGTCCAGTACACGTACTACAATATTTAAAATAGATTTTTTTTACAATCTGTCGTCTCGTCAATACATAACCAGAGCCGTGTATTTTCTAATCCACATTTAATCATATTTACAATGTCTTCACGAACAGCTGGAATATATCTACGTAACGATGTACGACTTGGTAAGTTCACCTGGGGATTGTATTTATTCCAAAACTCCCGAAATGGTTGTTTATCCAATATGTGTAGCGGAATATTACAGGCTATTAACATTAACAATAAATCAAACATAAACTGAGTTGTCAAAGGCATGCCATTTTTTTATTTTGATGTTGCACGTTATTGATATGACGACGACAATCTGTTTTGTGCCAGCACATTAAGTCTTGATTGCAAACTTTACAAATTATTTTGCATCCGTCATAGAATAAATCCGGAAATTCACCGATAAATTTATTCACTGTGTTCGCGTACGGTCGTTTTTTACCCTTTGGCGCGTTTGACATTATGTATAATTTATAGGTACAACCTCACGCATTAACCTTTCAAATAAGACTGCAGCGTAAATCACTTCTAAATCGGCACGTGTGACGCCAGCGCAAGACCGTGGCTGTACTGCAGCCACCTCGGCCAGCTTTATTTATTAGTCTGAAAGTTTATTAAATTAGGCAAATTGACTGTATTATATTCTACGAAAGTCTACTACTAATCTACTAAAAAATTAAGATCATTTCTTATTTTTTTCTGTACAGGGTGGGCAAACTTCGATGTTTGTATAAGGTAACTCGGTAACGGTAAGAGATACAAAAAAATGGAAGACAGATTCACTACCTCTTTTTTTGAGACAAATTCACTGGCGAAAACAAAAATTTGCTATCGTCTTTTGTTTTCGAGTTATAAAAAAATATGGTTTGTAAAGTTATGAAAAAACAACTTTACATTCTTCAGGCACTTTTTCTGTGTAATACAGTGGCGTGGAGAAAATAAAAAAAGTGCAATTTCGAGTTATGGCATAAAGTTTTATTTTTTAAATGGGAATCATAGTTGGCTATGGCTTAGTATTAAGTATTTAATAGCAAAAGTAATCTTTTAGTAGTTACTTTTTATATTTATTCCAAGTCATCTGTGACAGTGTTCATCCGTTTGTCAGTACATTGCATATTAATAATTTTGTTTCCATCATAATTACACCCCATTTAATCATAAAAATGAAGATGTCTTACGAAAATTACGAGAAATATAATACGCCAGAATGCTTTATTCAAAGTAATAACAGTTGTGATATTGCATCCGAAATGTATTTCAATCGATATCCAGAAAGAAGACAACCTAATAAATCTATTTTTAAGAGGTTAAAAGAAAATCTCATTAATTGTTGGTCCTTTAACACGCCGAGACCAAAAAATCAGATATTTATATCTAATTTTATAATACATTACAATCAGAAAATAAATTCAAATTAAAGTAAATGTTCAAACTGATGTCCGTTATGTTCGATACATAAATTACACATCTTCATTACACTCTGAACTGCTTTGTAAATATGAAGATTTGAAATGGAATTTACTACCTATTGACACCAAGATCGCTAAAATCAGCTGAGAAATAATAATTTGGCAAAGAAAAATAAAAAGTACGTTTTTGGGCCACCCGGTATATTGTTATTAAAAACTATCTTGTAGGTCTTGAAAGTTTTTCTCCGGACTTCCGCTATTCATAAGCGATAGAAAGATATTGTTATAAAATGTTGTGAAACAAACTAAACAACAGTTTTGGAAATAAGAAAAAGGCAATAAATTGTGAATAGCTGTAAAGGTGTAATAAGGGCAAAGGGTATATTGGAAATAGTA
Source organism: Rhamnusium bicolor (assembly GCA_029963845.1). NCBI lineage: Eukaryota > Metazoa > Arthropoda > Insecta > Coleoptera > Cerambycidae > Rhamnusium > Rhamnusium bicolor. The sequence continues at coordinate 245,793 of JANEYF010002186.1, read as the reverse complement.
ATGTGAAAATCTACAGTGAACTGCTACAAATTGTAGTTTATGTAGACTGAGATCGTTTATGAGAAATAAAAAGGAAAATTAATAAAAGCCAACTAGTAAACCCTATACTAGCCAAGCTCCTGATATCAATGCCATGGCATAATGCGATGTTGAAATATAAGAAATAAAAGTAAATTGATTCTGTGACTTATATGACGTTGATTGATTGGTTCCAAGTAAATGAAAATGGCAGTAATCATTTCCTTATAAAAGCGAATAATTTTGGTCAAGAAAATTAGAGACGTTTCAAAAGAAATCTGTTGAATAATGTGAATTCAGGTTCTATGCCAGTAAATAATTTAAAAAATCATTAAATCAATGTGTACCGTCTTTATTTAGTATACAACAACATATTTCTGCGAAATAAAAAAAAATATATTGCATATTCGGTATCGATGAAGATCAGTTATCTGCGTAGACTCGCCGTTTTCAATCCTAAGCATATAATACAATATAAAAAGAAAATTAAGTAATCACAATTGAAAACACAGAACAGAAGGAAAAATTATTTTAAGATGTGTTCTTCCAAAATAGGAAGATAGAAATAGACATTACATATTTGGGAAATTATTGATATATTTGGGAAATTATTAAGGAATAATAATAAAGAATAATAATTATTGAAGATGCAGAAAACTTTTTTATAATATAATTAATTTAATTAATATAAATCCAGCAATACTAATATAAGAAAAAAACTAAACCATCCAAAGAAAGAAAAATGATTATAATGCCATAATTATTTCAGTTGTCCAATAAGAGCATTACATTTAGGAGACACTTCTGTTCTAAAATTTCACACATAAACAGCAGAAACGTACCTAATTAATAGACAAAAATTTTTAATTTGTTTTCTCTAAATTGTACCTTTTTTCTTTTTCATTTATTAGGTATGTCTTTTCTGGTGGTACCACATTCCCAGATTTAATGTGTCACCTAAAATGTTGTTGAAAATGTTAACTGCCAATTTTGGGAAGTCTCCCATTAGCATCTTTTGACTTATCGCGATTACACACTTATACACATACACACACGCAAACGCACACACACACACGCGCACGTACGCACGCACGCACGCACGCACCGACAAACATCATTCGGAAAATAGTCAGGATTCAGGAGAGTTCAAAACGTATATATCAATCAAAATATCGAAAGTAAAAATCAAATTGCATTATTTAATATGATGATGATCAGGTTCGGTGGGAGATGCGTGAATAGCTTGTGGCCAGACATACGGTGAGGTGACATACATTCATGCATACCCATTTGAGTGCTCTTAACATTAAACAGATATTCAATATCATACACGTATTTTGTAACTATTTGGATTCTAGATTTAATAAAACATATTAGTGAAGAAGGCGGCTGACAGATCAAAAAATTTCGTTACGACCTACCGAATTCAGAATGTATACTTAATTATTTTCACGCTGGTTAGTAACGTGACAAACTCCAAAGATTCCGAGAATGGGTTCCAATAAACAAAATTTCCTTCCGGTCAGCAAAGAACGCGAATATTGGGGAATGAAAGAGAATTAGTTTGCATTAGTTTCCACGGTAAAACGTATTTCTGGATGTCGAAAATTTATGTGATCTAACGAAACTCGAAATGTTTACATGTTTCCCAATCAACACGCAATCCATAGGGAAAGTAAGATGTATTCGTAGAGGATGCTTTCATTATATGGCGTCTCAATTATGTACAGTAATAGGGCGGTCTTTAGGAACGATAACAACAAGGTTTTTTTTCAAAATTACACATAATGGAAAATAAAGATTTAGGAGAATCTTTCATAACCGATAGTTTGTATTAATCTTAAAAAATCCATCATAATAACCTACCATTTATTTCATACTAGAGTGCCATCTCGAAATCTGGTGAATAGAAACATTTCAGAAATTAAATATTGAAGAAAACATTATAGCTGATGATATTGGTTATATGAGCCGTAGCGTAACATCATCTTACTGGAACAAAGTTTGGTCTTGTTGAAGTCATATCACAGAATAAATGTTTGGCTTCAAAGTAATATTTCTATAAATAATTTTTAATTTTCATCTGATAAATAAGGCAGTTTTTTTAACACAAAATTCAAATTCAAATTTATTAGTATTCAAGTATATATACATTATAATGAGAATTACATAATGTATAATTTATAGAGAAGGAAAGAAAAATTGGGAGACAAAAATAATAATAATACAAAAATGATATATATTCTTATCCTAACACCAAACTGTGATGATAACGACACCTAAGCACAGAACAGTTTGTTTTGTGAAGTACACCACAGAATTTGGTGCAATAATTAGGGGCATATACACATGTATAATACAGAATCTATTTACGTACTCATACATGCACTGATATGTATTACTTACACCCACGTTTTAAATTTTACAGTAAATTACTATTATTATTACTACTTAAAATACATCAGTTTTCTAGAAGATAATCTATAATTAATATAATGTATGAAATTGGAGACTATAAGACAGCTGGATTCATTTCATTTAATCATTCTCTTTTTTCTCCTTTTTCCCCCATTTTTATGTACATTTGCGATCATATTATTTAATTGAACAAAAGAAAAAAACTAAATGATTTAGTGAAAAAGAAACTAAATTAAAGGATAGAATAAAACACAGATAATGGAAATTTTATTTCTGAAGAAAAATCTGGAAACAAATTTTTGTTAATAATGTTTAACCTTTTCGCTACGAGTGTCATATCTATATGTTTTTCGGAACGGCTTTCCAGGGGCGACTGACGTATATATACAAAAGCATTTTTCTCTATGAGTGGGTCCCGTAAGTTGATGTTCAGTATAGTTAAGATAATATTTGATCCTATTAAAAGAAAGACGGCCACTTTTGGGTACGCCCACGATTTTCACAGATTCACAGATTATTTTCAATAAATTGGCGAATAAAAAATACCATTGGTGGACTTTCAACTTAAACTCATACACGGAATTTTTTGAGAAATATTTTTCGGAAGACAATAAAAACCCTCACATGTCAAGGCATCATCAAGAGGATCACTTGAGGTTATCGGCACGACACTTTGTAGCAAAAATTCCTACAGAAGCTGGAAAACGTTCAGTTGTCAGAAGATGTACCGTGTGTTCAAAAAAAAAAAACGACAGGATACAACCTACTACTGTGAACCTTGTGATGCGCCTTTATGTCTCATACTGTGTTTTGAAGTATATCATACAAAGAAATATTATTGAAAAGATATATTTTGTGAAAATAAATATTTTTGTTTTAATTTTAGATTACAAAACGATGTTGCTTTTTTATATTTTATAGCACTGTTATGCTATTTTTTAGTCATATTTTTATTTGTCCTTACGTTGAGAATGTATGTTAATTTATTTGTTTGCTTATCTATGGTTATTTATTGAATTGTTTGTTTATCTTTTTAGTTTAGTATCTGAGTATGTCTGTTATTTTATTTTATAATAATTATTACAATTTTGCAATAATATACATACTTCACAAATTACTTCTCAAGTATATTCTCTTTCTGTGTATGTTCTATCTATTTATCTGAATAATATTACATTATTTCAATAAAAACAAAGAATGCCGTTTCTCACATGTGGTAAATATGAACGATTGTCGTATATTTACGCAGCGGCCGTGCCGAAAGCGCTGCGTAACGAAAGTACCTAGTTATTATTGTTAAATTTTTAGATATCCGGTCACCCTAGGGTATAAAACTTGATTAATCCGAATTGAATTTGACAAAATTTTCGTAAACTTATTTGTATTTTAAATACTTAGATAATCCCGTCAACTTTATAGGTATAAAACTGCAAAAATTCTTTTATGTCATTCACTTGTTATGAATCGTTTGAAAATGGCATGTTAAGTGTCGAAACTGCAATACTGTTTAGTTACAATAAAAAACAGTGATAAAAAACAAAGTAAAGTGTTTTTATTATTATTATTATGATTCATTATCACAAAGTAACGGCTTCCACCATTCAATTTTTAACTTAAAAGATACAATTGATATAGGTACTCATTTGCTTTTTGGCAAGCAGAAAGATCATAAGGTGAGCTACGCTATACAGTTTAAGGAAATTCAATAATAGTATACCAAGTGCTCCATTTTTGACGTTACATTTTGTAAACTTCAAACCGCGAAGTTGCTTAAGTCAAATAGAACACCCTGTATTTTTTTACATCAAGTTATGTATAATTAAATTCCTTCTTTTCTGATATGAGCATTGTGGGGGTTTAAGTTACAAATTTTTGAAATATTTGCGATTTTCTTAGAAATTCAAGAATTTCTAGTAAAAATTGTATCAAATTAGCCATGATTAGAAACAATCAGTAATGTCAGTCATTCTCTTATGTCAAAAAATGCCACCTTGTTTTTGTGGATATCTAGTAACAAATGTACTACAAGTTCTTGATATTATTTTATCCATTCCCCATAAGTAAGGTATTATATAATCTATTTTTATTTAATATTATTTTTAATATACTGTTTTAGTCACTTGCAAATGTTTTAAGGCATTCTTAAATAATCCTCCCCATGCAATAATACAATAACTAATAATTGATGCAATTCCTACACACTAAGTAAATTTTTTTATTTAGTATACCTTTTAAGAGATAAAATTTGTAAATAAGTATCCTAATTTTTTTTGTGATATATTCAACCTATTCATTCCATCTTAGATGATGATCGACTATAACTCCGAGATACTTTATTTTACTAACTTTCTTAATTTGCGGACACAAACAATTTTTTCTCTGTTGGCCACTTGTTTTGTGAATCGAGAGATATTTTTTTTTTGTGGTTGATCATTAACCGATAAGATAAAAGTCAAATATTTAGATTTTTCCATATTTAAGCTCAATAAGTTCAAATTTAAATATTGACAGACTTTGTTTAAATTATTTTCAGCGCTACAATACCTTTTCCCAGGAATTAGCTTCAAAAACAATAGCGGTATAATCGGCATACGCTGTAAGGTGACCCTTGAAATTGTTTAAATTTGCTATATTATTTATATACACAAGGAACAGAATTGGACCCAATACAGTCCCTTGTGGTACGCCTCTGGTAACAGTTTGTGGTTCGCTCAAAATATTTTCAACCTTTACTCTTTGCTTTCTGCTTGTGAGATAATTTTTTAAAACATCCAAAGCAAAACCACGCACAGCAACATTTTTTCCGTTTTTCTAGTAGGATATGATGTGATACTGCGTCAAAGGCTTTAGCCAAATCTAGAAACATTGCCAAGCATTTTTTTACTTGATCCAAATTGGGAATTATTTGGCTGATTAAATCTTGGACCGCATGTTCAGTGCTTTTATTTTTTCTAAAGCCGAATTGTTTATCCGTAATCACATCATACCTCTCAAAAAAACTTATTAATCTATTTTTAAAACACTGTTCGAGGATTTTTGCAAAATTATTTATGACTGATATAGGCCTATAATTACTTACATCTTTTTTATCACCTGATTTGTAAATTGCTGTAATTATAGACTTTTTCCACTGATTGGGTAAAGGGCCTATTGTGATTCAGAGATTTATTAGGTGTATCAAAGGTTTTGTGATATACTGGTGAATATGTTTTATTAGTTTAGTTGATATACCATCTGGACCTGCAGCAGTTTTAGTTTTTAGGTTAGAGATGGTCAAAATAATTTAATTTTCTGAAGAAATAATTTATTATGAATTTTGTACTCAAAAATAGTTTCCGGAGTGTCTGTATTTATTTCTATTTTTGTTGCCATTTCATTACCAATATATAAAATAATTATTTATGTAATTAGTTTTGGTTATTTTATCACTTATTTGTTTTCCATTTATATCATTTACATTAATATTACTTCCGTTTTCGTTTGATTTACTATTACTGTTAGTCGCCCTGATTATGGTTTTCCAGATTTTCTGGTAATTTCCGTTAACCTCAATTAGTTCTTTACTAATAATAATTATTTTTTGTTTTTCTGAAACTGAAACAACAAATATAAAGAAGTTTCTTCATAGAGTAATTTCGACAATTTCCTGGATATGGACTTGAATTTCAGCAACTGATCTCAGTTGGCGATGGATGGATAGATTCAGGTTTTTCTATGCATTTTTAGTTTCTTCAAATGATACCATCTTGGTGGGCGAAAAGCGTATCGAGTAGCAGAGTTTTAGTATTTGTGGAAACTACTATGTTATTCCTGAAGTGGGTTGGAACCTTTGATGTGATGATAACACTTACGTAGTTTTCCATGAAACACCAAAACATCATATATTGCACTCGACGCACGTTTCGCCAACCAAGTTGGCATCATCTGGAGATGATTAAAACAATTTTAATCACCAAAACACCATATACTGCACGTATATGGTGTTCTGGTGGTCCATGCAAAAACTACGTCAGTGTTATTATAATGTTAACTTTAGTCCGGTTATCTTACTGGAATATTTTTTGAACTACGTAGATCATAATTACAATAATTGCTGTTATTTCTTAGTATGAAATGAAATTGTGCAACACACAAATTTTAAACAATAACATATTATTGGCACCAACACTGTCAATATTGGCAAGTCTACCAAACTTGACATTTACAGATAGATCTGAAATGAAAACAAAAACATTAGTATCAGAACTAATCGCCATCAAACAAACAAGTTTCTATTTTAACTATTGTTCTAAATATGAATCGGATTTTAAGATGGCCATATCGTTTCGCGAAACTGTATACAGGATGTATCTTGGAGTAACACGAAATCTCCTAGAAGGCATGAATTCTCAATCAATTTTTATCGCCCTGTATAAATATTATACCCTCTTTGAGGTATAATTGCAATTGCATTTTGAAATTTTAAAAGCATGATTTGGAAGAATTCAATAGCTTATAAAATAGGGAACTTGCACATTTTTTTTTACTTCATAAAAATGTTCTACAATACTAAAAAATAAGATATGTAAAATATGACGCCTTAATTCCCAATAATAAATTTGTTATAAATTATTAAAGTTTCGCGCGCTAGCGAACCGTTTCAAACAGGTTCAAAAGCGCGGGAGTAGTCGTGACATCACACCTTACCACGACGGAGATCCCAGCACTCGATTGCTTGATTTCAGCCGTAAAAATACCAGCATCGCCATAAATTTTAAGTGTATAGGTACTTAAAATGGAAACAAAAACTCCTTATTTTAAATATTGCATTGTACCGTTGTGTAAGAATACTACAGTAAAAGTGCCAGATAAAATATTTATAATGTTGCCAGAAGATAAGATTCGTCGATCAAAATGGCTAAAAGCGTGTAGAAGAAATGAAAAAGACATTTCACAGAGCAGTAGGTCTCTACATGTGTGTGAAGATCATTTTAATGTAAGTACATTATTAAATACTATATGTCTATCTACTAGTTTTTCGCAGGCGGGCAATAAAATATTCCGAATTCCGAATTATTGAATTTTAATTAGGGTAGGATTAAAGAAAGAATGTGTATACAATGTTAGAAAATAAGATTAGTAGATAGAATGTAATTTAGTGATACCTAAGTAAAGGTAATTTCCTGGTGCGAAAGTAAACAGCTATTTATTATTATACTCTTCGCAAATACGATTACGAAGAGTATATTGCATTTGATCGGGACATTTCTAAAATCGTTAATATCGCTCGCGGAGAAAAAATCATTTCGTTCGTCATCGAATTCTGAACAACTTTCAAAATGTCCGTCTGTTCATCTGTCCGTCCGTCTGTCTGTCCGTCACGTTTCTTGTAAGCACGATAACTAAAGAAAAAAAAGTCCGTTCAAATTGAAATTTGGGCTATAAGTTAGTGTTAGCTAGAGGAAGAAATCCATTGTTTTTGAAAAAAATCAAATAGTAAATAAAAAAGTTATAGGACATTTTATTTAAAAATATGAATCTACAGAGGATTGCAATTTTCAATGTGCTACTAAAATTGAAGTAATTTTCTAAAGACACCAAAATGCTGTAAAATATACTACCACAAATTTCGCCTACGCAGTCGGCATCATCGGGAGATGAAAAAAAATTGAAAATTAAATATGTGATCAATATATTAGGTATTGTAAGAATGAATCTTAGTTTATACTATAAAATATACTGCCACGCGTTTCGCCAATACAGTCGGCACCATCGGAAGAGAAAATTAAATATGTAGTCAATACATTAGGTATTGTAAGAATGAAGTTTATAAGACAAACACAAGATTCTTTTCAAAAAACTGCGAAGAGTATCCTACAGAATGTGCAACAATTATATAAAAGTTCAATAACACTACTGTCTGCGAAGAGTAAAATGTTTACCTCTAGTATATATAGTATATTGCAAATACCTTTCCCTTGTCCTTTAATTTATTCTATTCAAATCTTACATTTATCTATTATGTGAATGATAACACGACACAATCACTTATTTCCCTTGCCCCAAAACACGGTACGAAAATACCTACGATAGGTAATTATACATTTGCGCAACATTTCCTTTGCAGCAAATGTCTTCTATAGAGACACTTTACGCGTGTGTACAAAAAAAAAACACGAAAAATATAGAAGTGGCTGTTGTAAAGAATTACCCTAAATTCTTTCAAACATAAGACTAAGTCTGCTAAAAATGCTTAGTTGCGACTAAGCATTTTGTAGTTATTTCTTTTTATTCCGTGATCAAGTCGTAACTATTTTATGTTTATAAATTATTACTAAAAGCTAAAAAAAATACATACTTCTCTGCCTTGACCCCGCGGACCTCTCCAAGGGAAAAACTTTCACTATTTTGTATAAAAGATGCCACCATAAACATATCCACTTTAGGCAAATTATCAGATTGACCCTTTGAAAAACCTTGATCAGTCATTTTAAAATATCTGTACAACTACAATAAGCGGTACTATAAAACATAATTATATATTTATATCAGAACAGTCACTAACAAATCAACCACAGTCTTATAACACCGGTAAACATCTGATTGTATTGCTTCCCGGCGCGACGACTACCGAATGTGGTATGGTGTGACGTCACAGTCAATAGTAGCTCGTTTCGGGCCACTTCAATTTTATCGCTGTTTAGATCCTTTATACTGATCGCGTGGAATTAGAAAACTTATTTTTTTGTGAAGTACACGTTTTATTACAACGTTACGCTATGTTTTTAATATTATTTTTATTTTTAAAATTATAGGCAAGTTCCCTATTGTAACTATCTGCTAAACTATTTGTAGTATAATTGAGTGGTCAAGTGGGTGTTTTGCGTGGCTGTAGATAAATGCACTATTATACACATACTACTTTATTAAACACTAGTAAACTACATACAGGGTGTCTTAAGTGTGTAGTTATGTTTAAACCACCGATTCTTTACATTTGTAGAAAACCTCTGACACATTTTTTTTAATTCCCACCTATAACTGAGTTATCGACTTTCAAAAAAATACGATGAAACTGTTTTGGAACTGCTGGTTACTGGAAACATTCTATATCTTAGCTAAAATGATGTAATGGACTGAAGCCACGTTGCCGCATTTCTTTGAAATTCTCTCACCTAGGCCCTATTTTACAATCGTAAGGTAACATAAGTTGAAGGTTACATCGCATTACATTTTCACAAAAATCGATGAGATTCTAATACAAATCACTTCAACTAAAAGTTACTTTAGCATAAAATATTTGTTGCTATAACCACTTCCAAAACATATGTAAAATTGAAAAAAATTCGAATTCTAAAAGTGTGAGTTTAGCTAACCCAAGATTGAAAAACCGAGCCCTAGCAATAAGTTCATTCCTGAATTTATAATAACTTTGAATGAAATAATTACCTACTTAAACGATTAATTGCTCCATTTGAAATAATTTTTAAACATTTTGAAATACCTTTCAATGTGAGAAATGTACAATTTTGACTTTTTCTTGCACCAATCAACATTTCTTTTTAAGTGTTTCACATAGAATGTACAACTAAAACCAAATTATAATAACAACCTATTACAATAATTTGAAATGTGTAGGGGTTTAGGGAATAAATCAGCTCTCTACTATTTTAATTTGCCTTTAATAGTAAAACACTGAAGGTGCAACACAATAACAATCAGGTGATGGAAAACAGTTTGCTGTATTTTTACAACTTCTGTCACTTTCTGCACTAGACATACCTACCAGTTTGCATATATTTCCTCCCTAATACTCTGGACTGTTAGGAGAATACTATACGTCATTTTTTATAAAAAAGATCAATTTTTTCCTGAGAAAACAGAACTTTATTCGGGATAGGCCATTACATGATAAAAATTCAACCACACCATAATGTGAACTGCGACATTAGCGTGGCGTATCAGATATTTACTACGCCTCCATGGAGTATTGAAATCGACTTCAGTTCAATACCGTTCAACGTTTTCATGAACAGTATCTAAAATGATTTGAAATCCCGTTTTGAAATTTTAATATTTGCCAGCTGTTAACTGTCATCTTGGGGCAGGTGTCTTTTATCGGTTGATCTTTTTGGTTTGTTGGAAACTATAATTTATCACTACATATTTTTATTTTAAATAAATTAAGTTTAACAGCCACTCAGCCACAAAATGGAAAGTTTGAAAAGGTTGTAATTTATTGCATATAAAACAAACTTCACAGTGCGCATGTTTAGATTCAATACAATAGCCGTTCTCATGTAGTTGGATTGAGTTGGATCTTGATATGATCCAAGAAATAGTCGAATTGACCTTGGGATTGAAATCGAATTCAATACTTGTTCTACCTGCTAATAGGTGTGTCCACAAAAAAATTAATAATAGTTAAAATCATACATTTGAGCTGTTACCAATATTTGAAATTTTTTTGGAAAATAATCATAGCGACTGTCCTGTGACTGTTAATTAGGTTGACGTCACACAGTGCGCTGCGCTATTTCTATTGGAAGGAAAAGATTAATTTAGTTACAATCATAGATTAGAGGTCTTATTAACAATAGTTGAAATTTTATTTGGAAAAAGAATAACAGCTCCCGCAGATATCGTTTTTCCCGTGCTTGCTAATTGGGTTTGACGTCACATGCTCAATGGCTTGGACGATTTCTATTACTATGAATAAAAATTTTGTTGCAGTAGGTTATTTTAATACCGATAACTTTATTATTTTCAATTGAAATTAAAATTTTTCGCAAAACAAAATTTATAGTACTAATAAAATAATTTAATTTTTATTTGAAAACAGTGCAAAAAAAACCAAAAATAGCAGTTATTTTTTTGCGGCCGCAACTCTAACGCTGATAAAAAAGTTACCCTTTTAAAAGACTAGAATATTTCTGGGTTAATATCACCTTTACTAAAACAATGTTAAACAGATGCATTTAAATGGCATACGCGCAAAATATACGATGATTCCATACTTTAACGGGGAGATGTAACCTCTATGATCCTCACACATCTATCCACGCACCTTATCAGTGTTGCCAGATATACCATTTTCATGGTATTTATACCATTATTTTCCCTTGCGTACCTGACAATTTTTTTAAGTAATAAAACTATTATTTAAAAATTTCTACCATTTTACACCAATATTAACAAAAGTTAATGAAAAAAAACAAATTTAGGTCGTCAGCCCCGACATCGGTCAGTTCTTCCATTAAAAAAAGAGTAATCTGAATTAAATTTTATACCGTGTATGTAGATCTTCATAAATCGGAACCTCGCGTAAACAGCGCTAGTTGTGCAAGCCCAAATAAATAATAGTCTTTTGCTGTTTTCTATTGTTTCTGTTGCGATGGTAAGATACGTTTTTTCAATTCTCAGTTAGCTAAATTAACCGTCAGTTAGGTCAATAGATTTTTTTTTAAAAGTATCATAATTTATTTATAATGTTTATAACCTATGTGAAAATCTCACACATCTGGCAACACTACACATGTAAAAATCAATGTTATTGATAGTTCGCGAATGTTCGCGTACCTGTCTGCATTAGCATTTACAAAATTGTGTCTAATACCGTTATTTATAGTTTTTTGTGATTAAATTTGTGATTCGAAGTTTTGAGTTACTATGTTACCAAAATTTATTATTTATTAATTTGTTCGTTTTGTGAAAAGTAGTGATTAACCATAGCGAATAATTTTATTATTCTAATGCTGGATATGTTAAAAGCATATTTTTGAGTAGATGAAAATCCTAGACAAGCAAAACGGCTATGGAATGCTATCCAAACGTCAAGCCCATATGATATGTTCATGTAGTAACTGTTGTATTAGGTAAGTAAACAAATCTGCTTTTTCGTTCTTTTAAAGTAAATGTGTCTTTTTAAAATGATTATTTTCAACTTTGATTCATTTTTAGAAATGAACCATAAGACTTAAACTATAAATTAGAGATAATAATAATAATTTAAAATACACAGCAAAACTATTGCATATTTTTAATATTTGGTGCTTACGTGATGAGTTTATTTATAAAAAAAGTGTCAGGATAACCTAATTTTACAAGGAAAATATATAAACAGAAACTTTTAACACCGTTTATTTTAAGAGCAAGCTACAAGTGACAAGTGTAGCTTTTCACAAAGGACTAATCAATCGCGTCTTGGCCGCCTTGAGGTTTATTTCTTATTTTCGGCCAGTGCGTACAGATATTATGCTTTCTTAAAAAGAACTCAATGTTTTATAAACTATTACATTTGCTTTGGTGCGGCGTCTACGCTGATATTAAATAAGTCTAATATCGTCTCACAAAATGTCCGTGACAAAAGGGTAATAATTTTTTTTAAAAATTCAAAATTTGCAATTCATGAGTTAGGATAATTGTGATGGCGAACTCTGGTAGTGGCAACACTGCCTTTAGTTGCGTCATTTCTGTGAACGGCGTTTACAAAGGTATCCAGTGACTATCAAAATGTTAGTTGCTGGAGGACGAAAAAATTATCAGAAATTAAAATTTTTTTTTTGTAAAAAAATTTTTTTGACAGTGCCAATCAATTGTACACGACGAAATATATTGAGGGCTAAAATATAACTACGGTTTAAAACTCACCCTGTATATTTGTTAATAAGTTGGAATTAGTCCCTGACGTTTTTAAGCCCGCCGGTAAACCTATTCATACTCTCATTATTACGTCTCTTCTTCTTCCTCTCAACCTTTTACCTCACCTAATCCAATGGTAGTAAGAAAGTACACTAGGCAGTGGTACTACACTATTTATATGAGAAAAAAAGCTATAAACAATTTTTGTTCGGTAATAAATTTGCTACAATTGTATTCTTGTATTTTCTTTTACCGGCCGTGGGGGTTAAGAGATACGTGGGATTTAATTTTGGAATATCTGTACACCAATTTCCAAACATTTTCGTGAGAAATGAAACAGCATTCCATTCCAAACTTTCATTCCATTTGAATGCCCAGGAATAAAGACAACTTTAATGTTTAGATGTCACACATTGATATTTACACCATAGCAAAAAATAAGACTAGAACAAGAGAAGAAATAAATCCTTATTCCTTATGTTAAAACCACTAAACACACAATCTCGCTCATGGAATAAAAAAATAAAAATTACTATTTGCACTTAACGTCTGAAGGAAAAATCCTCGACATTTAGAATAGCCATTAGTTTCAAAACAAAACAACTTCTAATTGTCAAATAAGTTACACGTTTACAAATCTGGTAGGCCTAGAAAATTTCCAAATGTGCAATAGAAAATTCTCATTTAGTTGCCAGTGTATACCAAGTTTTAACTGATTTCTACTCCGGAATGGTACCAAATATTGCCCACTATTGTAACCAACTTTGTATCTCTTACCAGTTTCGAGATCCCCATCGATGAACATTTAAATGATTCCCCCCCTGTATATATATAATTTAATTACCAATGGTAAGTGCTGCTACGTAGGTGAGGGAAATATTGTACATATCCAGATGTTGCACTGTTTTCTCGACTGTTTACTTACGTCATGTTTTTTATATAACGTAATTCACTTTCGTCAGATAAACATAAATAAATATGTCTATCAGCTTCGATAAAAACAAAATTTACATTGTTTGCCCTTTCATGAATTATATAAATAATTTAAATATTACATATATACTCGTACACACTAGTTCAATTGCGTGCCATATCGAAACGTCACCACAATCGCTACATTCATATTCAAATCAGGCTTATGAAACGAAGAAAATTTACTAAATAAACACAATTGCTGGTTGCTGAATGTGAAAACAAATACAATACAATAAGAGAAAATAAGTAATCACACACAAGGACAGTGTAGTACAAACTAGACGCCTACAGGGCTTGTCAATTTTCCTACGCGATTTACCTGAAGTTTCGAATAAACAGTCATCAATGATCAATCATATACCGAATTAGGATTACATTAATTTGTAGTTGCTGGAAGAACCCCTTAATAATGCATGTTACAAGAAGTAGTGGGTTGGAGAAGATGTAATGGAATCTAACTTAATTTCGGTAAAGTTTAGCTGCTTTGTCGCTCTCACCTTCTGTTTCTGACTTGTTATATAGATTTTCTTAAAAAAATCTATATATACATTTATGCTCGGCGACTTTGGGCCCCCGTATCTCGAGAACGGCTGATCGGATCGACCTCAAATTTGGGATCTATCCGAATCTCGAGATTTCCAGAAACTTTCCGTCTGTCCGGAATTCCGGAAGTCCGGAACTCCGGAAACTTTTCTTTGAAATGCGATAACTGTCCCAAATATTGACCGATCGATTTCAAATTTTTACCAGAGGTAGACCTCCATGGTCTACATATGCCTATTGATTTTGAGCCGGTTCCGAAAACGGCAAGTGGGGCAAAAACGGCCTAACAACCAATTTTTTTACCTTCCTTTGAAATGCGATAACTGTCCTAAATATTAACCGATCGACTTCAAATTTGGAACAGGGGTGGACCTCTAAGGGCTACATATGCCTATTGTCTTGGAGCCGGTTTCGAAAACGTGAAGTGGGGCAAAACGGCCTAAAAGCCATTTTTATTTCTTTTTATTTTGAAATGCGATATCTGTTCAAAATATTGACCGATCGACTTGAAATTTGCAACAGGGGTAGACCTTTACGGTATACATATGCCTGTTGATTTTAAGCCGGTTCCGAAAACGGGAAGTGGGGCAAAAAAAATTAAGAATTTTGTTTTTTTTTTTTTGGAAATGCAATAAATGCCCCAAATATTGACCGAATTGGTACAAATATAGGCATATTAGCATAAGACTTAATAAAATGGATCACAAGGAACCGATTCCGACTATTCACGAACCGCTCCGATCATTCCCGAAGGCGTTATAAGCACTTTTAATAGCGGTTTAAGAAATTAAAAAGGGCAAACGAGTTTCAAGGGTGTTAACAGCCACCGAGGCTACAGTTTTAACCGCAAAACACGAACTGGACCCGAACCTTTCCGAAGTCACCCGAAGATACCCGAAGGAAAACGGGGCTTGCGCGGTATCATTTTTAATAAAACCGAATACGAGGAACCGATTCCGAGCATTCCCGAACCGCTCCGATCATTCCCGAATGCGTTTTAGGCAAGTTTAACAACGATTGCAGGAACCGAAAAACAAATTCAATTTCCGAGGGAGTTGACACGTACTCAGGCCGCACTTTTAACCGAAAAAACCGAACTCGGTCCGAAGATATTCGAAGTCACCCGAAGTTACCCTTGCGCGATCCAGGCTTGTGGGGTATCGATTTCGAGGTAATCGGACCCACGGAATCGATTGGAATCACTACGACTGATCACGAACCGCTCCGATCATTTTTGAAGGCGTTATAAGCACTTTTAATAGCGTTTTAATAAATTAAAAAGTGAAAGCAAGTTTCAAGGGTGCCAACAGCCACCGAGGCTACAGTTTTTATCGCAAAACCCGAACTAGACCCGAACCTTTCCGAAGTTACCCGAAGCTTCTCGAGGGCAAGCGAGGCACGTGGGGTATCATTTTCAATAAAACCGAACACGATGAAGCGATTTCGAGCATTCCCGAACCGCTCCGATCATTCCCGAACGCGTTTTAGGCAATTTTAACAACGTTTGCAGGCATCGAAAAACAAATGTAAGTTCCGAGGGAGTTGACACTTACCCTGACTGCACATTTAATCGAAAAATCCGAACTCGTTCCGAAGATATCCGAAGTAACCCTAAGTTACCCTTGCGCGGGCAAGGCTTGTGGGGTATCGTTTTCTAGGTAATCGGACCCAAGGAATCGATTGGAATCATTCTGAAACCGATCCGATGTACTTTGTCCGTCTTTTGAAAATCTATATGGCATCTTCACCGCACCGGTGAATGTACCTCACTTGTTTTATATTTTTTTGTTATCTGTTTGCTTTTGCTTAGTTTCCCTATCTCTTTATGCAGTCCCATTTTTAGCATAATATGTAGTCCAGGTGTACTTTCCCATTTCTACGTTCAATGTTGTGATCTTTATTTCATTTGCCCTTCTTGCTATCATGATGTGTTCAGTGAATTAGTTTCTCTATATTGCACTAGTGTCGGGTAGTAGCTATTCTGTATTGATTCTAAAGGTACGTGTAATGCACAGATGGGGTTATCATAAAGTAAGAGGTCTATTTTAAATTCTTATACAGTTTTAAGAAATTATGCTAGTAGCAGAAAGTAAACAGAATCTAGTTGCCTCAGTAATTGGATTTTAGTGTATCTATGGAAAACAAAAGAATTGTCGTTACAACTATTGATACGTGTCAAACGAAATAATCGTAATTTAGAGAATTGTTCTAAAAATAAAACTCGCGTAACGTAAGTTGTAACAATTTCAATATGGATCTTCAAACAAGAATTGGTTGAGTGCAATGTTATTATGAAGGCGGTAAAAATTACACTACTGGATTACGAAGATTTCTTACGAAAATGGGTTTGAGAGCAGGGCCGTGCAAAATGAAGGCGTATCGTAATTTGATTAGCAAATTTGAAAGAACAGGGTCTGTAAAAGACCTTCCGAGGTCAGGAAGACCTAGGATTAGTGATATCCAAGTTGCCAATACTAATCCGCTAGCAATCAGTAGTGTGAATGCGATATCAAAACGAATACAAATGCCATACACCACGGTTTGGAAAATTTTACGGAAAATCCTAAAAATGTGTCCTTATAAACTGCAACTGCTGTTTGAATTAAAGGACGCAGATTTTGCTCTCAGGTACGATTTTTCATTAAACGTATTGGCTCAGATGGAAATTGAACCCGAATGGTTATCCCGTATTTTATGGGCAGATGAGGCCCATTTCTCTCTTAATGGTGGAATTAATACTCAAAACTGTCGAATATGGTCAACAGAAAATCCACATGAAATCGTTCAGCAAGGCCTTCATGACAAAAAAGTCACCGTTTGGTGCGGTTTCACAGCTAATTTCATCATTGGACCATACTTTTTCGAGGAAATACAGAATGGGGAGGCCGTATCTGTAACCGTTACTGGTAAACGATACCTGCAAATGTTAAGGGATTATGCAATTCCACAGTTGCAAAACGAGCACGAAGGAATTGAAAACATGATTTTTATGCAGGATGGAGCACCTTCGCACATTTAACAACCAGTTAAAGAATTGTTAACTGCGGTTTTTCAATATCGTGATATAAGCAGACATTTTGCAAATTCATGGCCACCAAGATCGCCTGATATTAACCCAGCAGATTACTGGCTGTGGGGTTATTTAAAAAATTTGGTGTTTAGAACACGACCAACAACGCTGGAGGAATTAAAGGACAGTATTAGAGAGCAAATTCGTGCAATTCAACCAGAAATGTTGAATAGTGCTGTATACAATTTGGAGGAACGGTTGGTAATTTTACAACAACAAAATGGAGGTCATATCGAGCATTTGCGGTAACTAGTGTTTGACATCAGAAATCCCATTATGTAAGCAACTAGATTTCATTTACTTTTTGTTATTAATTTGATTTGTTAAGAATATATAATAAGTAGAATATATCCCTTACTTTATAATCACCCGTTACATAAGACAGTTTTATCCCAGGTTAAAATTTGTCGTTCTAAAATCTGGACCCCAAAATTTATGTAACGTTGTGAGCAGTGCCTACTTAGAATTTTGTTTAGAAACTGTAAATATGTTATAATCGACCATTTATATGCATTTGCAATGCCAAAATTGACAAC
This sequence comes from Rhamnusium bicolor, assembly GCA_029963845.1. Taxonomy (NCBI): domain Eukaryota; kingdom Metazoa; phylum Arthropoda; class Insecta; order Coleoptera; family Cerambycidae; genus Rhamnusium; species Rhamnusium bicolor. The sequence goes on along the minus strand of JANEYF010002186.1, from coordinate 227,613 downwards.
GTCGTAAATTGGAGCTGTTCGTGTCGATATAAAAATTTCGGAGTCCAGGAATTTTACATAAAGATGGACTATCTATGTACATTTAATCAATGTTTAATGTATTTTGATCTGACGGTATTTTGTGTCTATGTTTTTTGTTCTTCCAGATTGCATTTTATAGGGACACTATCGTACTGGTTCCTGTTACATAATTGGATGTACTCTGTATGTTATTCCTAATGTATTGCATGGTTCTATGCTCGATGAATGATATCTAGTGGAATGTATGTTCATCTCTACCTCATTGCGCTATAGCCCTCAACATATATGAAAGAACTGAAGAGCTCCCGCGCAAAATTTGTAAAGTCTGAGATATATAATTCTACAAAACATAACAATTTCCTCTCGAGACAATTCCATGTGCTCTAAAAGAAAGTGTCTGTGGGTAAACAGCTTATAACATTTCCTAGACCACACTAGCCAAATATGAACGAAAAATAATGATGCGTATGTTCAAACTATTTATAAAATCAGGACTTGTTCAATTTTGATAATGAAGAGTAGACTTGTTTAGGTCTGCATGTATTAAATTTGGAATATATTTTTCAGCAATTGGCCAGCTTTAACCATATATCGTGCTGCATCCATAACTGTGAACTATCTACTCCCATTATGTCAAGGGTTTGTGTAACAACAGTTTCTTCATTCATACTTTCTAATATTTTACTGCGTTGATACTTTCTAATCTTTTACAAGCAAGTAAATATGACGTAGGCCCACCAGGGTCTTAGGATGGTATGCATAGTCGTTCTCCGGCGACTCGCCAGCCACCACTCAGCAATGAATGAGCCTTATGTAGTTCATACATTAAACTCATTCACTGCTGAACGATAGCTGACGAGGCGCCGGAAAACGACAATGCATACGAGCCTAAAATGCGTGCTAAAACATTTGTTTGATGATTCTCTTTGGGGTCTTCGTCTCATCCACTGTTATACATATTTTTTTTAATAGACTTTTAAATTTGTTTTTTTAGTTTAAGTGATAATTCCCAGTTCCCAAAATATTCTAAACTATTCTTTCTTCAATTTTACATGTAGTGGAATATTACACAGCATATATGTAAATATACAGTCGAATAAAAATGTTGGATACAAAAAGTTTTTTTTTTATTTCGTGTGTTGCAGATTTTATATGTCTTTTCCAGGTAAAAGGGTCTGTCAATATTAGCGTTACATTATACAGGGTGAGTCAATAGTGTGTTCTCCTTCGATAACCTTTGAACCGTTAGTGATACAACAATTTATTAAATACAAAAGTTCTTTGGGTCGATAAGATCTATCATTTAAAATTATTGTGAAATCTACAGGGTGCTTGAATTTTCTGTTACACACAAAAAATACTTTTTTTTAAATGAAACATCCTGTATATTTTGTCACCATTTTGTTAAATGAAAAGAGTGTTATACAGTGATATTTTGTTTTTTGGATTTGCATGCAACGTTGCCAAGTTATTTAACATTTTCTGGAAATTTAAGGATTTATAAGGGTCCGTTTAATAATTTTTTGTTTACCTATGAAAACAAGCTGGGTAAGCAAATATTATACTATTCTTAGTTCATACTACACGTTAAGTATTAGTACCTTTTTGACATTATTCTATTTTACAGAGTGTCCATGACGGCATGTCAATTAATGCGAATTTCAAATGGGAAACACTCTGTTTTCTTAAATGGAACACCCTGTATTTTTTTCATGTGGTTGGATTCCTACTTCTAATTGCTTTCTTTTTTGTATAACACTTCCTATGTATAACACTTCCTGTTGAAGTTTTCGAGAAAATGAAGGTTTTCTATTTAACCTTGCGAGCATAGTAAAAATTAATAAAATTTTATCAAGAATGGCTTTGTAAAAACAAAAATTGTGCTGTCAAACTGATATTTTGTGGTTTACACGTAATTAATTTTACTTGGCGGTGATTCTTCTGTATTTCCTAGTTGAGTTAATTATTTTTGTTAAATAAATTATGAATTTTTCACACGAAGAGTTGATCGACATGGTTCATGCATTGGGAGATGGGGAGAGAAATCCGCTATTGGCATCAAGAATTTATATTCAGCGTTATCCAGAAAGAAGACATCCTCAGCATTCTGCATTTGAAAGGTTGCGAGAAAGGTTGGAACAAACTGGACATGTAAATTATGAAAAACATGAACGTACAAAACTAGCAACAAATGAAGAAAAAGTTACATTAAGTGTCGTTGAAGATCCGCATAGAAGTACGAGAGAAATTAATAGACAACTTGATATAAGTCAATCCTCTGTAACAAGAATATTGAGGACACAAAACTTTCATCCTTATATTCAACTGCTTCAGGAACTAGAGCCAAATGATTTCGAACGTAGGGTAACATTCTGTGAGTGGATACTCAATAAGATTCACCAACAGCCGCAATTTTTTGATTTCGTGCTATTCACATTTCATAAAAATGGTTGTGTTAATAGACATAACTTACACTACTATTATACCATGAACCCTCATTTTACGAGAACTGTAGATAATCAACATCGATGGTCACTCAATGTGTGGGCAGGGATAGTAGGTGAATATGTAATTGGACCGCATTTCTTTAATGGTCACTTGACTGGGAATATGTACCTCGATTTTTTACTAAATGTACTGGGAGGATTGTTATACGGGTGTCCTCAAAATGTCTTACAGAGGCTGTGATTCCAGCACGACGGAGCTCCACCCCATTATAGTATTGCCGTAAGAAACTTTTTAAATGTTACATTTGGTAACAATTGGATAGATCGAGGAGGATCAGTTCAATGGCACCAAGGTCGCCAGATTTGACAAAATTGGACTTTTTTTGTGGGGGTACATTAAAGGATTAGTGTACAAAACATCACTAACTACAAGAGAAGACATGCAGCAAAGAATTCGACTAGCGTTCGACACCATCATGCCTAACATGTTGCAAAATATAAGTGACTCATTTCTTCATAGAGTCAGAATTTGTAATTTACAACTAGGAGGTCACGTTGAGCATATTTTGTAACTTGTTTTATTTTTTCTTTTCTATTTACTGTTTACGTTCAAAATTACACTTTTATTTTGTTATGTACATACCTAAGGTGAGGTGTAAATTTTGTCATTCAAGTTCAATAAAGTTGCTACTTTAACTGTTTGCTTTACGATTTTATAGAAAATAATTTTTCGCCTGACCGCAATTTTTATTTTTCCAAAGCCATTCTTGATAAAATTGTATTAATTTTTAGTATGATTGTGAGGTTAAAGAGAAAACCTTAATTATCTCCAAAAATACAACAGTTAGGTATATCAAAAAAGAACACAATGTGAAGCAGGAATCCAACCACGTAAAAAATACAGGGTGTTCCATTTAAAAAAACAGAGTTTTTCCCATTTTTAAATTCGCATTAATTGACATACCGTCATGGACACCCTGTAAAATAGAATAATGTAAAAAAGGTACTAATACTTAGCGTGTAGCATGAACATAGGTAAATAAAAATTATTAAACGGACCCTTATAAATGCTTAAATTTCCAGAAAATGTTAAATAACTTGGCAACGTTGCATGCAAATCCAAAAAACAAAATATCACTGTATAACACTCTTTTCATTTAATAAAATGGTGACAAAATATACAGGGTGTTCCATTAAAAAAAAGTATTTTTTTGTGTGTAACAGAACATTTAAGCACCCTGTAGATATCACAATAATTTTAAATGATAGATCTTATCGGCCCAAAAAAGTCTGTATTTAATAAATTGTTGTATCACTAATAGTTCAAAGGTTATCGAAGGATAACACACTATTGACTCACCCTGTATACAAGAGATCGTTGTGCAATTACACTTTAGATCTTGAGCTGCAGCCGTCGCATAGTGTTGCAAAACTGGCCAAAAATCAAAATTGAAAGTGTTGTATTACCTCTCTTTATTATAAGTTTTGTGTAGAGGACATCTTCACCTACCAAATATCAATGCGTAGGTATTAAGAAGAAGCACTAACCTTCCGTTCGGGTCAGTTCAAAGTTGTCACTAGTGAAAGTATTACTTGCGTGGTGAAATAATTGATGTTTTTCACGATAACGAAACATAATGAAAAGTATTTGATAAAGATGGAACAAATTTCTGGAGCCACCTTTACGTCCTTTATACAAGTCGCTTTTTTACTAAAAATAATTAATTAAATATTAAAAGTGTCACAGATTTGTAATCGTCATCGGTCTTAAAAACCCACGTGTGATGAATGTTTATTAGAATCAACTTCAATTTGTTACATGCACAGTCGCCTTCTTGATTTTGTCTTTCTCAGTTCATCCATTTTGATGTCATATTTATATTTATTTATACTGAGCGAATTCAAAAACCTATGTACTCTGAATGGATATTACAAATACCTTAATTTTTCACTTTATAGTCGCCATATTGGCTCCATCATTATAAATTCGTTAATTGTGAGGTCAAAGTTTGCATTCAACGACTGCAAAAACCTTATACGTGACGAACAAATAGTCTTAATTGAAATGGAATCATATCATAAATGCTTGTATGAAGTTTCAGATAAAGACTATAAGGGTATTATTACGAAAGATATCCTTTCTCTAAACATGCCATGTCGTCCTCTACTGTGATTATTTCTGGGGGTGATTAGACAAATAATAGTTTTGTCCTTTTCCTCTTCGAATAAGTAAAGGACTAATGCAAACTCCATGTTTACACCTTGAACAATTAAACTTAACTAACGACTTCTGTTCATTGCAGAAGCTGAACCATCTCCACAGTGTGCGATGGCTGAGTTGCTACTTGCATCCGCTGCATTCATCGGTCGCACAAGCGGGACCAGGCATTGTTATTTTTATCAGTTTATACGGTTGCGACGATATACATATTTGCTTACTGAAGACTAGCATACGGCTCGCACAGATTTTAATTATATCTGCTGCATACATGCATACATATAGTGTGTCTGTAAAATATGGAATAAATTCATTATTTCTTAAACCAAAAAGATTTGGAAAAAATCCTCTAACATGTTGATTTTTAATTTCAATTCCGCACCTTATCTTTCATTTTTTTTTGTTATGACGTCATCACTATTTCCGTTACAACGCCATCGATATATTTTTCTAATGGAACACCCTGTATATTTTTAGATTCTGCATCAATAGCTGATTCCAAAAATGTATCACACTTAGGATCTAGAATTGATAGATTAAAAGATACGGCCATTTTTAATATAAGAATTTACTAATTTTTTCATGTTATGTCATGAACAAATAATAGTCACTAGAACTAACAATTAGTTAATAATAAAAACAATTTATGGTAAATGTTGGAACTGTACCCCTTGTTGTAGCTGACAGTACCCTAAACGATCAATAAAGTGTTGCTGAACCTTGTGTATAGTTTCCTGAGAAATGTTCATTTCTGTTCTAATTCTCTCTTGTAATTCAACAATGTTTTCCGGTTTGGTTTTATAAACTAAATTTTTTAGGTGGCCCCACTGAAAATAATCTAATGGATTGAGGTCTGGTGACCTTGGTGGCCATTCGATGGGACCACGTCTACCAATCCACCAGAAATATCTGGTTAAGATACCTTCGAACGTCTGCTGCATTATGGGGAGGCGCACCATCCTGTTGATACCACAGGCTTTCGTCAACATTTCCAGGATTAATTCTACTGGGGAATAAATTTAATAACATTGGGATGAGACAGCCAATTAAAAATTGGAGATATGCTGGTCCGTTTACAGTTCCATCAAAAAAAATAGGGTCCAATGATTATATTTCTTACAAATCCCGCCTACACATTTACCTTTTGTGGATACTGTGTGTGCTACTCCCGCATCCATCGAGGGTTTTCTTTGCCCAGTATTTACAATTCTGACGATTCACCTCACCAATTTGAAAGTGCATTCATAGGAGAAAATAATATTTTCTATTAGAAGGGGATCGCCATTGCACGTATTCATCAGTTCCACAAAATTGTATCCTCCGATCTGGATCATCATCACTTAGTTCTTGCATAAGCTGAATCTTAAAGGGATACCATTTTCTAATTTTAATACTGTATGTACTGACGTTTTAGTAACATCATAATCACGACTAACCTGGCGAACGCTGATATGCGGATTTTCTTCAACAGCCAGTAAAATATTTAATTTTGTATCCTCGTCAACGCCTAGGCGCCTTGTTTTGTAAAACTTACACTGTACATCTCTAATTTTTTTTTCAAGTTTACTCATTGTCGATTCAGTTATGGGTCGTTCTGGATGTTTATTATTAAATACATTACATACTACATAATTTCAATTCTCTGCTTTACAGATACACTTATAAATTAAAATAAATCGACAACAATTATTGAGAAACCACTACTAGCGTAAAGTATTATTAAGTGATTCACTGTCAAAGACGTTAATGATAAAACAAAAAACAAACAAAAACTAGCCTACTTCAAAAATTAATAAAAAACGTGTTTTACTTTTTTTACTTGTTTTTTAAAATGAATGTATCTCCCAACTTATCAATTTTAGACCTAAGTGTGATACATATTTGGAATCAGCTACTGAAGCAGAATCCAAAAATTGAGAAATATACAGGGCAGTCTTTTTAAAAAATATCGATGATGTCATAATGGAAACAGTGATGACGTCATAACTAAAAACAATAAAGAATATAGTGCGCAATTGAAATTAAAAATCGACGTGTCCGAGGATTTTTTCTAAATATTTTCGGTTTAAGATGTAATGAATTTATTCCATACTTTTTACACTGTATGTCTAGTGTTGCCTACGTACATACGTCTATGACCAGCGTTAGATTTGCCAGGCTCTATAATCTTCAGGAATATTTTTTCTGTAATGGTAAAATTAAAAAAAGTCCCAGCACGCATATTTATTTCATCAATGAACTCATCCTTTTCCTTGACCCTAGAACATTTGCACAGAGACGGATACAGCCTATATCAAAGAGGGCTGATATACATAATTAATGTCCCACACAACATTGGATTTAATTTATTCTCTAACAAAAAAAAAACAGTTAAAATATGTAAGATCTGGTTATAAGGGGGTCGCCCATTCGTCCCTTTATATCCGTTCCAGTGTGTGAATCAAATATGAAAGGTTTATCCCAAAAACTGCGGCTGCTATCACGATACATAGACCCACAGACATAAATTATTTTAAACAATATTTCTTCGTTATAATTCGACGAGATTCGCCCAGAAATACATTAAAAGGTTTTTTAAAAATTTTTGCGAACGTAACAGAAGAGGTGTAGTATGACGGGAGTTCTAGAAATAGACAACTGAATTGTAACCACAAATATTAAAATGAATTACTTTACACAAAATTAAATCGTGTTAGCACATCGTATCGCTAATAGAATGTTTATAAAATTTTCCCTAATGAAATAAAAGCCCCAAAAGAGCCTATAAGAATGTAACAAACGGAACGACCAAAAGTGCTCAGCGTCTGTTGAAATATTCAGAATCCCTCTCAGTGAGTTTATATAATTCAGGGTGTCAGTGTGTCACGTCAGTAAAATGGGTTGCCTGGCAACAGGCGCGCTTCGCCCGGCCTATTTTCGGGCTCTATTGATCCACTTCAGCTTTCTTCTCTTGGGGTTAAATCCAGGGACGGACTCTCGCAAGCCACGTGATACAAGTAAGTTGACCTTGAATTCGTCGCCGCAGTGAGTCGTCGCATTTTTACTAGGACTTTTAAACAATATAGTATATGAAATATAAGGAGTAAAGAAAACAGAGGATTTTTAAATTTTGTGTGGTGTTTCTGTTTCTGATAAAGATGAAGAGATTACATAGACTATTGGAAATATTTAATTTCACATATATTGCTAATATGAAGAGTAATAAGTAAAATTCTTAAGTTTTAAAGTGGGGTTGCATTTTATTTTAATTTTGAAAAACTACGCATTTTTAGTACGTACAAAAAAAACCATTTTCTCGAATTATTTTTGCCAATGAGAAACAGTACAGTATACGAAAACAGCTGATCTGACAGCGTGACGTCACGATATACACTTTGACTATGTCAACAAATTTATCAAATTGGTTCAGAAGTGTGGACCTCGGAAAGGTCACATTCAACAATGACGGTTCCACAGGGTTCAGTCCTGAGCCTGGTTTTCTCCTTATTATACATAAATGAATTGGATTATCTTTCATTTAATACACATTTTACTACGTATGCTGATGACACTTCTTTAATTATTTCAAATAAGAAAGTTGACATTTTGAAGTTTAATTATTGTAATAGTTTATTTAATAACCAGTTTTGCCAAAACTCACTACATTTTAATGCTAGAAAAGCTCTAATTGTAAGATTTCATACTAATCAAAAATATTGTGGGCTGCTAAATTATAATATAAATAATACTTCTTTAAATACTAATTTTCTTTTAATTAAACACCACGGTAATACAAACCTCTGTATCTCTAAAGTACCTCTAGGTATGTTGTGTGGGAGGGTTATACACATTTAGGGACAATGGACAGTGGACACACATCCAATATCCGAGTGGGCTCAGAATAATTTCTGCTTCAGAGAAAACCCAGGAAGCCGTATGCAGAACATATTAATTTCCTATATGTAGTTGGATAAAAATTACAAGATTTTTTAAGAATATTTTAAAAACCAAACAAATGAAGTTATTTTTAATAACTTTTTTGAATAGTCAGAAATAACAAAGATAACGGGGGTTAACTATCAAAAAAATTTCCCTCATATTTCGCTTAGTATTAGAGATGTAAAATTGGAACAGCAATTATCATTTTTATTGCCACAGTATGATGAAATAATTTGTCTATGTGACTTTAATATAGATGTTAAAATTTGATTCTCCTGGTTTACTTAAACTTAATTCTATACTTGAAGCATTTAATTTAACTCAGGTCGTACACGAACCGACTCGCCTTACTCTTAAATCTGCAACACTTATTGATCTAATAATAACTACTAATAATGACGATATTGTAGAAAATGTAAATGTAACTTCTATGGCCCATTTGTCTGATCACAAATTAATTTGTTGTCAGTTAAAAATAAAATGTCAAACACATATACCAATTTTCAAATCAATCAGGAATATGACAAATTTTAGTCAACAGCAATTTTACACAGAACTAGCTTTAATAAATTTTGACCTTATTTATGATATGAATAACATTAACATTTAAACCATATAAATCTGTTTGCACCTCTTAAAACAATTAGAATCACAAAGAAAATTTTCTCGTGGATGACTGATAATAATTTACGTTTACTTATATCTCTTAGAAACAAGGCTCGCAGTAGGTGGCGTCGTATCAATAATGGGGCACACTATAATTATTACAAACAGTTGAAAAACTACACAACACTGGCATGTAGAAACGAAAAAAAGCTATTTTTGACCATAGGATAAGGGTTAATAGTTAATGGCACAAATAAAATATGGAAGAATTTAGAATTGCTAACTAAATATTAGAAAAAATAGAAAAGCCTCTATATCTAATCATCTGAAAAATGTTGATAGTCCTAGTAACTACTATGTAAACAGTATTCCTTTAATGCCTCTTGATCAAGATACCATAAATTATTACGATAACAATGTTAAATCAAATACAGAGACTTTTATATTTCGACTTAGTTCAGAGTATAACATACAAAAAAGATTTTATACAAATAAAACTAATGCTCAAGGTCATGATGGATAAATTTATATATTCCTTATATTCTACCACATATAACCCATATTGGAAACTATTGTTTAGAAAACGACATATTTCCAAAAGCTTGGAAGTTAGCCACTATATTGCCAAATCCAAAAATTAATGACCCCAGTGAATTTAACGACCTACGAACTATATGTATCTTGCCAGTCCTGTCAAAAGTTTTAGAAAGAGAGGTCGAGTTGCAGCTTCGCGAGCATGTGGCAAAATTTAATATATTGCCTGAAATACAATCAGGATTTCTTCCTTACACAGCTGTTAAATGGCCCTATTTAACATCACAGATGACATTTTAAGACGAACAGATAAAAGAAAGGCTACCGTACTTGCAGAGGCGTAACGAGAGCACTTGTATTGGGGGTGCTGACCTGTTCAATTTCCCAACTGGTGCAGTTGTAACCTTAACTATTTTTCCGCCGCTAAATTCGTTATGGACCTTATTGGGTTGTAAGAATATTAACTTCATTTTCTGATTCAATTTATTCCCTTTATTAATTTTAATTCCATTCGTGTATCGACTATTAGTTGATAACTATAATTTATTGTTAAAATCATGAAGGTTAACAATATAAAATTGAACAGTCATTCCGGACATTTTTAAACTTATCCATTTTTTGACCAATTTTGTTTCATCCAATGCCACTAAGTCAGAAAAGGAACAAGTTCTCAAAAATCTAAATTAAAAGTAGAAAAATAAAAAATATTAAGAATATAATTTTGTATTCGCAAGTCTTTCTAAAAATGGCGTTGCAATTCAGATACCTATCCCTTTCTTACTACACATTCTCTCTCTTACGATATTTTATAAACAAACATTTTGTTAAAAGACCGTTACATTACATCTACAAACCATATAGGTACCTACTTAAGATATACCGAGAAAAAATAATTAAAGTCAATGAAATATAGTTGCATTAGAAATATTTACTTGTTTTAAATATATACTATTTGAAAAAATGATTTAATATTTTCATCAAATCAAGAACAATAATATTCATATAAATGTTGAAATGTTCAATTCAAAATAATGAATAATTGGGACAGAAATATATTTTTTTGCGATAATTTTAAAAAAATTATTCTTTGCCATCGGTATTTTTTTTCTTAGTAAATTCGAGATTTTGTGATTTTGAACCCACAAGTCTGCCCCCGAAGTATTTTTCTGGCTACGGCCTTGCGTTTGCATTTTCATAAAAAAGTGTGCAGTTGATTTTAATAATTAAAAAATATTACTAAGACAATGCGGGACAGTAAGCAGTAATAGGCACAGTGTACAGTATTGTCCTATTGTCATTCCTCACCTACCTATACAGTAAAATTATCTCAAATACAAGAACTTAAAAATAAACTGCATTTACCTACCTAAAAAAGCACCAAGTTTCGGTCCCAAACTTGCAGCATTTATTCATCATTCATTACGTTTTAAAATCTTCAAATAAAAGTGTTGTTAAAAACATGTGTCAATGGTGGCGAGGGTTTATGATAAACCGTTATACAAAATACTAAGACCTTAAAAATGGGTCAGGACAGGACTTACAATTTATGAGGGTCTGACTTTCTCTTTTTTATAATGGGTCAAGACAAGTGGCAATAGATTTTACTTGAGAAAGCACGATACACATCAAAATAAAGCATAATTGTAATACAATTTTAAATCTGCAGATAAACCAACTATTAGCAAGAAGCAACTTTGTAGCTTTTTTTCATTTCCCAATTAGGACGGCAATCTCCCAACTCCGTCAACTTTGAGAACCATTGGGAGGGGCGCTGCCCCTCCCAACCCCCCATATATCCGCCTCTGCGTACTTGTCCTTATTGACTTTTCAAAGGCGTTTGATACTATAAATCATAAAATACTCCTAGCTGTTTTAAAGTTTATTGGCTTAAGTAATGAAGTGCTTAATTTTTTTCATAATTATTTAACGGGTAGGACTCAACGGGTGAAAGTTGATAATGCTTTGTCTGCTCCTTTTGATGTATTGTCTGGTGTTCCTCAGAGGTCAATATTGGGCCCGCTATTATACACATTATATACGTCGGATTTTACAAAAAGTTATTGAACACTCTCAGATACACTTTTATGCAGATGATGCACAACTCTACCTCTCTTTCGATCCACAAGACAACGTAGAAGCAACGGATAACATAAACTGATGTACAGAATATAAATGTACGTTTTACAGGTACACTTACACTGCCCCGTCAGCGTACAGAGTTGTTCACACGCTCTTTCTCATACCAGATAACAACAATCTATAACTCGATACCATCTTCAATAAAAGATAAGTTTTTATTAATTTTTATTATTATATTCTTTGCGCTTAAGATTTCTTTGTGGCAGTCATCATCTTCGGCGTTTTTCCAATTTGTTTTTTTTTATGTATGTACATGATTTGTATGAAAAATATTGGAAAATAAAGACCATTTATTATTATTATTATTATTAACATTGTATTCCTGAGAGAGCGTTCTATTCAAATATCTAAAAATAAATAGTGTGTTCGATTTAAAAAAATAAAATTAAAAACTGTAGTCATTTTGTGTGAGCTTCCATTGTTTCTCTGATTGATTTTCAAAATTTACGTAAAAACTCGTACAACTTATACATTTTCGTAATAATAAAAATAACAAAATTCTCACAAAATCACCCTGTACAAATAAATAAAAAAATGTGTTATAAAATAAAAACTTATCTGGCTGCGCCACTGTCTTGATTTTTATATTTATTATTTACTGTTTCAAATTTCCTAGTTACATAACTATTAATTCCTGAGTTTGGTTATACGAACTGGTTTTCCCCTTTTTTTCCTTTTTTCTTCTTTTCTTTTTAATGCGGGTCTTTACCTAATATATACATATATATATATATATATATATATATATATATATATATATATATATATATATATATATATATATATATATATGTATATATATATATATATATATATATATATATATATATATATATATATATATATATATATATATATGCGATGCTACGTGGTTTACATAAGATCCACAGTTCGCATTTTTCAACGAGTCTCGATGATTTATATAGATCGTTATCTTAAACAAAAAATCTACATGCACATCTAGCCATGCACATATGTCCCTCGGTTAGCCCATAAACACGATAGCCACTTAGCAGGTGAACACTTTGTTATAAAAACTTAAATTTTGGCAGATGTATCTATTATTATAGTCAAGAACAAAACGGCTGAGTTAAATATACCGTATTCTTTCAAAGGTCGACTTATTAATTTTCCCGAAAACTGTACAACATAAATTATTATTTTTTTTTTTATATCCCGCTAACGAGGAACGGGAGTCGGGTCTAAAGTGCTCTGGAGGGCGCGACGAATTTTTTACGTAAAAAGGGGTGGTTTTTGGCACATTTTGCCCTCATAAAGTTATATGGTTTGTCCACGCGTTTTCACGGGGGTGGGGGGTGAATTTTGAAATAATCGTTTTTTCGAAAAAAGTGGTCGCCTCGAGTAGGTTATGGGACGACTAGATGAGTACAACGCCGTCGAGATCGCTTCGATAGCTCTTCCCGTCGGCTCTTCCTTTCGGCAAAATCACGTACGGAGTGTCGTTCTATGTCGCGAATGGCGCAGAAAAGTCTAATGACCGAATTCGATCCGACGCATCGTAACTGTGCGGCGGCTAATAATATAATTTTTTTTTCCAAACAGGAGGATGCCTTGCACCGCGCCAAGCGGGCGCGTAGCGCACGCTTAACTTATGCACATATCGGAGGTGGACCATTGGTTAGTCGTTTAGGTTATAACACTTGTTCACACGATACTGATGAATAATTTGTTCAAATGTGCAAGGGAAATTAAACTTTTAGTCTTAAATAATTGAAGGAACCAGGTATAAAAAGTCTAGTAACATTTTGGTAAATGGAAAGAACAACGCACAGCGACAAAAAATCCAGAAAAGTTAGCCAAAACTAAATAATAAAATTCTAGTCATGCAAACGGTAAGCCTCATAATAATGAATAGACTATCTGGCCGCACTACTCGAAAAACTACGACCAACAGTGACTTTGTATTTTCAAACAGAACAAAAAGTAATCATAAAATACCTAGCTATAGCAAATATTGAACCGGCCACCCTGGAATAAGTAAACTGGTAGCAGATTATGACCGATTTTCTCAGTTGTTTATTGGAGTTATAAAAATGGCATACTGTAGTAAGTGCTGAACGCTGAACACTTTTACTTCATTCATTAATCATATTCTCAGACCATATTTGGTTCTCCCACCATTTTATTTACAGTAATTTTGACTTCGAATTTTTAATCAGTGACCTTTGTTGATATGTCATATTTTTGAAACACTTGTCCGCTATATTAGATTCACCATTTTGTTTTCAGTCATTTTGACTTCGGATTCGTAATTAGTGACCTCGAAAACCCCCCTGATACCAATTTTTATGCAAATCAAATTATACTTGAGAGTTTGGCCAGCTTTTCCGGTTTATTTTTTTAATGTGTAACGATTTGCAATTTCTTATTGAATCGTATGGATTTTTGGATGTTGTAGAATTATCGGTTTTTTTTCTTTTTATTATATAATTTAAAAATTATTTTTGGCCACCCTGTATACGTTTAGGAAGTAAAAAATGGCTGAGTGTCATCACACAGATGTCTCATAACTGGTACTAACATATTTTTTCCATAAAATCGATAGTTGTGATTGTAAAGATATTTTTAATAAGTATATACATGTAAATGAACCAAAAAATCATTACATCCAAGTGGTTGGGAGAAAGTCAATAATAATACAGGAGTGAAAGGAAGCCACAAAAAAGGTTTTAAAAAATGTTCTGATATATTTCATTTAGAAAAATGTTATTTGACCCTGTAGAATCGTCTTGGCTCACCCTGTATATTCGAAAACAATTTCCGGTTATAGACTTTTTTTGTCTAATTTACTTATGTTTTTAAATCAAGTTTCTAGCTATCATATAACTCGAGATATCAAAGTCGGACGCACTATTTCCCCACCCCGTATATCGGTTATTCAAATTAAAAAATTATTAAAAAAATCTATGTGTTCCTCATTGAATAAAGAGTGTTATATATCAAACATATGGTAATGAAATGCTATATTTAAATATAAATAATAATAATATTCTATGTTCTGAGAAAAAACAGAAGAAAAATAAAGTTAGGATTAGCTTTAAAGTGAAGATATGGCCCCTCTAGTATCCCATTTGCCAGAGATTTGCCTAAAACCAAAAAATCATACCGTTGATCAATTTTATTCGGCATTTTTACTGGGCTAAAACCGCGATTAATGATAGAAATCTAAGATGACTTTCGTAAATTTATTCATTCCAACCGGACCCTAACCTAGCCTATATACCAGATCTATACACGTCCCTCTAAAGTTTTTAAAACAGAATGGAAATATCATAATATATATTATAAACATCGGGCTAGGCTCGGGGGTAACATTTAGAAAGTCCACTAAATATGAAATTCCATGTCAATAGTTAAATCGTGTAGAGTGTAAACAGATACACAGATAGACTGTAATCTAAAACCACTTTTTACGACAGTGGCCCTAAATGTGTAATTTCACTGGACTTTCGAAGAAATAGGAACATTTTCGTAATTACTATTTAACGAAAAAAACGAAAAGCAGCTGATCAACCGATTCGTAAGGCTGCATAAGCAGTCCTGACACACCAATGTAGAATAAAATCACTGTTTTAGCCCAAAAAAGCTTATATGAATTTCTATTCCCAATCAGTAGACAAGGTGGAAATGGTTTTAGATTCTTGCGGCAGGGCATGGCTTGAGTGGATTTCTATTAGCCCAACTTCCACGGCGATCAATAACACAATTAAATCAATGACCTGTGGTAAACGTAACTTTTAGCACCTTATCCCTTCAGAAAAAAAAACGAAAATATGAAAAACTCCCTAAAAATGTGTAGGTATTTGAAAATTGTCATTTTGTTACATCTCCGTAAATAATTGTCGAAATTCTTTTATACAAAATTATAAAACACAAAAATTGTTATGTTTCATTTTACTTCCTTCTAAAATCAAGGGAGTATATGTACTGGGTGTACCACTTAAGATGTAAGTCCAAATAAAAACTTTATTATCTTAGGTACAGAAAAAAGTTTTATATGGAAGTTGTTGTAGATCAGGGCTACAAATGAATGTATTCAAAACTAATACAGGATGTTCAAATTTTCCCTGAAAGTTTTATTTTTTTAAATCGAACACCCTATATACTAATACATTTTTGGAAATCTTGAAAAATGCTGTTCAAAAATATAAACATGTTAGGGTGTAATCTCAGTATATCAGAGTGCTCAACATTTTAAATCTACCCTTTAGATGACAGAGCTGAAGTAACAGATTGTATTTATTATTAAAGATGTGGAGTACTCCGTGTTTCATGATAAATTGAGATTATACCCCAACATGTTTATATTTTTGAAAAGAATTTTTCACAAGGATTCCAAAAATATGATAATACATAGTGTTCCATTTAAAAAAACAAAACTTTATTAGACCAGAGAAAATTTTAACATCCTGTATAAGTTTTGATTACATTAGTTTGTAGTCCGATTGATATACAACAACTTTCGTATAAAACTTTTTTCTGTATCTAAGATAATAAAATTTTTATTTGGACTTACATCTTAAGTGGTACACTAGGTATACAGCGAGCGCTGATTCAACTCGAACAGGCGTAAAGAAAGGAAAGCAAATGATGTACGTGTAGATTTCTTATATGGAGTACTGATGATGACTACAGGTGGAGAGAGTACAATCCATGCACGTTATTATTTGCTTTCTTTTTAACGCCTGTTCGACTTGAAACAGCACTCGCTATATGTGTAATAAACAATGTACGTATAGAATATACAAAATGTTTTAAAACTAATAGTAGAAACTTTAACCGTGGATTTATCCATGAATTCTTTGGGGAAAAATAAAAAGCGAAGCTCCTTCAAACATACGAGTATACCCAAAAATACCTCATAATGGTGATATAACCCCAAAAATTATTCTTTTTATCATAAGTTAAAGACAAATTAAGGTAAACACTCGGGTAAATATTGTGACACACTTATCGTGTGTGCGGCCAATTCGTGCCGCTATACACTACTGGTTGTATTTTTTTTACTAACGATCTCAAGTGCCATTTCCTGTTTTAAAGTGTACGAACACCACTTTATTCTATCAGCGGTGTGATAGAAGGTGGGATAACTTACAGTGGAGATACGGTATGTCCAGGAGTCGGTGTGTATGGTTGTCGGTTTCATAAAAATAGACAAATTTACCAGCCGAAAATGATTAACGGTTTACAACTAGATATGTTACTTATTCCTTTGCTTTAAATAAAATTCAGAATGTCAACTTTATTTACACTATTTTATTTAAGACTGGATTCACAGCACAATAAAAAAATGGAATACAACAAAAAAATATGTATACAACGTAAATATTAACTTATTATATAGATAAGCAACCAAGAAACCAGGCAAGAGGTTATGATAATGCAAGCACGGTGATCAGATATATCAAGTACAGTTAAGTTACGGAAACTACTACTACTACTACTACTAGATATTTACAAGCAAGCAATTATTCAAATGTCTACCTCAAGCATTTACCAGAACAAATAGAGTCAAGTTACGGAAACTACTAGTACTACTACTACTAAGCAGTATTCAAATTTTTACTAGAAGCATTTACACAAATAAAATAACAATATAAAATAAAATCGGACAGTATTGATGGCGGTAACGAAGGAAAATTTCCGTAAATATCAAAATCATCACTAAATGTGTAATGAGACAAGTTTCATTTGAAGCAAAGGTTTTTGTTTGAGGATAAAAAATATATTCATTTATTTATTTAGGCATTACGTGAAATAGACCACATATTTCATTATTAAAAAAAAGTATATATTAATTTCACATATTGCGAACACAATTGAAGGATACACTATACAATTTTATCATCTTTTCTATCTTTTATAGTGGTCGTTTTTAATTGACACCAGGAGAGGATTCTCAGGCGCTGTGTAACCCAAAAAACCTAAAAATAATAAAAATGTTCACTGGCTGGTAAAAAAAGAAAGAAAATTAATTTATTTACAAATTCATCCTTAAAACGTTGTAGTATATAACGAAGAGTTAAAAACTACATACAAAACTTACGGAAATAAACTAATTTCTATAATTAATAAGGCAAAAAACAATTGTGTAAAAGATCTACTGTATAAACAAAATGTAAATAGTAAAACACTCTGGGAAGGCGTGAAAAACTTAACAAATGACACCAAAAAACGGACAGATATACAATGCATTCTATATAATGGGGTAGAAATTACAGATAAGACAACAGTAGCAAACAATTTTAATAAATACTATACAAACGTTGGTACAAGCTTAGCACAAAAAATTAAACACTATGATCCCACATTCACCCATACTGAGCAGTCTTTTTACATGATGCCCACTAATGAACCTGAAATTGAAAAATACATTAAAGAACTCAAGTGTAACAAAGCTCCAGGAAAAGATGGAATTAAGGCAGAATTAATTAAACATCTCGCAGATTACATAAAGTCCCCAATTTGTATATTTTTAATATAATATTAGAGACTGCGATATTTCCAGATCAATTTAAAGAGTCAATTGTAACCCCGATATACAAAAGCGGAGACAAGAAACTAATGGAAAATTATAGGCCGATCTCATTAATATCGAACTTCAGTAAAATCTTAGAAAAAATAATTAAATCATGAATAAATGCCTATTTAAAAAAATACAAATTAATTTCGGATATGCAATTCGGATTTCAAGAAAAAAAATCAACTAACGACGCAATAGCAAAATTAACAACAATGATGTATAATGCAATAGATGAGTCAAAACCTTCGTTATGTGTCTTCCTAGACCTAGCGAAGGCTTTTAATACTGTTTCCCACGAACAATTATTGTTAAAATTAGAATCAATAGGGTTTAGAGGAGTAGTCCTCAATTTGTTTAAAAGTTACTTGTATCAAAGGAAACACTATACAAAAATTGAAAATGCGATTAGTAATTATGATATAATAAAATATGGCGTCCCACAAGGAACAGTCCTAGGACCCATATTATTTACTGTATATATTAATGACATCCTCACAACACCATCTGAAGGTTCAGTGCTGTCTTTTGCAGACGATACAGCAATTTTTTTACTCGGGAACAACATGGCAAAATTTAAAATCTATTGTAGAAAACGACCTAAAAGAGATCAAGAAACAATTTGACACAAAAAAATTAACAATCAACTTATAGTAAAACCTTCTACTTACCACTAACGGCATATAAACCTAACTTACCTGAATTTAATAAATTAGTAATTACAGCCGAAAACGAAAAAACAGAAATTCATTCAGCGGAGAAAATTAAGTATTTAGGTATATACATCGATTCAAGTCTAAACTGGAAATACCAAATACAGTCAGTAGCGCAAAAACTCAGGGGCCTAATTTATAAATTTAAGCAACTTCGACAAATATTAAAAACAAAAGAACTTGTAACTTTATATAAAAGCTTAGTCGAATCCATAATAAGATATGGCATTGTGGGTTGGGGTGGAGTTGGTTCTGTTTACTTAGAACCTTTGGAAATAACACAGAAAAGGATCATTAAAATAATATTTAATAAAAGTATGTTATATCCAACAAAACAGCTTTTTAATGAAACGAAGTTACTTGACATTCGAGATATATACTGCTACACTATTCTAAATTTGCAACACCAGATAAAAAACGAAAACTGCTTATACAGCATTTCGTGAGTGTGTGATATACACACACTCACGAAACAAGATCTAAGAAGCAAAATCTTCTGAAAGTTGAAAAAATGAGAAAGACTAAAGGACAAAATTATTATGGATACATAGCTCCAAAAATGTATAATATGTTGCCACTAGTCGTACGAAATATGCCAAATATAGTGATATTTAAAAAAGAAATAACAAAATGGATTATATCGCCAGATAGGTGTTTGTTCAGCAGGTGTTTTAACTAAAAATATTATTAATAAAATAAAAAAATCCTATGGTTGCGTGTGTCGTGATGAATAAATGCAATAATACAATTTTCTACTCATAAAATAGAAATTATGAAAATATTTTAAGTATAAATTTTCACCTGTGTGTATATGTGTGTAAATGCATGTATGCATATGGGTTTTTGTGCAAGGGTATGTATATGTGTATATGCATGAATAAGTGTATTATGTATGCACATAATATGTATGTATATATGTGCATATATATATATGTAGGTATGTATGTATGAAATATGTATGTGTGTGTGTATGTATATGTGTGTGTGTACATATCTGCTTTCATAATGTAGGTCACTCTTGTTCTTTTGAAACATAGTATAAATAAATGCAAAAATCGCACTCAAATCTCTCTACGAGTTTTACGGGACTAGGCTTTTATTTGTATCTAGTGTTAATAATGTACATTATAAGCCACATACTTTATTGTAATTGTAATCTACTGTAATTGTAATTGAATTATTCTGATGAACAATAAAGTCTATTATTATTATTATTATTACTATTATATATTCATTGATCTGAAATGAAAGTGGAAATGTTTATCTTTTGAAAATGTAATTTTTTTAGTATTTTTGGTGCATAAAAATATATATTACATATACCATAAAATAGTTATTTCACTTTACACTTCAAATTTTTCATACTTACGTCACTAAGCGCAACCCAGGGAAATCATCAAAAATTTGTTGGAACACTGGCAAAATTTTGACAATAATAAACAAACGAAAAACGAGGTTACGGTTAATTCTCAAAATTTGGTATAATATCATACAACGAAGATTAGCCTAAAAATAACTGCATTTGGCGCTCTATTTGAATTTGCTCTTAATGACGTCACGAAAGTTTGATATTTTTTTCAGTTTAAATGAACAAAAAATAAATATACAAATAAATAAACAAAACACACGAAAATACACGTCGTTTTCGATTTTCAAAATAAAAAATGAGAAACTACCCCACTGAAAACTCATTCCACCTTGCATTGATATATATTCATTATACAAATAATAGATAAATAAATAAATAGAAATAAATAAATACTGAAAAATAAAACAGGACAAAACTTACTCCACTTACCGCACTGTATATATCTTAAAACGAGATTATTATACCTTAGAAACAATGAGTGTTTTCCAATTTCAATTAGTCATCTATTTTTTTAGAAAAATTTAAGAAAATAATTTGTTTTGCAGATGAAAATTTTAAGTCGTTAATTCTGAAACGCTAGGTATTTAACGCCTGTGCTCTGTTATCGATTGTGTTTCTGTCTACAAAGAAAAAAATTCTATAAATATCGCGTATAAAAAGCTGATATATGATGAAATTTTATTTTCTTGTGTTAACCACTATTTAAAAGCATTTTTTTTGCTCTACATATAAAAAAAAGACCTGACTCAAGTAAATACATATTTCATCCTTTATATTAATAAAACAAAAATTGAAAATTTATAACTTGGCTAAATATAATTATATAAAATGGTGGATTCGTCGGTTAAAATGCCTGTTCGTTCTAGGAATTATGCAAATTTATTTGTTAAATGGAAAATCCATAACCGACAAAGGTTTAGTATGGTCGGTAAACTGTCTAAAGTTTTAAACTACTTTGAATGCTGCAAAATGATTGGTAAGATCGAGCCACATACGTATGTGGGTCGAGCACACGACAGTCTTACATTAGAACTAGAATGAATGATGTGGATGTGTTTTTTAGTCGTTATACTAAATGCATAGGCGGGAGGAAGGGATTATTTAAAATAATATTTAAAAATGTATAAATTAGTTCAGAAATTTCATAATTTACTATATTTTATTTTATTTCATAAAGACAGGCAGGAAGTAATCCGTTTTTATTATTATTATATAATATTTTACAGCTAAATTTTAATTTAGATAAAAAGTTGTTTTATTTATCAATCAGTTATATCAGTTATAATAATCAGTATCGAGGCAAAAAGGTGTAGAACCCTGGGGGTAAGTGGGATACTGATATGTAATTTTATAGGCAACTTGGCACTTTTTCCCAGTTGGCCCAATTCAGTTAACTTAGCAACATGAAAGCGTGTGGTTGGTTCTCGCATAAAACGCTCTTAGCAATGGCGCAGTTACTACCGTTTGTGCATAAACTACAAAAAATTATTGAAAACTACGATGAATTTACAACAGATGGTTCACATATTCTGTGTACTTCATGTAATCGACGTTACGTACATATTTCAAACACGCTGTGATTGTGAAAGACATTTAAATTCGGCTATCCATCGACAAAATATTGCTGGTACAGTTACAAAAGAGAATTTTTTTCCGATTTGTGTGTCATGTTGTGTATGTAGTCTGCCTTGGAACATAGTCGACAATGCTAAGTTTAGAGGTTTCTTTGCAAAATACGTACCAGGTTTTCCTCTACTTAGTAGCCATACATTGCGTAAAACAAATCTACCATGTGTGTATAAAAACGTTTTGGAGAATATTATAGAGAGCCAACGATACAAATTTGTGTGGGTGACAGTGGATGAAACAACTGACTTTCGGTGTAATAAGATTGTTAAAGAATTTTGAATGTTCAAAACGCTTTGTCTCTATCAGACAGCAAAAGTCGGGCTATAAATAATAAACTAAAAAATGTTTTACGCAGAAACCTGGGTTACAAAACAATGTGTAGAAGTGTTTCAAGACATTATGAGCTTCGAACTTCATACCAGTCGCTTCATATAGGTCGTCGTATCAGTTACACCACTTTCTAAAACATTAAATTCCGTCCGTGGCTATGTAATGAAGCATTAATAGATAGCTTAGTCATTCAGTGCCTTCTTTCTAACTGAGGTCTCAGCTATTCTAAGTTATTTTACGGTTGCACTGCATAAATAAAAGCATAATTTCATTTGATGTAACCTCCGTAACTGTAAAACTCCTTAGATTAACTGAGATCTCAGAAAGAACGTATCTAATGTTTTCATAATATACTTATACCGCGGAATGAGCTCCGCCTTTTGTGCATTTCACGGCTCATTTTCATTGGACAAACACATGTACAGACCAAATAGCTCAAATTTAAGGGCCACGAATGCAGAACAATATTAATTGTGACGCGACTCACATGGTCTGTGGTCTGAAACGTGATACGTTTTTTCGAACACGACGACGTAGAAATTAGAACCATTACATGTTGTAGGTACCTAGAAGATGCAAGAAAGAATCCTATCG
Organism: Rhamnusium bicolor; assembly: GCA_029963845.1. Taxonomy (NCBI): domain Eukaryota; kingdom Metazoa; phylum Arthropoda; class Insecta; order Coleoptera; family Cerambycidae; genus Rhamnusium; species Rhamnusium bicolor. The sequence continues at coordinate 204,554 of JANEYF010002186.1, read as the reverse complement.
AAAATCAGTGAAATCGGAGCACCAGTGTGGGCAGTTCGCATGAAGAGCGGAGGCCCAAAAAATTTTTCGTCAACTCAAAAAAATGCTTCAAACAAAAAAATTGGAGTAAGGAATTGTGTCGAAAAGGCCTAAGAGTAATTTAATTAATAATTGAGGGGGTGGATGAATAAAGGTTTTAATTAGCAAAGTGCTAATTTGTCAGGAGCACGTTTTTACCTACTTTTATTCATTAGAGACACGGAGTTATGTTGTTTCTTAGCTTCTTTATACATTCGGTATCTAAGAATATAGTCATAGAAACGTAACAAAACATTGCTGATAAGTTGTAACATCACAACACCTTTATCGAATTTTTTAAACAATGTCAGTTAACACATTTATTCATCCACCCGTTCAATTATTACTAAAGCTGGCAAGTCGTGCGGCTATTCAGTGGTGTTACAGCAGGTAGATACCTGATGGTGAAGTACCGACCGGCCGGTGGAAAAATCGAAGCGACCGCAAGACTATTCCACTGTTGTGTAAGGTGTGCGAGACAGACCTGATGTGCTAGGATAAATATGATTGTAGACGCCACGTAAATTCTGTGCAGCATAAAACTAAAAAAATGGCGTGCCTTCGAAAACAGAGTTTATGTTCGATTAACTGTTAATGCTGATTGCCTGTGATGTTCCGCTGCATATACTCGATAAACAACGATTTCGGGAGTTCTGAAATAAATACAATCCCCAGGTGACGTTACTAAGTCGCGTAACGTAGCGTAACTATGTACCAACTGTACGCGAAGACATTGTAAATAAGATCAAATATATATTAAAAAATACACGGCTGTGGTGATGTGTTGACGAGACAACAGATCATAAAATAAATTCTATTGTAAATGTTATAGTACGTGTACTGGACCCTCTTAAACCGACATTTCCACTATTACTAGCTAGCAAAAGAGTAACTGAGTGTACTGGCAAAAGAATTACGCGGGTGGTGATGGAGACGTTAGAAAAATTTGATCTGTCAACAAGACAAGTGTCGATGTTTGTGACCGATCGTGCCCCAACAATGCGTTTGGTAGGCCATTCTCCTCAAGAACATGGTTGTAAGTTGGTACAGGTTACGTGTAAAGTGCATGCTTTACAGTTTGTGGCAGAAACTATTCGACAAGGTTTTCCAGAGGTATGCATTAATAGCAAGTACAAAAAAAAGTGTTTCTTAAATCTCCTAAACGTCTCCGTGCATTTCATAGCAAGTGTCCCGGTATTCCCGAACCACCACAGCTAATTCTTACACGTTGGGGAACATGGCTGACGGAAGCTTTTTATTATGCTGAACATTTACAAGAAATAAAAGCTGTGATACTACAATTCAATTCTGACGAGGTTGCAGTTATTAAGGAAAGCCAAAATTCGAAGATATTTCCGTTGAAACAGCTTTGGAAACTATTCACAAGAACTATAAAGGATTACATGACGCCATATAAAATTTACAAAACAGTGCGTTGTCGTTAGCGGTCACTACAAATAGTTGATGATCAACTGCTACACTATAGGTGACGCAAAAAATGAGCCCGTTAGAGGAAAGTTCGCACATGTGTTAAAGCAAGACACCAGTTTTACCAGATTAAGACAAATTTGTGATGGCACTGATGGTGCAACCCCAATCTTTTAAGTGCGTTCAAAGTCTGTTTTAAGTATGCCTGTATTACATCAATAGATGTCGAACGGTTGTTCTCAAAATATAAGCATATTTTTTCACCACAGCGAACATCATTCACGGAGATAACCATAGAAACATACCTGATGCCGCAAAGTTTTTACAGATCTTTTCCAGTTTGTGATATCCAAGATAGTTCATCAAGCTAGTTAAGGGGGTAAGTTGTGCATACGCTGTTATAAATTGTAACAGTTTATTGTTTTTGTTATTAGTTAATATCTTTTATTACGCCTATTATGATGCGTACACCGCACATGTCTGACAGCTTTAATTATTACTACTATTGTTTTAAGGTGAGTTTCCAATAAGCAGAGTCCCCAACGAAGAGGGAGAAGCAAAACCGGACTAATCTACTATTGTTTTGTACACTAGTAGAAAACTGATAAACATAATAATCTAACCATAGTTCTGCAATTTTGAAGAACTTTCGACTTACAAGTCAAAATCTGAGTGCGCTACCAGCTTCATTTTAAATTTAAACCTCAGCAATTGTATCACGTAACGCAAAAAAGCAAAATGCAAAAAGTTTTTTACGCGACTTACTTTTAAAGGTCAATATTAAATTTAAAACCTTCTCAGACCCTCACGTTACGTTTATGATTCTTCAAGGCAAGACCTTCTTGGCTCCGTTCCATTTTCCATTGCTGCTAATCTTATTATAATACCGTACTTTTCCTGGGTTTATGATGATATCTCCGCTTGGGGATGATAGAGTAATGGAATATCTGGTATATTTTTGTCGGTAAGGAGAAATTTACGCAGGATTTCGACGGCTAGTAAGTAAATGATAAATAAATATGGTATAAATATTAAGAAAGCGATGGAATATCCGACCTCGTAAAGATAAAATGCTAGTTAAAAATTTTAGCCTTGTTATGTATGACCTTCAGTTTTTTAATAGAACTTTAATATAAATATGCGTATTCATCATGCGTAAAAGTTCAATGTTACTTAGTTATAAAAACTTAATTATGAACTGGATTTATTTCTTTCTTTAATAATATAGGTAGGTATTAGATTTTAATACTGTATTATTTTTTAAGAAAATATCACAAAATTAAACGACAATTTTCTTGACAAAGCTTTATTTTGGTTTTTTAAAGGTAACAAGTAAATTCCGGGAGGCAAAAGCCATTATCGGAAAATTAAAGAAAACCACTTTTTTAATATACTTTAATTACGATACAATAGTCAATAGGTACACTTTGCAAATATAAGATAAACTAATAGGTATTCAATATAAAACAATGAAAACGTTTTCCTTTTTCGTTTAAAAGCATACTTTTCATTTCCACGAGCTGATTTTAGTGAGTTATTAGTGAGATATTTGAAGTTTGTACATACAGTTTTTTTACCATATTTCATCAATTACACTAAATACATGTTCGTAAACTGCATTTCACTTGATACAGGTATAGAAAGTACCAATGATACAATTTTCAAAACAGACAGACAACTCAACTGACAGAAACAGAAAACAGTAGCGATTGGTTCACGTATTTCGCTCGTGACAACTTACCTGCGCATAAAGGTTGTTGCCAACTTATGCACGATGAGGCGCGGCGAAGAGCGGAGAAAAATGTTGCATAGGATTTATTTCATGTATAATAATCAAACATACAAATCTCAACCCAACCACTTCTACACGCCGTGTGTTTATAGTTTATTTCAAACTTATTTGCAACAAAAAAAAATGTATGTTTCTTTGACGGCGATAAAAGGATCAAAGAAGCCGACGTTTTTTATGTTACAAATAAGTTTGAAATAACTATACACATTCATATTCATATTCATATTGAATAAACTGGTAGTGAAACATTTGAACTTAAGGCGGAATTTCCATCAAGTGGCCAAGATGGAATTTATAAAAAAAATAAAAATATTTTTTGCCTATGCTCGGTCCAAACTGGAAGTAAATTGTAACATATTCTTAATTACCAGGACTAGCACTACGACTATAACTAGAACTATAACCAATAATACCTCTCAATTGAGATTATAGGGGCATTTAAATTAGACGACACTGCAAACAAGCAGCTGCAAATTTAAAAAAATGTATTTTTTTAAATTACTTTGTTATTGTTGTTTTCCACAGAATTATTAAATTTGTGGTTTTGTGGACGAATAACCAATTTATCAGATTTATTAACAATATATTATAATAAAGTATAATACAGTGTAACCTGGAGTGCAACAGTAACAAATTTCTGATACTGAGATTGATAATTGATCATAACTATTCTTACCTATGCAACAAGCTTTTTTGCGGGAAATTCCTTACAAAGTCACCCAACTACAAACGAACTGGTTGTGTTGTACGCTTTAAAACTCCTGAATACCTTGAACTCTTCCTTTGTATAGGCACTGCGATCAAAAACTAAATTGATGATTTATGTGTAATATTTGGAAAAACATCAATATTTGTAGCGAAGTATAAGGATCTAAAACAATGCCACTAACTTTTAGATCAATATGTTCCATGTACCTGTACCTCACGAGACAATTCCGTAAAATAAAACAAATTAATGAAATAACACAATAAGAATTGTTTTAGATGTTAAATAATCCAAAAAATAAAACAATAATAATTGTTTTAGATGTTAAATAATCCAATATTTAGTGTTTAAACCTCAGAAATTACACTTAAAACACGTTCAGTTGACAGATCAGATCACACACTGACAAAAGCCGAATTTTCGTGCTTTGACCACAGCCTACCATGTTTGGTAGGCTGTGCTTTGACCGTAGGCAAACAGTTTTTCTACCAATCAGCAATAATTTTTAGTAAACATGTTTCAAGGCGTTCGTAGCAGAAAAATACGCCTGATGTTTGCCTTCCTAAGGTCTGTAACGTCATTGTACCTGACCCTTGAGAAAATTGTAGTGCGTTTTAGGCGTATTTTTGTGCTACGAACATGTTTATTGAAAATTAATTGATTGAGTAAATATAACATTCCTGGTTCGTGATTGGTTAGAAAGTAAATTATATTGTTTGCTTTCGGTTAGATTGCGAAAAATCGGCCTTTGTTTTAAATAAATTAAACTCGATAAGTGCGAGACTAGCGGTAGCACGAGACACCAATGGCACCATAGTCATAGTGAGAAGATAGAACGGAGAGTAAAGGGAAAGGGGCCTATTCACAATTAATCATGTTGCGCAACATTGCTCGTTGTGCAACATAATTGATCGTGAATGGTAATGATTGACATGTTGCACAACCTGTTTCGTAAAATCAAAATAGCCAGATACTTTTTGGGCAACAGACCTGTTGCGCAACAAATTTGTATCGTGAATAGTAGTAGTAGTGTTGTGCAAATTTTACCATTCCGAGACTTGACCGGCGTGCTGTCCGTGTACAGAAAGTCGTAAAAGGTAAATAGAAAATACATAATACAATATTATATTTAAAGGAATATGGCGTCGTTTACGAGATAAAGATTTTTGGCTCGAATTTATTGATATGTACATATAGAGAATTACCAGCATTGGGGAGGTACATATTCTAATGCAAGAACAATAGCAGCATATGCTTCAATATTTATTTTAATTTAATTTCCAACTCGCATACATGTAAGAGATTGAACGAGCGTATTTTAACTGAATGTTGTGCATAAACGTGTCAACGTGTGTACGATCTTAAAATATTAAAGTTGCACAACAAAATGTTGCGCAAATAATTGTGCAAAATAATAAGGGCAAACGCTTTCAGGCTCACCAGTTGGCGCCACTGGTCGAGTAAGGTCATGTCAAAAGTTATTGTTAGGCGCGGGAAAAGATCATAGTGTTTTATTATAATTATTTCGTACACCAGCAAATAAAAAAACCTTGTTAATTGTGCCTCAGTGTTGTGCAGTTCCATTTTGTCGGAAACAAAAGGCGGACATATGCTTCCGAGAGACAAAACTCACCTAAAACAGTGGTTGATAAAGATAACTTTACTCCTTCGAAACATTCGTGTGTTTGTAAGAAACATTTTAATCCTGACGATTATGCGTTACCAAAGGAGTCTACTACAGAAAATTGTGAGTAATAATCATGTACATTCGTTGTCTTCATCATACTCATTCTTGATATAACCTAACTTTAATGACATAAGACACTTCTGATAAGTACAATAATTTCCCTATTGAGCAAGTAAATTACTACTTTCTCCTTCTGCCATCATTGTGTTAAATGTTTTTCAGCTAATTTTTATAAAAATTACTAAAAACTATCGTTAAAAAACCATAGTAAACATTAACGTTCAGTGACATTAACTACTCTCATTGATTGTGAATAGGCCTCTTAAATAGGAGCGACATGTTTGTTTAACTGTAATAGGTCTGTTCGTCGGTGGCCAATGTTTACTCTAAACAAGATATTTTTACCTGATTTTTGTTCAAAAGAGGAAAGCTGTTCGCTAGTTGCCATTTCCAGCGAGATCAAAGTTGAACTATCTTGCTTGATGACGTCATACCTGGAATAAAAATCACAACTTATAGTAACACTGGCGAACATACCTAATGTAGAGTTCACAGAACAAGAACTGTCGCCAATCACACTTTCACATCTCTGAATTTTGAAGGTACAGGTTGAATACATAATTTTAGTTCAATTATTTTAACTTCAGAAATGTCGGTGTTGCGATGTGGGGATTAGGGGGAAGTTCGAAATTAAATTTGATTGGCCGAAATATCTGTGAATGGCAATATTTTTTGTTCTGTGAACTCTACATTATGCGTTGGTTCGCGAAAGGTTTGTAGCGACTGGCGACGGCGACATGTCTTTCAAATTACAGCTATACGTAGTAGAAAAAAAAGTTAATATTGATGTTTGCTGTCGTGTGGTAAAAAGAAATAAATGCGGATAGTGGTTCCAAGATTTATTTACTTTATAAATCTTGGGGTGATTCGTCAGAGTCTGGAGAGAAGCTGTTGAATTTACAAAGTACATACGTCTGGATGAATTTTGTGTCATGGTTCGTTCAACCTAGGACAGCAGTAGAATATAAAGGCCGTGGGAAAGGCCCACGTGAGTAATCTTAATTTAACCTTGCGTAAAAATGTCGACTTTATACAGAAATTTCCCAAATTTGGTTTAGTGTGTGCTAAGTATATACATATATAGATTTGAATAAATTGCTGTAAAGATTTTCGATACCCTGTATACCTGCTCCCAGAATTTCAAAATAGTCGAAAGGCATTATAAAACTGTTAATTTTCTTCGACCAGGCCCACCCCGTATATGTATTGCATTTAAATGTTTATATTTGTCAATTATTGCAGTTTAGTGTAAATAAACAGAGATGCCGTCAACGCAGATATATGGAATATTGAAGTGAGAGTCACTTCAATATTCCAGGTGAGACAAATTCGCACTAATGCGCATGGGAGTCGTCACGAGGGGGGACAAGGAGGGGCGGCTGCCCCTGGCTTTTGGCCATATTTTTCATTAATATATGGATAGATAGATAACGAAAACTTATCATTCAGTGTTAAATAATTAAAAAAAAAATCACATTCACAAATAAATTTTATTACAGTTTTTCCATCCATATACATAGTACTTACAATAAAATTTAAGTGACAATTGATTTTTTATCAAGGATTACCGCCAGCTATAAAAAAAGGTGCCAGAAGAGCTTTTCATAGGGTTTGGACAAGATCGTAATATCCCACAGCTAGGGTGTACAAAAATAAAATAAAAACATTCTTAAAAATGTAATTAGCTACATAGGTAGGTACTTTACATAATGTAGGTGAAACAAGTGCTCGTAGAGTCATAAAAGTGTTAAATTAATTATTAAAATTTAAAGTTTTTTCAAAAACATAAGTTGTAATCTTTGCGCATTACTTTCGAAGTTGATTAACTCTACAGTTTATTACAAGAACACTTTTGGCGTTTTAATTTCAGAAATGTTTTTAACAACGTTGCTCAAATTGACTGCTTCACACATTTTATTTTTTATGGACAGAGTCTCGGATAGAGTAGTTAGGGCTGACTCAGGAAAGACCGTAGTATAGAGAGTTATAAGCCTCTCGCTGGTCAAAACAAAGCAGGCACAATAGATGTGAGAGAATTCTTATTAATAAGTATTAACACCCCTGATATCGCCTGACATCGATAAAGGATAAATCAACGCATACAAACAAAGGGTAGGCAATAAAACAATTATCATATCTTTTTTTTTGTATCATATCTTTTATTGATATAAAAGACGGGCCCAAAGTATTGACGGGGGGTCTTTTAAGAACTAGTAAGTCAATATGTATTTTTAATACATATGTACCCATATTATACATTACTGTAAACAAAGAACAAAGACGTATATTAAACAAACAACACAGATATTAGACAATCCCTGAATCCAAACTCGAAGCTGTACGGACGCGGGTTACACTTATGAAAAAACGTGTACAAACAACCATTCCCACCGACATTATTAGTGCCGGTACTGGGAAACGAACCCACAGCCGGTAGATGGAGAGATTATCTAGTCCCCGATCTAGTCTCACATGCCATAAAATAGGTTTATATTCGAATAATATATAACGCATCGTAATACTCTAAAGGGTCAAGTTTCATTAGAACATTAGAGCTTACCGAAAACCGAAACATGCAACTTCGATAGTTTTCGCATAAGCGGCGCCCGGCGGCTTTCTTCAAAGCTAAACGCGCTAATTTGGAATTGGATGAAAGTTTTTGTACATATCGTTATAGGTTTTCTCGGGTCTCACCTGTATGCAGTTTGTATTTCTGAATTAGGTAATATTATTTTGTTCAGAATTGATTTTACTTTTCTTTTTTTACAAAATGAATTAATGAATTATATAATTATTTAATTAGTTTACGTCCGCTGAGGCCCCCACATTTCCGGGGCCTAGCATCCAGCGTAAAGACGGTACTGGTGTCACTCTCCTATATAAACAAAAACAGTAAGTATACGCTTTCTTGGCAATTATTTCAAAGCCAATGCCGATATATCGCAGTAAACATTTTTTATATTATGTATTTTCAGATTTGTTTTATTCTACAAAAAGAAAAATGTTTTCTAGTAATCACTGTGAAGAAACGTTCAGACGCATTTCTAAAAAATGGTGCTCGGTGAACCCCTCACCCCACTGGCGACGCCCATGCTATTGCAGCTTAGCGCATGATATATGAACGGATCTTAGTTGACACAATGCAGGAAATTCAAACTGTTTTAATACTTCATGACTTATATTCATGCAGATTGTTGTTTGCGCGAGTGTTTAATATCAATATCAATTATGTGAAGAATCGATTTTAAAACGAAACAGTCCTGAAAGGTCACAAATACATGGCCGAGCGGCTTTGAATGTACAATATTCCTATATTTCAAAGCGCATACCCATAACTAGTTATCGCAACCATTTCTACGATTGCAACAAAAGAACAAGTAGTCTTATCAAATTTGTCGGTTTTTAATTAAAAGAATGCGGGTGTAAACATAATAATACACACTCTAATGAATTGCATTGCAGTATTTGAAAGTGCGCTTCATAGATATAGCTCAGTCAACGGATGTATACATATAAGTGCGCTTTTAACCAGTGGGACTACACCACAATAAGCAACTATACTGTATGTACTGTACTGACGTACAGTACTGTAAACTCTGCATTCCTTATATTAGATGCTGCATTCCCTTCCCGCACCAATTTCCTTACTGATTTATTTGAAATTTGTTTCAACTGGAGTAAGATATATGCAACCAGTATTGCATATATATCTATGGTTATGTATTATGTGTTGTCAAATATTAAATATAATACATCTTTGGTGACAGAACAGCCGTATATAAAAAAATTTTAAAACTAAATAAAATTTCTGACCTGACATACTGACAATGAAAATGCTTATTTTCATTGCTTGCTTCATCATGTCATCACAAATTTTAATTATAAAAAATAATAAAATTCTTAGAATAGTAGCACCTAAAACCATTTTAAACATAATACCATATTTGCTTTTTTAAATATTTAGAATAAACTAAAAATAACTATCTACTTGTACTCATTATATACATATACAGTTAGTTACCCAGTATGCTACTAGATAATAAGCGTTTGCGCCTGTGACTTCGTCAAAAGATCAGTCATCGGGTTTTCTTTTTATCAACTAATATGAAACAAAAAAAATAATATATTTCCCTATGTTTCATAAACGTATGTTTCCTTTTGCAAAGTTATGTATTTTTTCTTTTTTGTAGAATATGTCAAAATTGACACATATTGTCTGTTTATATAATATCCATAGATACATAGAACTGTTGATTTAAAATTTGTACAATATTAATTTTGTTTAATTCTTCTCTTAACATCGGTAACATCGTTATACCAAAATTCACAGAGAAATAGGATAAACATTTTTCTTCGTTCATAATATTATTGCTGATTCCTTATTTTTTTTCGCAGACTTATTTTTCCAGTAGCATACTGGGTAACTAACTGTATTTTTTTAGATAACCAAGAATTATTCATGTGGTCGTAAGCCCCAAGAAAAAAGAAGGAAAAGTATTTAATTTCCTTAAACACTTTACCAAAACTCCTAATTTCTAACTCCTATCAACATAAATAATGCCTTACAAGTCACCATGTATTTTAGCATTAAGGAAGGCATGAAAGTTATCTAGTTATGAAATCCAATTCCTAGTTTTGTGCTCTTTCTAAATTTTACAACCTTTGATAACGAAAAAAAAAACGTTAAATAATTTAAAAAAAAGAAAAAGAAAAAACCGTAAAAATTGAAACGTGAGGTTTAGGGTTTAGTCTTTTCCACAAAAATTCACATCTCTTTGATGCAACTGGTAATTAAATTTTATAAAAAAAAATAGTACAGTGTCTCTGGACATACTAGGGTTCCAGGCAACGAGAGGCCGAGAGCCTGAGGCCTAAACCTATGTTGGGCAACACAAGAAGACAGGTTATAACGGTTCTCAATGACTGGGCCCATGAACATTGAGGATCGGCATAGTTACTGGGTTGGAGTGGCAAGAATCTTTAGGCCTCCCACGTACTAGGCAGCCTGGCTGCATCAGCCACTCTGCAGCAGCTTACACAACCTCGAATTTTTAATCGGGCGAACGCACTAGGAAGCCAAGTACTCCTGGCTGCGACAGCCACTGCAAACGGGATGATGGCACATGCAGCCGCTGGCTGCTCGCAGCCATAAGCAAGTCGAAAATTGCCAGTCATTCGTATGTGGCTGCTCTCAATGATCGCGCACTTGGGTGTTAGTAGGTGGTTGTTTTCCGCATTTTTGGCAAATTCTACAATGTCTTTTGATACAGAGAAGTTAATTCAAGAAGTTGAATGCCGAAAAGCACTATGGGATATATCCTCAGAAGAGTATAGTGATCGAGACCTCAAGAGGAGATGGGAGGAAATAACGCACATATTTTGTGATGAGAATTTATCTGAAAATGAAAAAAAAAGAGTTGGGTGAGATTTTAAATAGTATTTATTATTATGAAGAAAAGTATAGGTACAAATCTAACCTAATGCAACCCTTTCTTTCCAATTCAAATAACCGCCATTCATAAAATAATCAGCAAACAAGTTTCTATAACACGCAGATGATCTGCAACTCCTGCTTGTACGGTCTTGTGGAATTTCCTCCAATTCCGGTGGGACATACAATGTGTCACTGAACTTATAGCCATCTCTGTCTCGAACAAAATTATGCAATACACAGCATGCTTTTACTATGGCAATTGCAAATTCTTCTCGCACATCTATTGGGCGGTGAAAAATTCTCCACTTATTTGCTAGAATACCAAACGTACATTCAATATAATGCCTAGCTCGAGATAGTCTGTAGTTAAAGATTCTTTTTTCGTCTGTAAATTTCTTCCTCCGTAGGATCGCATCAAATTTTCAGATAAACCAAAAGCCTCATCTCCAACAATAACATAAGGCACTGGTACCCCATTCGTTGCTATAGGTTTTTTTTTCTGGTATCCGTAAGTTTTTATTGACGAGTTTATTACACAAAATGGAGTTTCGAAAATGGAAGAGTTGCTGAATTTTCCATATGCTCCAACATCTATACAAATAAACTTTATAGAACAATTGAAAAATAGTTTTTATAATTATAATGCAGTGAGCCAGAATTGTTTGGTTTTTTTATCCTTATATGTTTCAAATCGGATAGTTAGCATTTTTTTTCAAATCCATTTGCTATATTAATCCATCTTTCTTCAGTCAATTCTGGAAAAGCAGTCTGTGTCATTTTTTTTTCAAATCGCCACACATACTTCATAAATAATTTTTGTAACAGTAATATGTCCAATCCTAAAATTATGATGCGACTCAGCCATGGAACATCCTGTAGCGAGATACCTGAAATAATTTTTTTTTTCAGGTAAATCATTGTAACAAAAATGGAAAAACGGTAGAACTAGTTTCTGCAGAGAATTAAAATACTTAGCTAGTGTCAAAAGCGGATCGGCAGCTTCACGTAAAAGCCCTTACGTGTATTTTAATCAAATACAGTTTCTTAAGGATACTGTTGAAATAAGTAAAACACAAGGAAACATGGATGAAATTGCAGGCGATAGCGAAAATAATGACAACAATGTTAGACGAGGTGGTCAGAGCCGTTCACCTATTATCAAGAAGAAAATCTATACTGAAGAGGAACGAGGGAATTTGCTGAAAATACTAAAACAAAGCGTCACAATGAGAGGAGAGCGTGAAAGTAAGTAGGAATCTGATTCAGATAGACTGTTCTTTGGGCATGGTAGCCGAGTGGGTAAAGCGCTTATAGCTATTTACTCGTTACCGAATATCAATGGTTCGAATCCATCCCGGTGCAATAAATTTTAATTGTAATTTGCTTCAGATTAAGATGGGAGCGCACTATCGATACCCTAGATGTGGTTCAGACTCCACAATAAACTGTAAGGCCTCGTCTTTCATTCCTCAACACAAAATCCTAGGATTTTCTGGGAGTTACTTCGATAACTTGAGATGCAGTTAAGAAAACATTTTAAGAAAAACATTTTTTTTTTTCGCTGCTACCAGATTTTAAAAAAATTCCGGAATAAAGAAGACCACATAAATGGAGTTGCTTAACGTAATAAAAAAAAACTAGAATTTCCCATGCAAGCTAGCCATTCTACAATCCGGAATAACAATGAACAATATGTTCATGGATATGCAATGCATTCTAAGTATACAATGGACAGTGGACGATATCGGCCTATCCAGGAATATTCAACACCAAGAGCAACACATTATCGTCCTGACTATGCACATTCAGCACCAGGAACCTCACATAGTGGACATATAGTGCAAGGATATTCCACATCAGCTCCAGACATGGAGGAAATTACACCCGGCAAGCGAGGTCTTGTCACCAACTAATACGACTGTCTCGGATCAATCGCAAGAAAGATTCTGAACTGCTTGAATTGTTTTGATATCAATGATTAATAAAATTATTAGAAGCTGACCTATACATATTTTATTTTATGCATTTACCTGAGTGTAATAATTAACTTTTCTTCAGGAGTTATACAAGCTCGCATGCGAGTATCGACACCAGCTATTAATTCCCTGATAGTACCTAACAACTCATAGAACAACTGCACTGACATTCTTGTATAGTTAAAAAAAGATTCCGGGTGTTTTTTAATATCTTGAAAGTAACCTTGAAATAATCCTTTTGAGTGCCATTCACGAAGAAGGGGATGAATCCAGTATCGCTTTTTTTGTCTTTCGTTTTTTTTCAGCTTAAGAGGTAAATAATTACTGCGTCTTCTACATCCATCTTGAGCTCAATGCTTAACAGACTGACCATACTGGCTGCTACAAAATGGCTGCCAGCATTGAGTGCTCCAAATATTGGCTGCCACAGCTAGGCTCCTTCAGCCAGGCTGCCTAGTGCGCAGGAGGCCAATTGGAGTTCTGACAAACCAATACACATTTAGGAGATACCTATCGCCGATAGGTTACCTTTTTTTTACTTCTGTACTCATATTTCTTAATCTAAGAATATTATAACAAACACTTCTCTGTTATTTGACAGCAGTGCCAGCCACTGTGGTTTAAGTGTGTGTTCCTTTTGCCACATTCGATGCGACCTTTTGACTGTAAAAAATTAACTTGTCCGTAAGAGAATGGCCAATTTTCTTTTTGGCCTCTGATACAATTTCAGTGCAAGTTTTCCACAATATTTTTTATGAATAAAAATAATTAAAATAGTTGCAATTTTAACTTACCATTAAGTGGAAATTACTAATTAGAGTTTAGACATATAATTTTTTCAATGTGGTAACATTGTATTCTTGCCTCCTGGCTGTTCAGATACTCTGGGTAGAAATGTTGTGACGTAATTAGGTGACGTCATACCCTACTTAGTATGTCGCTCTCGGTCCCAGACCGCTCTCCAGTAACGTACCGTATAGAATGGTACAGCACTGTAGATTGATTTATAAATGGAAAGCGGCTAATGCTGACAGGAAAATGCTGGTATGGCGACTAAGAGGCTAGATTACTCCTAACTGGATTTAGCTGGCTATGACTTAGTAAACTTACCTGTTCTATAATTGGTCAAATCACTAATTGGTCATTTATGATATAGCCATCTTCACATTTTTGCATATTTTATATCATCGCCCACAGAAAAAGTAGTAGTTATTTTAAAAAGATGAGAAAAACTGGACACATTTAAACTCGTGTTTATACATGTTCAGTTAAATAGTTTAGACAATCATCTAATTGGACTGGGCCACATTTCAATAATTTCTTTCTATGGACGCCAATATAATGTAAGAAAATGGTGTTATAAAAAAAGTATTTTTCTTAATGAAACACTTTTTTTAAATAAAATATGTTTATTACTGTATTATATTTACACATATATCTATAATAAGTTAACAATCACACATTATAATATAAAATTTATCGTACATGTCAATATCAATACTAACATTAGGAATATGAATTGAAATGGAAAATATAAAACTACATAATTTAAAAATGCAATCGTAATATATAGTTAATAAAACATCTTGGGTGTAAAAATAAAAATATAAGAATATCACATACTAAAAATTAAAACGTACAGAGTGACATTTAGAAATTGTTTAAAAGTAGGACATAAAAAAAATATTGCCTTTTATTTAAAACATATGTTCGTTGTAATATATAGGACTAGTTGGAGTAGTTGGAACATTCATAGGGTGCCTGCGTTGCATAAAAGTTTTTAAACGAGCTGAAGGTATAACACTGGACGAATGACCCTAAAAAAATACAAAATTTTGTATACAAATATGTTATTAAAAGAAATGATTAATAATGTATGGACTGGCCCTTGTCAAAGTAATGTTATTCTGTGGACAGAAGCTTAAGATCGCGACGAGTCATAGTTCTCATTTGAATAAATTTTTTTGGTGAAAGAACAATTGCAATAATTATTTTCTCAACAATTTTCTTGTGAAACACCATACTTATGTATGATATACAGTATGTTCGCAGATGTGGTTTACAAGAGGTGAAATTGCTAAAATATTCAACTTTTCTAGAAAAGGTTATTCTACATAAAAGTTTTTGCTTTCCTAAAAAATACGCTTCACATTGAGAAATTACAAAAACTTGAAATTTGCTTAAAAGTAAATTGGCCTTATCTTTAATTTTGCAACAAAATGTTAAATTAAAAAAAAGTGGTTTAAAATTTTATACCCAGCCATAATCTAAAATTTCAATTGGATGTTATCATTTTTGTAAATTACGCGTTACAACGCATGTTTTTGAAACATATTTTCCTATGAAGTATCATTTCTCATTGTTAGGTATTCCATAAATTAGTAAATTGACGAAATCTACACTAATCCATACTAATGTGAGATGATGTTTTAATTTTTATGTTAAAACATTTTTATCTTGATTTTTTGAACTAAATTTATATGCAAATCGTGCAGGTTGAAATAATTTCTTTCTAGAATGACTGTTGTACTGATGAAATATGTATTATACTCAATATGAGAATATCTGTTCAACCTAGTTCAATTAAAATACATATAACAATATTTTAGTGCCGGCTGGTGAAATTTAGGCTGTCATATCTTAGTATTGGAGCATGGGACCCAAGCGATACTTTAAGGCGCAACTGTCAAGACTAAATGACTAGGTGGAATGAACCAAATGAGTTTTTCATTATTTACTTTTATTATCAGTAAATTAAGTTCATTTATCATGTTTATATTTGTATTATCATCAATACAGTTCATAAATTTGGTAGTAATTTTATTAAATTATCTTTTCTATCCTTATCAAAATTGTTTTTATTAATGACTCTGGTTGTCTGTGCCCTGAGATACACAAATAAATATTTTAACAGCTATTCATAGGGTTTCGACAAAAGCTCCCTGTTTTATAATATGTAACTAGGTTTTGGCAAATCAAAAATCTGTCATGGGACACCCTGTAATTAATTATACATTTTTATGAATATTTTAAGTCTTTAAGAGATGCATGTTTTTTAATAGAGTCACTTTTTTCATAATTCACTAACCATAATAAGTTTTACTTCACCCGTGGACACCCTGTATATAAACTTAAATCTGAATAGATATTTAAGGATTTTAAGAGAAGCAAAATTTATTGTATAGATTGACTTTTTTTTCGTAAATAATTAAATAATGCAGTTTTTCCTCTTGGCAATCCCATCCGTGGACACACTGTATAGTGAAAAGAGTAGGTGTAAGAGATATTTATTCAAGTCAATGATTGATATTTAAAGGTTTGGTTAGGTTATTATGAGTGGGTCCTTGTGGACTCTCCACTGCGGCCATTAGCAGGCCTATTGTGGTTCACTCCTAATTATATTTCACCCAATAAATTCAGTCTCTTAATGAAACTGATAACTTTATTGGGTGAGAATGTGTCCAGATCATCTGGCAGCAGTTGCACCTTGCCAAATATTGAGAATCGGATCCTCTCCACAGCAGGACAGGTGCATAAGACGTGGTCTGCCTTCTCATCATCCTCCAGGCATAGACAACACATTGATATTTATAACACACACAGTTTATTTCAAACTCATTTGCAACATAAAAAACATCGTCTTCTTTGATGGCAGTAAAGGGATCATAGAAGCTGACGATTTTTACGTAGCAAATAAGTTTGCAATAAACTATACAGTACTTCAGTGCACTATAAAAAATACAATCATATAAAAACTTTTTTTTATTGTTTTTTGAAGGTCACTGATTATGTGACCTTAAGTAAATACTGCCACCGGAAATTACTAAAATGTTTACGTACAATATTTGTTAAGACACAATGGTCCTCCTCATATTTCCAGATTTTATAGAAAATTTCAAAATTTCAAAAGTATATCTTAATATTTATATTTTCCCCATATCAAAATTAAACAACCGCGTAATTTTTTAACCTCTTATTTGCCTTAAATATTTCTTACCTCCTTCATCCAAACTGATTCTAGGCAAGTCTCTAGATCCATCCTCTGAGAGGGGACTAGAACAAGCAGCTTACTAATTAATTCTTTGGCTTCATTGGAAACGTTGTGGAAATAGTCATCAGGAAAACAATAATCACACTTCAGTATATTTGCTGTCGTCTCTTCCATCGAGTCATCTAGAAAGGGGGAAACCCCGCTAAGTAGTACATAAAGAAATACTCCTGCCGCCCAGTAGTCGGTATGTTTTCCCACGGGTTGGCCCAAAACGAGTTCTGGAGAGGCAAATTCCAGGCAAGCAGGGGGAAGGATGACGTTCTTTGATGTGTTGACTGAATCACCAAAGTCCACCAGTTTAAGGATTGGAGTCGAGGTAGTAGAGAGATCAATCATCACATTTTCAGGCTAAGGCATAGAAAAGGACTACATCACTTTTATTTTTCAAAATTTCATAGAATTCTCATTCAGAATTCACCCGTGATATTTCAAATTTATATTTCAATGAAATGGATTTGAAAAGTTGTTACAGCCCACATTGAATAGTTTTCAAGTCGAACCCATATCTCAGTGACAGAAGCCATATGGAAATTTATACGTTTTGTTATAACAGTTTAAAAATATAATAAAAAGTCGCATATGTATAAAACAGTTTTTTAAAATGATTGATTTCATCATAAATTTATAAAGGAAAAACAAGTTAAATTTTAACAATAATTATTTTTTACTTTACAAAATTTTTATGAAAATTATACAACAAATAAACAGAGAGACCTGTTTGGAAACTTTTCAGGATCACCAACAGTAAATTTACTGTAAATTACGTTTTCAAGCCCATTTCACTTGCTAGTAATTTTTTTTTTGTAATATTGGCAAAAAAAAAACATTTTTCAATAACAAAAGGCAAAAAATATTCAAAATTACTGAAAAATTTTAAGTTTAATGATCAGTATAAATATCACTACCACCACTAGAAGCAACGACACTAATCTAGTTTACCTTTAGAATGGAGAAGCAGAGACAATTAATGAATATGTCCTTGCTTCAATATATGTGTGACAAGTGTCCTTGATTTACAGATGAATTTAATTCTATTTTTTCCCCTTTCATTATATTTCAATGTTTTATAAACGAATCGGTGCGAACATGTAGAAAATAATAAGATTTATTTACCTTGACATCCAAATGTGCTATATTATTTTGATGCAGCCATTGTAATGCTGACATAAGCTGACGAGTGTAAGTTTTAACGTCGTGTTCAGTATATTCTCCTTTTTCACAGATATATTTAAAGAGATGCGGACCTTTTACACTAAAAATACAAAAAATGTACGAATATATTACCCAGAGGAATCAATGTTTAAAATAAAAGTAGCTTTCGAAGTGTACTGGCACAATCTGGACTAATCTGCAATTTATACTTTACTATAGTTTATTTTTTAAATATCTAGAAAAATATATCCAGTAAAAATCGAGGCTTGTACTCTCATATACTTTTCAGTAGAAAGAACTAGCCAAACTTCGAAAACAAAGGAAAAAGGTATATAAAATAGTGATGGGACTCGAAGTGACTTTTTTTCACTCGAATAACTCGGTAGGTTTCCGAATTTACTCGAATTGAAACTCGAGTCGAGTTGAAACTCGGTTTCATTGTTATAAAACTCGAGTCAAAAGTTAGGTCGAGTAAAACTCAAAATATCGACTCGACTTTTGACTCGAGTCGCTTTTTGACTCGAGTCGCTTTTTGACTCGAGTCGCCTTTAGACTCGAGTCAAGTTACTTTAATTTAATTGTTTATGGTTTTATTAATATTTTTAAATATTCTTTAGTGCCAGTGTGATTTGTTTATATAATATAAATATGAAAGATTATTTACATGAAGGCACTGAAGGCACTAATCTTGTAAAAATAATAAAGATGAAAACATGTAACCATGAACGAAATCACTAATCAATTACTATATCATCAGGTCATCGGGATCAGGAATTCCCCTCCAGGTTTATTGTTTCATGTTTGTAGGTCAGATTGGATAATTATTAATTAAAAGGTTTGTTCGTAGAGCAGTTTCCAACTGTTTGAAACTATCAGAAGCATGCGCACATTGTTGTAGAGATGCGCTTGTTCAATCAGAACGTTTGTTATTGCAGAGCTCTCGTAATACTCGCATCTCTATAGTCAGAAAACTATCACAAATCGCCTCTACGTACAAACCTATAATTGTTACATACGACGTTATTACGACGTATTAGAAAATTAGAAATTAGAACTTAGAATTCTTTAAAATCAAGACTCACACCACTGCAGCAATCAAACTGGCACATTCATGTTCATAAAGATTTGTTTTTTGATTCAATTAGTTCAAAATAAACAAAAAACCGTAATTGGTGTGTATTAAATATTAAATACTATACACTTTGTAATAAAGAATTTAGTCTTGTACTCACCATCTGACGAAGCCACTGTGTGGCGAAACAATTGTCATAAGTTTATTAAAATTGTGAAAATCAAACAGAAGTTTATTTTGTGTTTATTAAATACTATATTTATTTAATATTTTGTGCTAAACAAGAGTTTAATTTAAGTTAATTTAATATAAAAAAAATTATGTTGGTTTTCTTCAAATGTCGTTTTCTATACAATGTTAATTAAATATTTAATTTTGTATTTGAAATGTGTTGATTTACCGGAAAAATATTATTTGACCTGGGTCCATTTATTATTTTGTAAATCAATTATTATGATTTATGTTTATCCTTTCGATTTTTCAAATTTATATTGGAATTAGATGGTAGTGTTTTAAATGCTGGAAGATTACCAAAAGAAAAAAACCTAAATACACTTTAAAAACTTACCGTTTAGCAAACCACTGAATCATCTCCAACTACTTACTTTATAGTTCGCCTCGAGTTTGATTTCGACTCTGCCCTGACTCTAGACTAGTCAAACTCAACTCGATTTAAAACTTAAATCATATTAACTCACTGATTCGAGTAGCAACAACTCGACTCGAGTAACAACTTTACTCGAATTGCAACTCGACTCGATTTAAAACTTGAATCATAGTAACTCACTGATTCGAATATCAATAAATCGACTCGAGTAACAACTTTACTCGAATTGCAACTCGACTCGAGTTAAAACTTGATTCGAGTAGCAATAACCCGAGTCGAGTAACAACTTTACTCGAATTGCAATTCGACTCGAGTTAAAACTTGATTCGAGTAGCAATAACTCGACTCGAGTAACAACTTTACTCGAATTGAACAGCCATATGACTCGAGTCACTCGAGTATTTTCACACTCGAGTCCCATCACTAATATAAAAGAACAACAAAAATGCTTACATCTCCAAAACAATCGTGTCAATTCCAGGCAACGGAGCATTATCAAACAATGCCAAAGATCTAATGATATTCAAATGCTGCATCCCAGCTAGCAAAGAATACTCTGCTTGGGTGATATGATGTGACTGTTTCCTCCTTGTCACCTGCTTCAATGCCACCTCCATACCAGTTCCTCGATCTCTTGCAAGTCTCACAACGGAAAACCTCCCCCTATCTATCTCTTCCAACTCGATATACCTCCTTTTGAACTGTTCCTGTTGCCATCTTAAATTGTCTGCTACAGGTAACGTCACAGCAACACTTGGCAAGCTAACAATTTTATTAAGTGTAGCCATAATCCTAAAACTGTAAGTCTCACCAGGGATTAAGCTTTCTACTGTAAAAGATTGGCTATTCACAGGGTGATTATTGTTTGGCGATATCCACTCTCCTGTGCCTAGTTTACAATACTCCACGATAAACTGGTTGTAATTATCGCTTTCCCACTCAAGCAAAACACTGGAACATGAAATAACTTGTATCTTAGGCTCAAGCAAAGGAGGGTAATTGTTTGTGACTGTTAAAACAGCCGAGCAAGACACTGAACCATAATCATTAATTATGGTAAAAGAGTAGGTGCCAGAGTCAGAAGACTTGACATTGTCTATGCTCAACATTGCCACCCCTTCATCATTTTCCCCCAGTAAAAACCTGCCGTTCCTCAAAATACACAAATTGGGTTCTAATTTCTTCCAACTCTGTTTAGTGACCTGTCCACAGTTTTTAACCCTACATTTCAAAACCACTTTAGTTCCACTTTGTACGGTTATGTCCTTGAGTTTGTCACGGAACTCTGGAAGAGGCCCTTCTGGTAGATGACTCTCTTGTATCGTGTTACCATCTATAGAACGTCTGCTAGGTTTCCTGAATCTAAAGGACCAAGGTTTTCGATTGTAATTAGATAGGACATGAGCTGGGATCCACTTTTCTTCTAGGCTGCTATTAGTGCGCACAAAGTATCCTTGTGTGGCATCATACCGGATTATGGTTACGACTTCTCCTAAATTCAGCTCTGGCCATTCACAAACTAAACGAGCTTGGGTGCCTGGGGCCATTATGTGAGTGTCACACTGTAATAATATTATAGAAGTTTACTTAAATGCATTATTTTCTAAAAATAGTAAATCCAAGTAACAAAAAAATAAATCTATATGAAAGATATAGGACCAAAATTAAATTCATTTTATATTGAACAATAATTCAAGAATGAAAAAAAATTATTAATACAAATAAAGATCAGAATCTATTTTCAAAAATACTTTGTTCAATGTAAAGCAGATAAGACTATCTAGACCAAGATGTCATTAATAAAATAAATGTTAAAAAACCATAAATAATTACATTTTCAATGCCACAAAAGTGACCCTTAGAAGAAGGTGACAATATCTGGAAAGTAGTACAGAAATAATAATAATGTGATTCTACATAAATAACAGATAATTTTTATACATTCTCAATTTCTTTTTTTGAGACAAATTCACTAGCTAACACAAAAATTTCCTATCGTCTTTTGTTTACGAGTCGATTTTCCGACTTTTAGACACGTCAATATCTTAGCTTGTAAAGTTATGAAAAAACAACTTTCACATTCTTCAGCATTTTTCTGTATAATACAGTGGCGTCGAGAAAATTAAAAAAAAGGTGGGTTATGACATAAAGTTGTATTTTTTAAAATGGGAATCATAGTTTATGGTTTAGTTAAAAAGCATTTTTTTTCTCTTTCAAACTATATATCATATGTGGGGTCACTTTTGATGTGTAAGTATTTAATAACGAAAATAATTTTTTAGTAGATTACTTTTTGCGTTTCTTTATATTTATTCCAAGTAGGCCTGTGTCATGAGAGTGTTTATCCATTTGTCAGTAAATTGCAATATTAATAATTTTGTTTCCATCATAATTACACCCTATATAATCGTAAAAGAGATGTCCTACGAAAATTACGAGAAATATGATATGCTAGAATACTTTATTCAAAGTAATAACAATTGTGATATTGCATCCGAAATATATTTCAAACGCTATTCAGAAAGAAGACAACCTAGTAAAGCTATTTTTAAGAGGTTAAAAGAAAATCTCATTAATTGTGGGTCCTTCAACAAGTTAAGACCAAAAAATCAAATATTTATATCTAATTTTATAATACATTACAATTACAAAATAAAAATTCAAATTAAAGTAACTGTTCAAACTGATGTCCGTTATGTTCGAAACATAAATAAACCTCTTTATAACACTCTGAACTGCATTATAAATATGAAGATTTGAAATGGAATTCACACAGTCTATAAAATTTTGTCTGAATTCATTTATGTCGGTACTGGTCTTCTTGTATAATTTGTCTCTAATGTGGCCCAAAAAAAAAATCCAGTGGCATTAATTCAAGTGATCGCGGTGACCACCTCACTGGTCCTTTACTTCCCATCCAGTTGTTTCCAAAATTCGTGTTTAATAATTCTGAAACGGTCCTGATATTATTAGGTGGCGTACCATCTTGTTGGAAGAACTGATTTCTTGCCTCAATTAAGGGTAAATTGTCAATAAATTCCTCAATAATTTTCTGGTTTAAGATTTTGTAGCACCGTTGGCCATTAAGAGTTTCTTGACATATGTGATATGTTAGAACATGAATGTCACGTAGAGCACACCAAACACTAAAGCCAAAGCATCCCTGAGATTACACGTCAATTCATATCGGACCAATAGTGCTCGTTATGCCTATTGAAAATTCCTGCACTGCTAATATAGGGTTCATCTGTCCAAACTACATTTCTAGAGAAGAATGGTTCTTGTTGACTTTTTTGACGATACCATGCAAAACTCCAATCGTTGCTGAAGATCAGTTGTTTGCAGGTGATGTTGTTTCTTTACTGTATAAGGCCTGAATTTGTGTGTCTTCAAAATTCCCAAAGCTCGACGTCTTGAAATCCCAGAATCAGCTTCAATTTGACGACTTGAAATTGAAGGATTTGCAACTGCCAATCGAATTACAGTTATAGAAGTTTCTTCAGCATCTTCAATGTAATTTTTTGGTCTTGGCTTGTTGAAGGACCCACAATTAATGAGATTTTCTTTTAACCTCTTAAAAATAGCTTTTAGTCTTCTTTCTGGATGGCGTTTAAAATATATTTTGGATGCAATATCACAATTGTTATTAATTTGATTAAAATATTCTAGCATATCATATTTCTCGTAATTTCCGTAAAACATTACAATTAAATGGGGTGTAATTATGACGGATACAAAATTATTAATATGCAATTTCCTGACAAAAGGATAAACACTGTCATAGATGACACACACCTACTTCGAATAAATATAAAAAACGCAAAAAGTAATCTACTAAAAGATCATTTTCGCTATTAAATACTTACACATCAGAAGCGACACCACATGATATATAGTTTGACAGAGAAAAAAAAATGTCCTTTTTAACTAAACTATAGCCAACTATGATTCTCATTTAAAAAAATACAACTTTATGCCATACTCGAAATTGCATTTTTTTTTTTAATTTTCTCAACGCCACTGTATTATACAGAAAAAGTGTCTGAAGAATGTAAAAGTTGTTTTTTCATAACTTTACAAACAACTTTTGTTTATAAATCGAAAACAAAAGACGATAGCAAATTTTTGTTTTCGCCAGTGAATGCCTTAAAAAAAAGAGATTGAGAATGTGTCTTCCATTTTTTTGTATCTCTTACAGTTACCGAGTTACCCTATACAAACATCGAAATTTGCCCACCCTGTACAGGGTTGTTCAGAAAAACGTACCAACATTTCTAAGGCAGTACATCAAAAATAAGAGGTTTGCCTAATAAACATATGTCCTAAAATGAACAGTTTTCGAGATATCAAGTGTTGAAAGTAAATTTTTTTAACACATTTTTTATTACAAAATCAAAACTATAATAGGTATCAGATTGAAATTAGGTATGGGTATGTTTCAGAGGTCACCAAATACCATTAAGATAGTCCTATCGTGATATCATAGAGGGCGCCACTTACACAACTGTCATTAAAAAGTTTTGCTCCTAATTTTTGTAAGATTAAGTTTTTTGGAGCCGCCCTTGAAAAATATGAGGTATTCTTTAGTTTTACATAAAACAGGTACTCTTGTTTAAAGTTGCTAAAATACACCCTTTTCGAGTTATTTGAGATTAAAGATGGCAAGTTATACCATTCATATTCAATTAGGATTTCCAACTAAGCCGATTTTGACCGGCTTGGCTGTATATTTAATAAGCTTGCCGGTTGCCGGTTGACCTTATAAACCAGAAGCCCAAATGCCGATTTTTTAATTTTTGTGCTGAAACCTAAAATATGCTTTATTTTGCATGTGCAGGGTGATTTTGTAAAAAATTCCCGCCCCGTCTAATTCTGTTATTTTTTTATTATGAAAAAATGGAAATGGACTTTTTATGCAGATTTTGAAAATCATATCAGAAAAACAATGGAAGCTCACACCAAATGGCTGCGGTTATTAATTTTATTTTATTTAAATTGAACACACTACATTTTTGAATACAACGCTTTCTCACGAACACAATGATATATGAGTTGATGGGTCTATCTCTTATACTAAGGGAGATATGAGGGAAACTTTGTGCGAGTCCCACCCCCATCAATTTTTTTATTCCTGACAATTCAAAAATAGTATATAAAATTATACAGGGTTTTTAAGAATATTTTGATAATCGTATTACCAAGACAATTGAACTTATTTTTAATAACTTTTTTATAAACTATTTTTGAAGTCAGAAATAACAAAGATAATGGAACTGGAACTCACACACTGTTTCCCTCATATCTCCCTTAGTATTAGAGATAGATCCATCAACCCCTATATCATTGCATTTGTGAGAGATAGTTCTATTCAAATAAGTATATAGGGTGTTCAATTTAAAAAAATAACTGTAGCCAAGCTGTCTGAGCTTCCATTGTTTTTCTGATATGATTTTTAAAATCTACATAAAAAGTCCTATAAATTTTGCATTTGCCATTCTATATTTCCTAAATGGTCGTAATAATAAAAATAACAAAATTAAGGGGGGTGAGAGTTCTCACCCTGTACATGGTACCTGCAACCAACTATACAAACATGTACTACCTGCCCTGGAAATGTTGATACGTTTTTTTGAAACACCTTCTATATCCTGTAAAGACAATTTGTGAAGTACTCGTTAAAGTAACATTCATCGGTTCTCGCAGTTAGATGCTTGTTACAGACCTATCAACCTCACCAATTAATAATGAATGTAGAAGACAATTAAAAAAACTGAAGGTTAACATAACTGTTGACAGACTTAATGATCTTGTTAAATTATATTATGTAAACCCAAGCTACAAATCCAAGCTACAACCAAAATAATTATTATCTTATCAGAAATCACACTGGTGCAAGGTGCAGGGAAAAATGTTTATGGGTTATTTCATAAAATATACAGGGTGTTATTAAAAAGTATGTCAATCACTTAACCACGGATTCTGCTTCAAAAAAAAGTTGAATCAACCTAATTTACCTCTATCCAAAATCGCACCCCTATGAAGATACAGCGCACTAAAGTTGGAAATAAAAAAAAATTGTTTTTTTTTAATATTGTACAAATGGCTATAGATATTTTTTTTCAATTTCGGTACATTGAAACGTATGCCAAAGGGTAATAGTTTAAAGTAAAACTTTTTAAAATCAAGTTTTCTAAAAGGCTGATTTATGGGTAAACACCCTTCTCTCGTACCCTCTTTTTTTAGTGGTACGCCTATGACTTTTTTGGTATAATCGCATTTTATAGAAAGTTTAATTATACAGCTTTTTCTTATCTTGTGTCTTTTTCGTTAAAAGAATAATCACTCGTTCCATTTCATATATAGACTGTTCAGGCACATTAGAACCCCAAGATTATGGTTTTCGAATGGAATTTTGTTACTGGCTTCTGAGAAAAAATGCGAGAAATGTAAGTTTTGTAAACAACATTTTATCAACTGATGAAGCCTCATTTAACAGAAATGGTATTACAAATCATCATAATGATCACATTTGGTCTGAAGAAAATCCTAATGCAAAGAGAGAATCGCATTTTCAGCGTAATTTTTTCGGTTAATGTTTGAGCGGGGATTGTTGATAATCATATAATTGGACCTGTTTTCTTTCCAAATCGCTGCCTATCTACATTTCCTAGAAAATGAATTTCCTGAACAATTAGAAATTGTAAATTTACATATTAGGCAAAACATGTAGTATTTACAAGACGGTGCTTCCACCCCATTATAGCCTGCAAGTCAGGTAATTCTGATTAAGGCGTTTTCCACGACGTTGGATAGGCCGAGGAGCAGATGCTCCAATCAGTTGGCCGGCTCGGTCACCTGATATAAACCCAATTGATTTCTGTTTTTGGCGAGCCATGAATGACAAAGTTTACTCTGTTCCAATAGAGAGCGGTGAACATCTGCGACAAAGAATTCAGCAGTCAGCCGAGGAATTTAGAAACATTCCTGGCGTTTTTCAGACATTTTCTCTTCTAAAAAAGTGAGATATTGTATACAAGAAAATGGGAATCATTCTGAAATAAAATTTTAATAATTATTTATGTAAAACTGAAATTAAGAAGTAACTGATAAAATAAATGATTTTTCTCGATTTTTATTATTTCACTGTTTAATTAATAGACTGCAATGTTTTCAGTATCTCCAGTTTCAATTGAAAATGGTTACTCAAACGAAAAAGACACAAGATAAGAAAAAGCTGTATAATTAAATTATCTATAAAATACAGTTATACCAAAGTCATAGGCGTACCACTAAAAAAAGAGGGTAGGAGAGAAGGGTGTTTACCCGTAAATCAGCCTTTTAGAAAACTTAATTTTAAAAAGTTTTTACTTTAAACTATTTCCCTTTGGCATACGTTTCAATGTACCGAAATTGAAAAAAATATCTATAGCCATTTGTACAGGGTTATTCATTATGAATTACTCACCCCTTATCATCGTTATTATTGCCTATAGCAAAAAGTTTTAAATAAAAGTTGTGTGGTTATGACTGAATTTTGTTAAAATGCTATCAAAAGTACAGTAGCGTGCAGATTTCAGGGGATACAAAAAAAATAATATATTTTTTTAAATGAGACCCTATATATTATTAAATTTTTGAAATGATCCTTTGTTCCTGATTTCAAAAATATACCATATGTTACCCCTACCATATACTGTTTTTGAGTTATTAAACGTCGAATATCTTAGTTAAACTAGTTACTGTAAATATGGAAAAGTTAACATTATTAAAGTGACCTATGAAAATGACAACAATATAGGCAACAATAACAATGATAAGGGGTGGGTAATTTATAATTAATAACCCTGTACAATATTTAAAAAAAAAACAATTTTTTTATTGCCAACTTTAGAGGGCTGTATTTGGATAGAGGGAAATTAGGTTGATCAATTTTTTTTGTTGCACAGAGTCCATGGTTACTTAAGTGATTGACATACTTTTTAATAACACCCTGTATAAAGTTACAAAAAATTATATCAACAATAAACAACTTCGCATTAACATCATTAAAATTGATTACTTCTCTCTCATATAATTTTTAGTAGTGAACGGTCCGGACTTCAAAATATCAATTATCTTGACTTAGTGTAAATTGTGACAAGTATTTTTTGTGAAATGGTTGAAAGGCAAAAAGACAACTAACTAAGGCAAAAACTACGTAAAATGCTGAAGCTAGCTTATCATGCTCACCATTTTAATCAAAACGTGAAGATTGGCATTCCCAAAATTTCCATTTCAATTCATTACAGAACAGTTATCTAATAATTAATAAATAATAATTTGTTGTGGGTACTGTTTTAAAATTAAAGTAATATCACAGCCATCGTCAATGGTTAGTTTACTGGTTTTTTTGAAGCTTTCAGTTATAATACCTAGAGAATAAGAGAATAAAATAAACATGCTTTGGTAACACTCAGGCATTAGGTACTTTATGTGAACACAAATAAGACTATATTTAACGCTGAGCTTCATTTAATGTCTTCTTATAAAGCAGCATTGTGTTTTGACTTTTATTCTTTCTGTATTTGATGATGATAATGTCAGTTAAAGTTTTAAAACTTTACTTGACAAACATATCGTGGCATCAGATTACGTGAGAGCGAGATAAAGATACACAAAGGGCCGGGGTTGTTTAGAGAGAGGACCGTTAATCGCATAATGTTTATATTAGTGTTTACTTACATCGGTACACTCTTGCAAAATGTAACTTTCAGAAAATTGTTGTATTCTACAGTTCAATGTTTAGATAATTATGGTGCAATAAATTCTGGTGCCTCGTGCATATATGTGGCTTGTAATATTTGTCAAGTAGAGTATGTCTTCAAAACCACAACAGACACTATCTATTATAGTTTTCTTATAGCAGTATTTATTTATGCTCACATATTTACTGTAAAATATCCAATAAAATAATTCTTGAACAATAACCAATTGCAAAATAATTTTAAATCAAAAATGGGTTACTTTATAATATTATTTTGGAAAAAATTTCCTCCTAGGAAGATTTTATTCCTGCACACGTATTTACCGTGATGGGTAGTTGACCAGTCACGATGTTTCCGTGAGTGACCGGATCATCGTGACCGGTCAAGATGAGTCACGAAACCAGTCATTTTGAAAAATGAAAAATAAAAGTGCCATTGGATGTATCATAATTTTTTCATCAAAATGGTGTGTAATACTGGTATAAATGAGGCTTATGTTGAAGAAAATTATGCAAATTAAGATTTTTTGGCATTTTATTCCCTCGGCCATTGTCTAAACTGATCTCATCTAAATATTTCTTCAACACAGATGTTCTCGTTGCGTGCTGGTTTTGTTGCAAATTTATCCCATGCAACACTTTTTGGAGTTGCACTCTTTGGGAATGAATAATTGCTTCACATTTTTGGGACATTTTTGGCAATTTTTTACTATGCATTTTCTCAGGCAAGTAGCATGCAGTGGCGGAAGGGAAAATTTAGCTTATGTCATATCTTAGTATTGAAGCATGGGACCCAAATGTTAGGCACAGCTATCAAAACTAAATGAAAATTTTCAGAAAAAAAAATTGCGACTGAAATTTGGAAAAAGAGTTGAAAAAAATTGTGTGCCTCACTAGGTTATTTTTTAAACAATTTGTAAAATATTTACAACTCTTTCTTTCAAAAACGGGAGGAAAATATCGACATTTTCAAATTTCATAAAAAAATATAATTTTTTTATGCTTTAAAGTATCGCTTGGGTTCCATGCCCCAATACTGAGATATAACA
The DNA here is from genome assembly GCA_029963845.1 of Rhamnusium bicolor. Classification (NCBI taxonomy): domain Eukaryota; kingdom Metazoa; phylum Arthropoda; class Insecta; order Coleoptera; family Cerambycidae; genus Rhamnusium; species Rhamnusium bicolor. Next base: position 174,740 of record JANEYF010002186.1, on the reverse strand, counting down.
TAACATGGCTTTGATATCTCATTCCACGGAACCTGGCAACGTGCATATTTTTTTAACAATTGTTTTTTTTTTCAAAGAAATCCCAAATCTTCACAAATTTTTGGCGCTTTTTAAACAAAAAGAAAATAAAAAAGTCTACTGATCTCTCTTATTACTGAGGATTTATTTCAATTTCTTTGTCCAAAAACAATTAACAGTTACATTTTTAAGTGACATGTTAACATGAGTATGAACTATTTGTATATCGATGGTTAAAGTGCAAAACCTAGTAAGTAGATATTTTTTAATTTTCGCGCTATTTTTATTAAATGTTTATAAATATTGATCTTCACAGCTAAAAAACCATATAAGTCAAAATTTAGTATTTGTGATTGCTAGTTCCATCTTTCAAAACCGATTAAAACTAATTTAGCAAAATATTAAAGTATAAACCTCACAAATCTGATTTATGAGGTTTTGATATGAAACAAATTAAGTATATTATCTAGTAAAATCAATGCTATAAAATAACTCATTCTCAAAAAAATAAATGAATAAATAAAAAACTAATACAAGTAATAAAAAAAATATCCTAACCGTTTTTCCTGTAAAATTTAGAATAACCGACTTACTAGGTTTTGCACTTTATCCATCGATATTTATTCTACCTAACTACTATGACTATCATGCATAAATGAAGTAAGTACTTACCATACTTGTTGAAGCAAATATATTTAATGAACTTGAAGTGTAATTCGACATTATAAACTACAAAGCTGGCCAGTCTAAAGTTTCAAAAGTATTTATGATGTATAGGACGAGAATAAAGCTATTTTTAATGATATTAGAGAGAGAGCGAGAAATAACATCTTTGCAGATGTCACGCTGACTTATTTACTTTTTAGACGTGTATGGTTTTCACACCTACATGGCGACAAAGAACGACTAGAAACAGGTGGGGCGGAGCTGGCCAGCTTTAAATCTCAAATGTATTTATAATGCATAAGACGAGAATAAAGCTATTAATGATATTATACAGAGAAGTAATATCTCTGCAGATGTCTTACTGACATTTACTATTTTGCATGTTTGGTTTCCATGCCCTACATGGCGACAACGCGTGAATAGAATCAGGCAGGGTGAAGCAGTCGATCAGTTCGATTTGGTAATTTTGTCGATCCATTACTCATCGACACAGTTGCATCTGTGCGAAAATAAAACTGATACTACATAAAATTTTAAAATGTCTGTGGAAGAAATCATAATCAATAATAACAACTGAAAACATGATCAACTGGAATATACAGGGTGAGCCTGATGTTAATCGAGAAACTTAGAGTATAGATAGAATATGGATTTGTTATATAAACTTATAGCCAGAAATTAGTTTTCGAGATAGAGGGCGTATCTTTCCGGAAATAATTGAGACATTGTTATGAAATTCAGAAGGTGCATCTAGTGGTTAATTTAGATTAAAAACTCAATTTTAACAGCCACACAAAATTAAAAAAAAAAATGTATTTAAGAGGCAGACACTTTAGAAGCTTGACATTTAAAAATAAAGGAATCCATAAAGACAGCTGCACACATATTATACAAAACTGTATGTAGACCTATCCTGGAATATAGCCATTTTATACTGGAACCCTAGATTACCAGCAATTCAAAATCTAAAAGTAGTAGAACCTGCAACCATAAGATCCATCACAAAAATCCGACATTTCAGACACCCCCTTCACAACCCCCCTGTATGAAATTACAAAAGTTGAACCCATCCATTATAGAATTGTTAAATTATTCTCAAACTTTTTCGATTTAAACCACAACATAGAAATACATCACCACAGAAAATACCCCGAATAGACAATTTGGGAACACATTGGAGCCCTAAGTGGACTATGAAACAAGATTTATACATAACATAAATCAGATTCATAATACTGTATTATATGTATATGTAGATATTTTTTGTTTGTTTTTTTACAAGAACATCATATTACTCTGTAATTACCTAGCCAATGTTAATGTACAAAAACTTCCTCTGTAAAACTGGCTGAAGGACTTCGTTCGATACCCATTTGGTTTGTCCAACAAAATACTTATATTATTATTATTATTATTATTATTCAGAAGGTACAAGTTGTGTACACTTCGAAAATATAAAATCAAGCAATCTTTTTAAATGATTCTCAATTAATATTTAACTGATAAGTAGGAGATGAATGATTTTGAAATGAGTTTAACTCAAAGACGTTGCATCTATCAAAAAATTATAAGAAATCGTTTTTGTGCATTAATGATAGTGAATGTCGAAATTCATTTTTGAAAAAATAGCTTAGGTCAGTGGCGTCCCGTTTTGGGGGAAGGCGCCAGCGTTAAAAACTGCATAAAAAAAGTTGCTCTTACTAAATTTCGTAAGGAGCCATCGTTTTGGAGTTATTTGTATTTTAATATTTTCAACTATTGTTTCGTAAAGCAATTTAAAATATTGCTTTTTGCAATGAAGCATGTTTATAGCATATTTAACAAATATTTATAAATAACCAATTAATTTTTTTATTCTTCATCATCTTCTGAACTTAAGACAACCTTAAAATAATATCAATTAAAAAATTATTGTAAATAAAAAAAATTTTTTGTTCTTATATTACATGTTTCAAGAGATATTTTAAAGTGCTCTACAAAACAATAGTTGGAAATGTTGTCAAATTATTTTTGTAGATGTATGTAGTTACCTTTTTCATTATTGCAAACTCACTGTCATCTCCCCCCCCCATGTAACTACTCCAACAAGTCATGATATTTAGATAAAAATTTGACAAAATACATTATGAAATTAATAAATGGTAAAAATTTAATTTTTGCAACTTAAAACGTTTTGAATTTATTGTCAAATAACTATGTTGTACTATCAGGGGTTGTAACTCCCTTATGAACTGATTTAAGGCAAAATGTCTATATACAAAACTCAACTTATTTTTTATAGTTTTATTATCCCCATGAAGGGAGGTTTTTAATTATGGGACACCCTATATATTTCAATTTTTAATTCTGACATTTTAAGCCGATTTATTTTAGTAATAAAATAAGTTTAATTATTTCCACATAGCATCATTATATTCACTAGCTCTGTTGCTTTGCCCAGGGCACACAGTGCACAACCGTTCACCCGAAAACACATTCCATTCAATTGAACACATAGTTCACCGTTTATTTAATGGAACATTATACAGGATGATTTAAAATTTAAAGAATTTTTGTTTTACAATCTTCAATAATTTTAAATTATAATTACTAGTACATATAAGACAATTCTAAACAAACGTTATTTTTAAATTAATACCATAAAATATTTTACAATTTTTATTGTTCAAAAATTTGAAATTATATATTAGTCACACATAACCGAAAAGTTATTTCCCCAAAGACAATGCAAAAATAAATTAAAAGGCCATATTTACCGTAGCATGATTGTCAGACCACCGACGGTGCAAGTCATTTTTCTCGTTCTCCTTGCCAGCCTCCAACACTACAGTATCACTTTTATGTTTATTCCTTAAAGTATTTCTAAATCCTTCAAAAAAGTTCAGTCTTGGTTTCTGATTACTATTTTTACTATCACTACCCTCACTTAATTCGCCCTCCGAGGGTATACCAATGGTATTTGCCTTGTGAATGTAATGGGCGGTTTTTCTATGGGAGCTATTTGGGTCGGATGGTGACACTTGTGGAATGGTTTTTCTTAGAGCCTTTGTGTCCCACACAGAAATGTCGGATAGGGAACTGAAGGAAATTTAAAGAATATAGGTAATGTAAAATTAATAAAATAAAAAATATGAATAGTTTGCTAGAAAGACCTTATGCAAAAGCTGTAAAAAAAAATTGTATATACACTGTGCCTACCAAAAGCGGTTAATAATATGCTCTATAAGATATGTCTAAATTCTTTAAAATTTCTTATATTTTCTACTAAAAATTGAAGAAATTAAATGTAATTTTTTTTTTTGAGTCACCAACAAGTCCAAGATTCATTAGTTATAAATTTGTATCTAAACTTATCTTAGGGATGTATTAACTTGCAAGTTATTCACGTTGTTATTGCAATAAATAAACTACTAGATTCTGTATTTATAAAAAGCATTCCATTATACAGAATGTCCCATAATTAAGTACCTTCCTTCGAGGGGGTGATAGAACTGTAAAAAATAAGTTGAGTTTTGTATATAAACTTTTGTCTTAAATCGGTTCATAAGGGAACTACAACCTTTTAAAAGGGGTAAGTACAACATTGTAAATTGGAACCGTCTTAAGTTGCAAAAATTAAATTTAAATTTGCTAAGGTAGTTATGGAGGGGGTGGGAGTGAATTTTCGCCATAACTTTTTTTGTGTTAAAAAGTGACTGCATAGAAGAGGTGCTCTTACTAAATCTAAATCTCGATAGGAGTCATCGTTTTGGAGTTAATTGTATTTTAATATTGCAATACAAGATGGGTATAAAATAATACTTCTACAAAAATGTTTATTGTGGAGCAATTTAATATATCGCTTTACACAATGAAGCATGTAATTTAAGGACAAACATTTTTTTATTTACAATAATTTTATAATTAATATTATTTTAGATGTGTCTTAAAGTTTGGAAGGTGAAGAATAAAAAAATAATTTAAAACATACTTAAAACTAACACAATTAATTTGTCTTGATGTTTAAAATAATTTTCAAAATAAAATCTTTGTGTATAAAAGTCAAATATATCCTCTCTAACATTTCCCATGCATTTGCCCAATAATAAATGATTATTCACAAAATAATTATCACATTTTTCAACAATAAAATTGTGCTAATAATATAAAACAAAGGCAATTGCTATAAAAAGAACAGAGAAATTTAACAAACAGAGCTAAAGTTGTTTTCTATCACGGTATTACAATAATTAGAAAAAGGATTACATTGCAATCAATATTAAAATACAAATAAATCCAAAATGATGGCTCCTATCGAAATTTAGTAAGAGCACTTTTTTTATGCAGTTTTTAACACTGGTCCCTTTCCTGTTTTAAATGTTTAATGAAAAATAAGACAACAATTATAGGGAAAATTTACCCTCACCCCTCTGTAACTCGACAAATCATGATAATTAGATAAAAATTTGACAAAATATGTAACATTATGAAATTAATAAATGATCCAAATTTAATTTTTGCAACTTAAGACATTTTCAATTTATTGGCAAATAACTATGTTGTACTTAATCCATTTAAAGGGTTATAGCTCCTTTATGAACTGATTTAAGGCAAATGTTTATATACAAAATTCAACTTATTTTTTACAGTTCTATCACCCCCTTGAAGGAAGGTACTCATTTATGGAACACCCTGTATACAAATTTTGTTTATATAAGGTTTGTTCCAAGAGGAGTCTCAGACAAGTTTGAAATTGTCAGAAATCTTCGCCCAGTTGCCTCTTACACACCAAGCTTACTGCATTTACATTAATACTTATCTGGGTGAATATTTCTAATAGTTTCAACCTAATCGAGACTTGTTGAAGCAAACCTATAAATTACCAAAAAAATGATCATTTGTTAAAAAAAAAAAAATAATAATAATACCACACATATTATTTATGACAAATTATTTTCATGTAATCAAATAGAGTTATAATACCTTTTTCGATAAGTTTGTAATACGTAATGTTGCCAAAACTTAGATAAGGGTTCTTGATTTTTTGTCTGCAGACAGAATACTTTTAACTAGACTAGAATTAAAGATAGGATCATTGCATTCTTTTTTTATTCCATATTCTGAAAGTTTGTGGTGTAAACACTGTGTGCAAAAAATTTTATTTATCAGACATCATCATATGTAAAAAAATTGTTAGTCCGCGAACTGAATAACGCTCCATTGTCGAACGGTGACATCATCAGATCCCATGTACCCTACAACTGCTAGCCGGTGCCAATTGAAACATGGACACAGCATTTTTAAAAAGGCAGAGGCAAATGGTTTAGATGAACCTACTTCATTAGAAGAATCTGCTTTTATATAATTAGTATCGCACATCGTGAATGGCACAGAATACCATAATACGCTTAGTAAACTACTTAAAAATAGTGTGATCATCTTAAATGTGTTGGCCATATATTATTAATCCTGTATATTTGTTGTGGGCAAACTTAACTAATAGCGTCTGCTAATGTCACTCTGGCGTGCTCCGCTGGAGGAAGCGTTTTATCATTCAAATGTAAATATCTCCCTCAATTTTCGTTCAGTCGACTTGACATTTTTTTGAGGCAGTTTGTACAGGAAGTAGTTTATAAAAAATTAAAAAAAAAAAAAATAGGAAAAAATAAATTATCACTAAATGAACCTACTATATTAAATGAAATCTAAAACAAAATCAACTATTAGGATGGATCTTAATAGTTGATTTTGTTTTAGATTTCCACTGTGGTTGCCATCATTAACTCCTATGTTAACAAAAGATTTTGAGGACCAGTTATACGAACATGGTCTGCCAAAGTTTACACAAACTTGGTTTAAAATCCAAGGTTAAGATCGTTAATTCTGCTTGAGTAGTGAAATAGCAATGTGCTAAACTCTGCCAGGATGTTAATATAATAAATATAGTTTAAAAAAACTAAAAAACACATCAAACTAAAAAGTGAAAAATAATTATTAATATAAACTGAAAACAATAATGAACGAAAAATACTAGTATTATTGTGAAAAAGGCATGGGTTGCTCGATATACGAAAAATATGGCACAAAGCGCCCCACGCTTTTTTCACAATAATACTAGTATTTTTCGTTCATTATTGTTTTCAGTTTATATTAATAATTATTTTTCACTTTTTAGTTTGATGTGCTTTAAAAGCGTGTTTTTTAGGTTTTTTAAACTATATTTATTTTTAACTTTTTAGTTTGATGTGCTATGAAAGCGTGTTTTTTAGTTGTTTTAAACTATATTTATATTGCTTATTGATGCTGATATTATAACATATTACGATCCAACAGATATTTCTGAAAAAAAAAAAATTTTTATTTCAGCCGTGGGGTTCAAACTCACGCCGGAGGAGTCTGTCGTTTCGCGTCGACTGCCTTAACCCACTCGACCACCGAGCTAATTAACAATTACGAAATCTACTTACATATTAAGCCTTTGTTTTCACGTAGGGATACGTGAGGAAAGGACTGGCGATCCTGATCAGGATAATGATATGAACTTATCAAATTATTGTATTGTTACCGGTTCTTCGTAAGTGTACAAAGTTTCAATTAAATCTGTCCGTTTAAAGTGGGTCAAAATCGAGTCCAAAGAGTCGGTTACAAACAAACAAACAAGCAAGCAAGCAAACATACAGGTGAAGCTAATAAAAGCGTGTTAAAAAAAGAAAGAGTGCTTTGTGCTTCTTAATTCTCATATCATATCAATGTTTGGTATGACCAATGAATCTTAAGACTTACGTAATGTGATACAACTTAATAGGTATTAAGTGTTGAATTGCAGCAGACTTTTCAAAAGCAATGTTTCAGTATTAATTTCCACCTTATAAACAAGTTTTGGTTAATTTCAACTTAGACGTTAGTTTATGTATCATTCATATATGTTAGCAGCATTCTGCAAATGCAAATTAGCAACACCATCCAAGCATAAACCCAAAGAAAAAAAGCAAACAAAAATTGTAAAATAAATGATTGAAACAAAATGATAAGCGAATAACAAAATAAAAAGTAAAATAACTGGGAAAAACAAAATGTAAAGGATTTTTAATAAAGAAAACCATTGGATATAATTTCATATTTTATTCTATTGAAAATTTGTATTCCATCGCTTATCAATGAATATGTTTATGTACAAACATACATTCTATGTACATGTATAACTTATAATTAATACAATTAATAATACAATAATATAACACATATCTCACTTGTGTGGATTTTTTTAGAGAGTATTATTGGTTTACATAGGTAGGGGACTTGCGACTCATTTATTATTTCAAACTTTCACAAACTATTTTATTAAAATCAGTACTAAATTTCAAAATATGATTTACTTCTACAAATATTTATTTGTCTACATTTCACCAGTTTTTTTTAATCTTTCTTCAATATCATTTTCCATAAATAAACAATACATCATCGTTTGTCCAACATAATTTCATTATTTAAGAAAAAGAAAACTGACACAGTTTTTTCTTTCTTGATAACTAATAGTTTACATTTTGTTTCATTATCAAGCGCTTCTGCAAAAATCTGAACAATAAGCATTTCGCGAAGCCCCAAATAAAGTGGCAAATACCAATGGTGTGACATGAAAATGTCAATATGCTCATGCTCCCCAATGTTACAGCTATATATAAGGTACAGAAAAATAGTTTTTGATTCACACTTAACTCATCAATATATTATCATATCAAAAAAAATAAAAACATTTACATCAATTTTATTGATGAGCATCCATATTTGACAGCATTAGAATATTTATGTATTTGAGCAAGAAGATCGAGTGAAGTATGAAGGAAAATGGTAGAAGTTAGTGATAGAAAAGGCAGAATGGAATGTATATTTTCTTCCTATGTTCAATATTAAAATGTGGCAAAAGTTCTGATATCACCAAAAATACCCAGATCTTTAGAAACAATTTACTAATTCATATTTAACAAAACTTTAAGGCTTCAAAAATGGGTTAAAATGAAATATTTTAATCATAGTCATAACTAGAGCCCAGATCCAATTATTACATGATGATATTTTCTCACAAATATTGCACCGAACATTTGTGCCATCAAATTCTAACTCCAGGAAATCGTTTATTTATCATTCTACAGTACTTTGAGAGAGAAATGGACGCTATATTTTCAAAATGTTCCACGATAATATTCTGAATGTATTATTTGGATTCGGACTCTAGTCATAACTTACTGTGATTTTTAATATAAACAGATATTTGAAATTAATATCAAATGAGATTCCCTAGAATTAAAAATGCCGAACTACTTTAGACATATTCTTTTCAAGAAGGGTAGAGATAAAGATATCCACAAACCTAAAAAAAAGTTGAGGCATGGTCTATGTCTTAATCGTAATGTACTTCCACCAATTGAGGAGTGGTCCCCCAATAGTTTTTATACAGGGTGTTTCAAAAAAGCGTACCAACATTTCTAGGACAAGTAGTGCATAAAAAATAAATGAAGTTTATGTCCTAATATAAACGGTTTTCGAGATACTGAGTGTTGAAATTAAATTTTTCTTTTTCATATTTTTATTACAAAATCCAAACTACAACATATATTGGATTGAAACTATTTATGGGTATATTTTAAACTCGGTTTTAGAGGTCGACAAATACGAATTAGTCCTTATTGTGCAACACATCACAACAGTCGTTGAAAAGTTTTGCCCCTAATTTTTGTCAGGTTATACTAGGATATATGTTTATTAAGTAAACTTCGATTTTTTTTGCACTACCTGCCCTAGAAATGTTAGTACTTTTTTTAAAAATTAGTGATATTTTGAATTATCCTTGAACTTTATGTGTACTTTTTGCATAATGCTGCCAGTTTTCTTCTTTTTAAATAATAGATTTTTTTATATTGAACAAACAATGCGTTGTTTAAACACATGCAGTCATGCCTATGATTTGCTATTGTTTGTGAGACATTTAAAATTTATTAGACAACATAAAATAGAAATCAAAAAAAATATGTTTAACTAGTAATTTAGCATTTTCATTTTGAACATATAGGGTACTATAAAATCAAAAGATTGCTTTCTACCATTTTCATTCAAGGAGCAGAGCATGATAGTGATTGTAACCCGTGAAAAACTTAGAAGTGCCTACTTGAAAATTGCAAGATTCATAAGTGGTATCGTACATATAGAATTTTATCGAATCCAAAAAAGGAAATTTACATAACAAATATATTTTTTTTACAATATCGAGTAAACAAATCTTCATGACTTAACGTCAAAATAGAATAAATTAACCAATTTTCAGGTAAAAAATAAATATTTAGTCCCATCACCGTATTTCAATCACAAGCTGTTGTGGTGACATTCTTATCATGAAAACTGATAAGCACATCACATGTCCACATTTATTTTACAATTTAAGGCTGCTTCACAATAGTATTTGATTATTGATAACATTAAGACAGCTCAATCCAAATGAACACAAATGCAAAGAAGCATTTTCGAAAATAGAAAACTTCACATTATATTTGTTTTTCATTAACTTATCTCCATTAGGTCTACAATTAAATTACTTTACAGTTTGTCCAATATAACTATATATAGCGGTTATATTTTCTTTGTGCAAAAATATAATTTTTTGATTATCGCATTCATTGTCTAATTTTGAAATGGATGTTATTTTGTTCTTTCCTTCCTGATATATGTTTGTTTAAATTAGACAAAATTTAATAAAATCTATGAATTATTGATATGGTGTCTGTTGTCTGATTTTAAAAATTGATATTATTTGCCAACATAAAGGAACAGAAAATGTGTCGTTACCTGTATATTTTTAATTTCTCCATGATGGTATACCTTATAAACCATGTATAAAAGTTATTTGATTTTTTTGCTAGTTATTTTTTATTTAATCTTTTCTCTACGATGCACAATAATTAAAAACACCAAAAAAAAAAAAAAATTTTCATTAAAAAGCATATTACTACAAAAACAAAAATATAGGTATCATTTTTTTGTCCAACAAATTAAACAAAACATCTTTTACATTTGCCTTCATTTACAGAGCCGCAAAGCCCCTTTCAACTTGTGAAACATCCTCGAATGTCAGATCTTTAAAACAAAATCACAACCAGAGTTAGTGTCAAACTTGTAACGTTCCCAAATCCAAATAGGCAAGTTTGCATACTCACGCCTCTTTCGTCAGCTCTTTTTGGTAAGCAATTGGACTTTGGATCGCCTTGAGAAAGTCCCTCTGTGTCTGCAGGATGTCACGAATCGTCATCAACCATTGTTCCTGCAATTCCTCCGTTGCGGCCTGACACACAAAGCCTAAGCCGTTTGTTTTAGGATCAGTAGATTCTAGGATAAAGCAGTCTTCTTTTGCCTCTAATGACATTTTGTTAACCTAAAAAAAAAAAAATACATTGAATCTAAAAACTCTAGCAGTTGTATATTATGTTTTTTCAGAATTAGGCAAAAAGTTCTGAAAACATACAAAATAGATAAACGAAAATTATGATAATATTATTCTGATAACATACTTGTAGGTGGGCTTTGTAGATATATTGTGGACTAGTGAACTGTGTCTTCTTCCCAACAACTTCGGAAAATATTATGCTCTGTTCAAAGAAAAATACGTGTAGATCTTTGTTTTTGCCCAATATCGAATTCGGCCCACTGTCGGAAACCGTTAAGATTCCATGGAAGAGTAGTTTGCCCTGGGCAGTTATTTTACCCTAGAAAACAAGTACAATTTTAACAAAACTATTTACACTGAAATATAAGCTATAGTCATTAATGAAATGAAGTAATGATTTGCTGGGCAACATGTTTAATGCACAAAATGATAAAAACATTAATTATATCTATGAAACTAATCGTGTAACATGATTTAAGGTAATCTTTTTAAGAATATATACACTGTGTAACGATAGTACATGTAAACAAAAAGTTCATCACGTCTCTGTTAAGTTCATCATTTTGACTGTATAAAAATAACTTTGCATTAGAGACAGTTTTACGTATTTATGTTTAAGTGTTATTATTTAATATTTACCTCGAATCCTTGCAGTCTCCCAACATCCATCATATCATTAGCAGTTTTCGGCACAACAACCATAATTTTATAAGCAGCCCTTAGAGGTTCTATTTCCGATGTTATTCCTGCCCGTTCCGTATACTTTAGGATATCTTTGAGCATCAACTGGTACTTCATTATCCTTTGCACTGGTTTTATTAAAAGATCACAAAGTTGCAATTTATGCCCTAACTTTACTCGTAATTCTTCGAAGTAGGTTTCCAAATATTCGAAACGACATACTCCGAAACATGCTTGTTTTTACAATAGATAACATACATTTGCAGCTTTCGTTCGTATCTTTTGAAAAGCGATGCAAGCTCTATGGGATTTTCTACTGCTTGTTTTAGCGACTTCAGAAAAAAAGCTAAAAAAAAAAACAATAATTTACTTTTTATAGGATGTTTTTCACATTGTTCACTTTTATCCAAAATTGAGTTATTTGTACCGTTACGTTTATTGCACGGAGCTCCATACTAAACTTTACATTTGGCCATGCCGATGAAAATTCAGTAAAAAGGTGCTTGTTGTAATCAACTCATCAACTGTGCCTTTGCATAATGTATACGCCACTAGATAAAATGATTTTGTTTTTTGCCACCAGTTGTTTTCAAATTGTATTTAAAGTTACAGAAGATAATGAAGACGACAAATGGAACTAATTTTTAACTAATAACTAGAATTTAAATATGCCTTATTATTAAAAATTTTTAATTTTTAATAAAATGCCAATATTAAGTACAATTAATAGCACCACAACATTTAAAAAACTAGCCAAAGATTTTATAAGCCACGTGATATAATTTCTGTAGTTTTAAGTAATGTTTGTCACTTTATAGGTGTAATTCTGTAACTGCACATGTTAAAATTAACTATGCGTTAAATTATTGTAAATTAACATTAAATGGTATTCTACAAAATAAGAATTAGCGTATACGTTAAAAACATTTAATTTAACCAGCCTGTTAAATTTTTTCTAAAGGTAGGTCAACTGTATGTGGGCCGCATGTGAGCGGTATGGAAATTAGTCAAAAGAAGAAGAATTTCTGTCATTTTCCTGTTTTACTGAAATTCTCAATGTTTGAGGTTATAGTGCGTTATCGTTTCGTTTCGATCAAGATATTTAAACTCAAATATCTTGAGTTTTATATTGTTTTGTTGTTCAAGATCAATCTCGCAATGTCCCAGAAAATTACAGGTACAAAAGGAAACAGGTCGAACAGGATGACAAAAAGTCAAAAAGATTTTATGGTGAATTTCTTGGAGAAAAACAAATTTCTACTTGAAACCAAAATTAATCCATTTGAATTAGATAAATATAACAATTCTTGGAAATTATTGGCTAATGAACTAAATAAATTGCCAGGTGCTAATAAAAGTATTCCACAGTGGAAACAGGTAAGAAATATTTCAAATGTAGAAGTATTTTTTGTTGTTCACACAAAATAACAATTACTTAATTTTAGGCATTGAACGAATTTAAAGCAAACACAAGGCGTAAGGCTAGATTGATACACATTCAGCATACAGGAACAGGGGGGAGGTCCCAAATCAGAAAAAGATTTAACTAATCTAGAAGAACGGCTCCTAGCTCTGCTATCCAAAATTGTAATACTTGGAGCACCCTCTATCCCAGAAGCCGGTATCTTGGACAAACCTGAGGAGCCCATTGAGGAAACAATATACGAAGATTTTATTTTGAAATGATAATGAAAATGTATGTTTACCTAGTTAGTAATTGATGTTTATCAAATATTTATTTATATTAAATATGGATATTTTACCGAAATAAATAAATTAATAATTATAGGTTGAAATAGGAATAGAAGAGTATATACCCTCTAATGAAACGATGGACAGTCCAATTCCAAGCAATGACCAGACTTGGCCATCTACTAGTTTTAAAGTGGTATCGGTAAGTTTATTAAAATCTTTTGTCAAGGAATTTTAAAAATGACAGTGAGAAAACTGATGTTGATGAGCATTTTGAGGCTAATTTTAAATTGAATGAATTATATAGATAGATATTAGTCTAAATTGAGGATGTGATAAAAATATTTACAAATTTTTAGTGATTTATCTTCTGACTAAACATTTTTGACTTGGTTTAGACATGATATTTTGTTGTTAGGATGCTTCAAAAATGGGAACGATACCTAAGGATTCACCAATGAAAACTAAACAAGCAATGAGAAATTCAAAGAAATATATGAAAACTAGTGGTGTGGAACTAATAGCTAAAAACCACGAGGAATGTTTAAAATATTTGGCAAATTCCAATAATAATGTGGCTGCTGCTTGTCATAATTTGTCGAAAATACTAAAAAGACGAGAAACAAAATGTTCTGTATTCAACCTTAGGTTTTAAACATTCTGTTGGAATTTTCAATATTTGATTTATACCTGTGTACCTTATTTAATAAAAAAATATGAAAGGCAATATTCATTCAGTCAGAAAAATTCCTTTTTCTTTAAAGTTATTATATAGCTTTTTAAATTGATTCTGAACACTGGTTTTAGAACTACGTTTAAAAGAAACATTTTCAAATTGTTGAACACGCTTGCAACATTTTTTGGCTACAAGTTAACTTCTGCAATTTACATGTACACTTCCGTGCAATAAAATTGGGGACATGACATATTGTATAGTTTAAATTTTTGCAATATTTTAACTGTAAATCGGGTTTAATTTATATTGAATAACAACGGTTTTTCAATATACAATGACTACATACCATGTTGACATTTTCATAAATATATATATATTATTATATATTTTAATATGTCATGTCCCCAATTTTATTGCACAGAAGTATACATTAATGATGAATATTGACTACAACCAAAGAGAAACCTCTTTATTTTTTGATTGTTAAGTACAAATAGAATAGTTTTTATTTATTTTGTTTATTAAAAATAGTGAGTTTTATAACAAATAAACATTTTTGAAGATATGGATATAATTTTTATTTAAAACATTTCATGTAGGTAATTCTGAATTAAATGTAAACCTCAATGATGTCATATACCTGTTTAAAAGTGTGTATAATAGGTTTGTAAGAAGGTAATTGTTAACTCAAAAAATCGTAGAAAGGGTAATAATTTTAATGAAAATATAAAGTTTACGAAACTATCTAAAATATCTTGTTACTATTTGCTCTCTACGTGTTTCACCTATATTAAACCAATTAGGTTGAACATGTAAATTCTCCTGATTGAAACGCCTTGGAAGTCGGACATTTTGAAGCTGATCATCGTCTGGTGGCATGGGGACATTGAAAGTTCTACACATATTATGTAAAACAGCACAGCTATAAATAATTTTAGCTACTCTAAGGGGATTATAATGCAAAGCTCTGTGCCCATGTAAACAACGAAATCTATTTTTCAATAATCCGATAGTGTGCTCACCAAAAATTCTTACAGAAGATAAAGCAGTATTAAAAAGTGCTTCAGGTGAATGTTCTATTGGGTTCACGAAGGGAACTATTAACCATGGTTCCAGAGGGTATCCGCTGTCACCAATAAGATAATCTTCCGTTTCATTTTCTATATAAAGTCTCTGCAATAACCTTCTAACTCCTGACATTGTCCATATAGCAGAGTCATGTACTGATCCTGGGTAACGGGCATTAATACTTAGAATTCGCTTATGGTGATCACATATAATTTGAACGTTGAGAGCATAGAAGTTTTTCCTGCAATAATAAGGGGGGCCAGGATGTATTGGGTGATTTGCAGGTGGTGATACAATTCGTATTAGAGTCCCATCTATTATTCCCACAGCATTTGAAAAATATCCCCGACCCATCATTTGAAAACCCCTCTTTATAGATAATCTTCCTTCTTCGGATACGGGGAATTTAATCCATTCGTGTAGGAGAACATTAGTGATGGCATCGCTAACTTCAGCAACACACCTACTCATCATAGGTTGGCTTAATGCAAAGGAGTATCCATGACCACCACCAGTTTGATAATTACCTTGACCAAAAAAGTGTAAGGTAGCCAATACTCTTAAATGAATAGGTACTCTAGTGATTCTAGCGGACCTACTTAAATGGGGCGTCAAATTATTTATTAACTGCTGACATGTAAATTTATTTAGTCGAAATATTTTGGTGAACATTGCATCTGGCATGTTAAAAGGATCACTTGCATCTCTTAAGTTCCTTTGTAGAATCCTCGTTTCTCTCCTACGATCATTTGAAATACATTTTTAAAAATCTGCATTTTGATATTGAAATGTACTCCGTGTATTGTACTTACATCTGTTGTCTATTATTATCATTTTCTTCTATCATCAAATGGATTAATCCATCAAATGCCATGATTTTAAAGATACAATTATTTTAAAGTGTACTATAAACTATCCTTTAAATATTATGATTTAACGCCGAAATTTAACAGGATTAGTTAAAATTTAACATGAGAATTTGGTTATAGAATATAACCTGTTGATTTATTTGAACTAATGTGTTAAAATTTAAAACATATTTGTTACAGATTTGATTTACTTCTTTAACAGGATTTAAATTTTTAACATGCATTAAAATTTAACATATCCTATACAGAATTACCACTTTATGTGTGTTAAATATATGTATATTCTTTTTTTTCTTATTACTTGACACCATATGTACCTTTTATATGTTACTTCACTTGAGGATTATTACTTATATTCATTATTTATTCTATACAATGTTTTAAGTGTAAGTGAGAACACGTTCTGCGGAATCTTTCACCTTTGTAATTTTTTGTCTAAAAAATTCTTACAATAAATGTGTATTTATTTATTTATTATGTCATAATTTAGATAACCAACAAACCATAATTTCATTAGGTAATATATGACTGATGGTCGAGAGACAACGTAGTTGGGCTCTTGCCAAGAAGTTCCAAGTTCAATTCTCGGTCGTGGCAGTGGAATTAACTGTGGGAGAGTTTACTTCCACTATACATGAATATTGGATGTGTGTCCGTTGTCTCTAAATGTGTAACCCCTCCAGAGCTGTCAGGTACTTCAATTAAAAGAATTGAAATAGTAATTTAATTATTTTTAAGTAATTAAATTACTTTAATTCAATTACTTTTTTGGACGCCTTAAAATAATTGGTATTTGAATTACTTTTGTAAAAGTAATTGTAGTTGGTAATTGTTTTATTGTTTTTGGTAATTGAAGTACTGAACAAATAATTCAATTCTTTTTGGGTAATTCAATTCCTTTTAGATACTTTAATTACTTTAAAATAATTGAAATTGTATCGAAAATATTCCGAGAAAAATCGCAACGCGCTCGGCTTTAATAACTTGTCTGAGCTTGTCGTTTGACAGTATTTTCGTTTTCTTTCAGTTATCCAATGCATTACACAGTATACAGTAGCTGTGATTGCAAGAAAACCATGTTTTTAATTATTTGTGTCCTTGTGTTTTTAATTCTTAAAAAGTTGCCTGGCAAGGTTAAGTAAATATTAAATAATAAATTTGTTCTTTACTATTTTTTAAATATTAATATATATTATACATATATCTCCGATATTGGCAATATCTATTATTTTACCTATTTGATTTAATCAAATACCTATTAATATTAGTTACACTGACAACATTTTTTTAATAATGATTGTAGAAACAAAATTTTTTTCACAGAAATGCGTTTCACGTTCAACTCAAATATCGAATAAAAAATGTCTGTCTGTATGTATGTCTGTGTGTAGACCATTTCTTGTCAACACAATAATTTCTTTTAGACTTGAAAATTTTATTTTAAGTTTAGTACCTATATATGTAAAATAGCTTGGTAGAACATTACCTACATACGTGTTTGAATGACCTAATAATTATTTAAAAATACATGTACATTGTGCCTCTTTTTTGGTAGGTATTTGAATTTCTTTTATTTTCAGTCGATATTTCAATTATTTTTGGTAATTCAATTACATTCAAAGTAATTCAATTAAATAGAGTAATTGAAGTATAAGGTAAAGTAATTGAATTCCTTTACTTGTAAAAAAAAATTATTTTCGACGAGTAATTGATACTTGAAGTACTGTGTAAAATGAGGAGTAATTGGTAATGGAAATATTTACTACTTTGATTGATAATTGGTAATTGGTACTTCAATTACTTTTAATGGGTAATTGTGACAGCTCTGAACCCCTCCCTACGAATTTTTAAATATAATCTGGATCTCTATAACAATACAAATACTATGTCCCCTACTATATGGCTGCCATACTGCAGGCAATTCATATTGGTTACATATTGACCAATTACAGAAGGTTATGAGACCGTGGAAATTTAAATTGTGTTTACCACACACGCGTTAATTATTTCTGTTATTTTTCAAATGTTTTTATTTAGCAGTATTTTTGATCAAGTGTTTAATTCTTTCCAATTATATTATTATTATAGTGGAAATAATCTAATTACATTTCCTACTGAGAATATCTTATAATATTTTGTTTTTGTATGGACGTGTTTTCTAGTTTTGACATCTGTCATCAGTTTTGTCTTAAATTTAAAAAATCTGTCCACATGGCAATGAAGTTGTAAAATGTAGGAAGTTCTGTTGTTTTTGCATAAATTTATATTTACAAGATTTATCGGCAAAAATTGGGTTAGGTGTATGGTGGTAGAATTACCAGTAGAAAGGACCCACTCATAATAACCTAACTTAACCTACCAGTAGAAAATTAAGTTTAACAATTTTTTTTATTTTTTATGAGCACAATTTGAATTGATGAATGACTGGCTGGGGTGTTAATCTGGTGGGCCTTATACGCTACACAATGGCGGAGCAAAATTAGTATTATAGGCATATTACTCATTTCACCAACTTCATCCGTTCCATAATTAACCAAAAATAACTACGTGCTGGACAATATTGAACAATGTGGAAAAAACTAAAATGTTTGTATTTTTTTTAAATCATTATAGGGGAAAAACTGTTCATTCATTTGGAAGTAGTTACAAAGTGATGACATTCGCAGAGTAATGGATAATACAAAAGTAAATAAAAAAATTACTGCCAATATCCACAACATATTCATTTTATTAAGGGTAATGGTTAAATCCTTTCGACGAAAGGGTTGAGATGTCAAATTCCTAACAAATTCTCCCCGTCCAAATGAAAATAAATTTTACTTACTTCTTGTGCCAATCATAAATAACCTCAATATTTCCAAACACTAACTTATCCTTGCCATCCTTCAAATCCTCAGGCATTGGAATCTCACAGTCAGGATCTTTAATCGCGGCTATATAACCGTCCACTATCAACGACAAATCGCGCACATAAGCCTCCTCCGTATCAATGAGTTCTTGCAACACATACTGTCTCTTTCTCAGTAAAATTTCCGTCTTTTTAGCACTATCTACACTGTCCTCTGAAGGTTTATCACTTTCGTCCCCACTAAATGCTAGAGCTGTCGCTTCATTCGAAGAACACTGTGCTGAGAGTTCATGGTGGGTATTGGTATTTTCGCCGTAATCGGAAATGGCATTCTCTGACTTGGTATCGCGCATTAAAGAGTTACGTTCCTGGTTTTCAGAATGCTGTTCCTGAAAATAAGCCTCAAAATTAGGATGCCATTTATGCAAATTTAAAAACAACTAAAACACCAATATAAAGCAACGAATATTTTAAAAATCCTAGTCTCTAAAGTTGTAAGAAAAATATATAGAATTTAATGCATGTTGTGAAATAAAAGTAAAATTTTTAAAATTATCATTCATGCAGAATTATGGACGTGGTGTTTGGTAAATCAGTCCAAATATTTTAAAGGAAGATTCTACAGCCCAAAACAATAATAAAGTATTCATAAACATCTAAAATTTATTTTATTTTTAATATCCAGTGGCGTCCCAAATATATTTTCTAAAAGGGTCCCAAGCTACCACTGGCTCGTAACAAATAGAACATTACCTTTTGTTCAAGTTATATCTGAGGTTATTTAAAACAAAAATTCTTCATTTATTCAGCTCGTATCTCCATTATAATGTTTACTGAGTAATAATATTATTTTGGACCATAGAATTTTTCCTTAAAATACAGTCGAACTTCTATAACTGGAAATTCTATATCTCGAAACTCTGTAACCCGAATATGTTTCTGTGCCCTTGATATATACTAAAATTTTCTCAATCTCGGGGGGATTTAGGAGGTGTGAGTTGGAGAAGTTTGACTTTAAATTTATAGTGATTTACCAAATACCCAGTATATACTAATATGCAATGAAAAATCAAATTAATAAAAATACACACCATCTAACTAGAAAAATATTAAAAATAAAACTAAATACAAAATCAACCTTCTTTTTAAATTTCTCTACATACAATATATTTGAGGCCTAACATTTCTACAATGGATTTAGAAATAATTATTTCAAATAGGCTAGGCGCTAGATATTAAAATCAGGAATAAATCTAAAGAAAACTGTAAAACCTTTTAATTACATTATATTGAGGGTCTAATTAGTGTGACCAATATACATTAATTAATCCCTAAAAAGAAATCAAAACACTTTAGATTTATTTCCCCTTGTTGGCTTTTTGTGCCCTTAAGCATGGCCTCTAAAATCTAAGGTTAGAAAATTGATATTAGCCTTGGTGTATTTGTTTTGAATGTTATGTTACAATGTGGAAAATATATTGAAAAGGCTGTGACTATAATACATTAGATTAATAGATATAAAACAGCCGGCTTTAACACAAATATTTGCAATAAGTGACAGGCAGTTAGGTTAATTTTCGAGTAGTTTCTGGTTATACAGAAATCTAGAAGATGAAAGTATTTATAAATTACTCAAAACCAGAAAACACTCAATTTAAAATTTTACTTTTGATATTACATTTTACATAGTGCAGTAGATGCATGCAAAAACGGGTGCAAATATAAAAAAAAATCTGTAAAATTTATTTTGTTCGCACCATTCTCTCCTTCACAATTTGCTCAATTTCAGCCAAATCTGCCGAAGTCGCGCCCTCTAGCGACTTTAATGTTAGACTAGAAACCTGCAGATGGAAGAGAACTGTTAAAATATGATATGAGAGTTACTTGTTCTGTGTGTTGTACGTGGTGTAAAGGTCACATAATAGTGGATCAATAAATTGGTGGAATTAGTAGGTGTATAGAAAATACCATTACATTTTCATAAAATTTTTACCATATACTTGAAAGGCTCACTGATGTGCATCTGTTTGGTATTATATCTTTCTTGAACAAACACTTTCTAACATACATGTAAAATTGAACATAATGGCATTGCCATTTTTTTATTTGCTATGCAATGGTATTTGAAAACCTATGCTCACTAAATTTTTTTCACATGCATTAGGGGAAAAAATTGAATTTTAACATTGTGCTGCACTAACACAAAAGCGGCAATCAAAAGTAACTTACACAGACCTTAACGTGTGTTAAGGTCAATTGTAAATTTTTATCGCGACGATTTTTTTTTGATTTTTTTCCGTCAACAGACAATTTTTCCTCCACCTTCGAAAAATATGTTTGAGTAATTTTTTGAGAATGTTCACTCTAGAGTTGTCAACAATCTTCTGCTTTAAATGTTTGATACCATTTGAAGGTGATACCATATTCTTAACGGTACCCCAGAGAAAGAAATTCAATGGAGTAAGGTCAAGCGATCTGGGTGGTCACTGAAAAGGACCACGTGTGCCATCCATCTATCAAGAAAATGTTCATTAAGATATTCCATACCAAGTTTTGAATTATGGACAGGTGCCATTCTGTTAGAACCATAACATTTGTTGTAAGCTGTATTGCCTTTAGCAGAATAGGTAAATCGTTTTGCAAAAATTCAAGATACCTGACTGCTCTCACTGGCGGTTCTTCTATAGGGTCATTTGGTTAATGACCTCCCACATACAGATAAAAAAATAGAGCTATTCATTTTCTGAAGTTTAAAAATATATAATACATATATTTTTAATATTCTTAAAAAATATATTAAAGTTTCTAGTTCATTCTATGCACAATACTATTCAAATATCGAGCATCTACATTCATATTCATTACATTAATTCATTTATAGAATTTAAAAATCTTGGGTCAATCCACAACTTGTCCTCAAAGCTAGCTAGAGACCGAATTTACAACGAATTAAAGTGAAATAGACTTATGCGCGAATAGTCAGAAAGCAAAAGAGACAGAAAACACTGGCGGGGATTATGTCCCTGACACATTTTACGGAAACGGTAACGCACGAACACAGAGAACGTCTGTGCGCACGAAGTTCAGTAGAGCAGTCTTAATGCTGACTAGGTACGCGTTGGTCGGTAAATTCTGTCGCGTTGTTTTTAATGTTTTTATTTGTGAACGTTTTATTAGTAAATCTCTACTTGTGAAATTAAGTAAAATAGTGTTTTTGGTGTTTACTATTAAATATGAGTGTTGTACAAAATATATTAAAACTGAAAGATGGACATAAGTTGGGTTATGAAGACCGAGTGAAATTCAAAGGTGGTGGCTGTCCAAAACCTAATATGACGATAAAGCAAACATCTCTTGATAAGAAAAAAGAAGTTAAAGAAGGTATTTTCGAAATTCAATGTACGATTTATCCGAGTGGATTTGCGGATGCGAGGTAAAAAATGCATTTTTTTGTTTCCCATGCTTGTTATTTGGTGATGATCCTGATCCTATATGATCCAAAATAGGTGTAACTGACTTGAAACATTTAAAAATAAAAGTACAGAAACATTCGCTCGCATCAAGTCATATGAATAACTGTTGTAGTCTAGCAACACTTGGTACAGTTGATATTAGAATGCAGTTAGACAGTGCCTATAGAAAAAGTTTAAAAGCTTACAACGAAAATGTTTCTAAAAATAGATATATTTTAAATAAAATAATAGATAGTTCCAATAAAGTACAAGTAGTTTTTGTGTTTAGATACGTTTTAGACGGTGTTGTATGTGAGAGATTTTGGAAATTTATTCAGCCTCAAGGAAGGACATCGCAGCATTTGACAGATTTAATTTTAAAAGTTAGAATGTCTGAAAATTAATGAAAGTCCTGAAAAATTGATAGCACAAAGTTACGATGGAGCATCAGTAATGAGTGGTGCTTTTGAAGGTGTACAAGCCAAAATTAAAAAAAGTTATCCTTCAGCAAATTTTATTCATTGTTACGCTCATCAACTAAATTTAATTTTATAAAAAGCATCAAGTGATGACAAAAGCATATTTTTTGTTTGCTGATTTACATAGCTTTTCTTCATTCTTTGGAAAATCGCCAAAGAGAACAGCCGTGTTAGATAATGTTGTTAAGGTGAGATTACCTAAAGCAGCTCCAACATGGTGGAATTTTAATACAAAGTGCATAGAGACAGAATTATTAGATTGTTTAGAAAAAATCATTGATAATGAATCAGAAAACAACACTCTAAACCAAGCTATTGGTTTAAAAAACTACTTATAAAATGAACATTTCCTTTACTGGTTAAATTTTTTTCATTTAGTTATGCCTTATTGTGATATATTGTTCAATCAATTACAGAAATATTACATTTCATCGATGTCATAATAACAGTAAATAAGTGTATTGGCGTTTTTAATAGTAAAATTGAAGACATCAGAAATAAAATTTTGAATAACTATTTGGAGGAGACATCTATGCAGTCTGCCCAGAGATGTAAAACGGAAGAATCCAAAAGGAGAATTTCATTAGAAGTTTGTGATATAATTACAATCTGAGATCAAAAACAGGTTTGGCTTCAGTAATCATTTAGCAGTGTCTCAGTTATTTCACGTAGATCGATTTAAAGATTATAAAAAAAGCTTTCCTCAAGATATGTTTAAATTAGTTAAAATGGAGTATCCAGTCATAAATCATTTGAAACTTAAAACTGAATTAGAAGTATTATATAGCCGAGAAGATTTTTCCAATAGCGAAGGTACAGTTGTTTTGTTACAGCTTTTTATTAACAATAATTTGTGCAATACTTTTTATGAAAGTGTCAAACTGTTAAAAATCTTGTGTACTCTCCCTATGACTACCGTCGAAAGTGAACGTTGTTTTTCCACCTTAAAAAGAATAAAGACATTTTTAGAAATACCATGGGCCAGGACAGGTTATCTTCTTTAGCTATGCTTACCATAGAAAGGGCATTAATAAAGAAGATAAAAGACTTTAATGAAAAAGTAATTGACCACTTTGCATCTCAAAAAGACCGGAGGATCGACTTGGAATTTAAATCACTTCAAAAGGTAGGTAATACAGTAAACTTTTCTAATTGACCTCCCTATCTCTTGACCCACGAACCGCCACTGACTGCTGTTAAAGAACGATTAAAGAAATATAGTCCTATGAGATGGCTGCCAACTATTCTACACCACACTTATTTACTCCAAAGTGCCCCAGGTTTTGTACTGGATTTATAATATGAGGATTCACGTATCAGCCAAATAATAAGTATTTTTGCCATTAGGAACTCCATTACTTACGAATCTACTTTCATCAGTTCACAGGATACAATTGAAAAAAAAACTGGGTTGCATGCCGGGACTAAAACACTCACTTGTTGCATAAATAACTATTGAGAGTTATAGCTCATAAACTATTAGAAATACATCTAAAACCACCACTGCGCGACTTGAAGACTTAATTTCCAATTTACGGATAAAACCACGAAGGTGCGAATACGGACATAGGTATGCGCAATGAATGTTTGACCATTAGCTGCGGAGGGGAATCCATAATCGCGATCTGTGCGAGCGGTTCAGCACAGCTGATGCGTGACCGTGTTCGCCCCTTCGTGGTTTTATCTGTCAAGTTACTTTTGATTGCCGGTAATAATTTGTGCATACCTTCTACAATTTCCAAGAAATTAGGCGTGACTGTTGAAGTTAGATCACCCCCCTACGCCCTACATCCTATAGATTTATATATTTATATTAAAAACAAATCTAACTTTTAATGTAGTACATCACCATTATATTACTGTTTTAATATAGCACATTGCATAAAAAAGGTGAAAATTTCTGATGGATGTTCAAGAAAGTCTGTTTACTTATACGAATACGACCGATACTCATATTATTATGGTATTTTTCATTTTTCTATTAATAAAATTAGCAAAGTAATAGCTTTTGTACAAACAATTTCTAGTTGTATTTGCATAATTTCTACCTGGAAAAATGTTTCTTTATTTATTAACAAAGAGATTTTATGATAATTCATTAAAAACCGCACATCCAGACTTACTCTTTTGCATGGATTTTCTTCAATATCCGGTACACCAGGCGGTGGCGACGTTACAAGAATAGGTTCCTGAATAGGTTTCATGGGAGGAGGAAGTTCCAACTCTTCATCTGCATCTTCTCCGCCTCCATTGGCCAATTCGGAACCTAATGATTTGGCACCTTTTAGGGACAGTGGTGGTCTATCTTCGTCTTCTTCACCTTCTGACACTGAAGGTTTATTGCCCATTTCAGATGGTACCTGAAAGGATAAATTAAAACAATTTTAATTTATGACACAAACATTAATGGAATAATATTGCCCACAGAGTTTGCATTGCATATTGTTTGAAAAAGTATGTGCAACAAAAGAAAATAAGTTGAAATACCAAATATTACAAAGCAGGGCTAGTAAACTATACGCAAAAAATGGAAACAACGATACTAGTGTATCTGAATAATTCTTCTTCATCAGTCACCTCTTTTAGTTATTCCTGATCTATCCCATACTGAACCTATGCTACACTGATGAAGAACAATAATTCTGAAACACTAATTTCCGTAGATACATCGTTGCCTTCTTTCTTTTTTAGGTTATATCGCACTAGTCCCGGCTTTTTTTGTAAATTTTGAATATCACTTAATTCATTCTTTAAAAAAGAATGTTATCTAAAAAATCGCAAAAGGACACACGCACCTATTGTAAGTATGAACAAGATTAGCTCAACTTAAAAATAATTGTTTGAAACAATTTTAAAACAAATTCAATTAAATGTCATTATTTGTTTATTTTTGTAATGCAGTTAATCTCTTACAGTTTGCGCAGTTAACTAGGCATAAAATTACACACTCTATCATGTTTAAATATTTACCGATTTATTTGAACTTGCTGATAGATAATTTAAAAAAATCTAGATATTTTTAGTATAGTTGGTTTTCAACTAATTGATAAATTATCAGCACTACACAATTTATGTTTTAACACGGCAGTTTTTCTTCCTTTCAACTTTCAATACTGTTTACTTGAATACAACCGAGTTTAGTTCTCTGCTACTACCTGCCCTGCCCCTTCCCATATGTTTTCCAGGGTGGTTAAGCATAATTTCCTTTTTTTATCACAGTACAGTACTCACTGTTTAGGTCTATACTTTTGCAGGGGCGGTCATATATCTTTTTCAAGGGGGGGGCCACTTCAACAACAAAAAATATAATTCAACACTTACTAAACAAAATTTAATTCTATTAAAATATACAGGGTGGGTTACTGAAAACGAAACAGCCGTATCTTTTGCATTTAAGCCTATTTTTCCGAAAAACGTTCGGACCCGCCGAATTTATTTTCAAGGATGATATTTTCATTTGGTATTTTCACGCCACCAAACCTTACACGGTGGTGGAATCCTCCCCTAAAATTTTAAAAGGCAAGGGAGTCAAGTAGCACACCATTTTAAAGCTCGTTAAATTCTCTTTGTTTGGTTTATACGTGAATGAACTTCCACTAAATATTACGAATGGTAGAGTTACTATGTTTGCAGATGATATGACAATATCTGTATCGACTAGAAGTCTTGAGGAAATTCAGATTGCAGCGATATTAGCTGTGGAACAATTAAATATATGGTGCGATAGAAATAAGTTAATATTAAATAATAAAAAGACTGTATGCTTGAACTTTCAGCTACAAAAATCTCTCCAAGAGAACTTGCTGTTTATGATAAATATAAAGTTTGCAAATGATGTAAAATTTTTAGGAACCTACTTGGACAAAAGATTGTCGTGGAATACTCAAATTGAACATGTTTGCAAACAGCTCAATAGGGCATTTTTATCTATCCTTCAATTAAAAACTTGAAAAATGAATGAGCAAGTACTCTTGGAGGTATATTATTCTTTATGCTATTCATGTATTTCATACAACATTATAAATTGTGGTAGCAACTGAAATAAACACAGTATTTGTAATTCAAAAAAAGAATAATGATACTTATATTTGGGATGAAATATAGAGAAAGCTGTAGAGACATTTTTAAACTGAAAATTTTTTTTAACTGTTCCCAGCATATTTATATTAAAATGTATCACATTTTTTACCACGCATGAAGGTAAATCTATCACTCTCCTCAAGTCATAACTACAACCCTAGACATGGTGATCTCATTTCTATTCCTAACCACATCTAATAATTTCAAACATTGCTTTTATTATTATTCATAGTTTGTTACAATACATTACCGATTGAGATTCATAACATAAAAAAATTGTAGCAATTTGGTAAAAAAAACCAAAAAAATTTCTCGCAGAAATTGGGCACTATAGTGTGCAAGAATTTCTGCATAAAAATTAATACAGTCTATACTTTGTTTTGATATACACAAGTTTTTATTACCTGTGCTTCATATTGATATATTAGTGGCGTTTACTTATTAAATTATAAGTATTTTATATACGTATATTTTATTGCATGTTTATTGTTTCTTATATTTTAAATTCTATTGACTTGATACATTTGTATAGTTTTTGTGGTAAATTAAATAAATAGGTTAGACAAAATAGTCATAGGTTATAAATTAAAATTTTTGATTTTATTCATATAATTTTATTTATTTATTTATTTATGTATGTATATATGTATCAATATGTATTTACATTTACACTTTGATATTGTTTTATATTGACGTCATATTTCGTTGGTTTTATATTTTATATTGACTTGCCAAATATACATTATGTATTCTTTGGTGAATAAAAAAAAAATAAAATAAAAATAATGGTCCTAGTAGCCCAAACATTTCTGCAATAAATTTTCTTAATGTTGTATAATTATTGTTTGCGACAGTTTTTTTTTTTAATATATGAAATATTTTTTTATGTATTTTTGATATATATATGTTAGATATATTTCGAATTATAAATCTATGTTTAGATACTTAAATATTTTTGAAATAATTTGTTTAATATATTTATTTTTAATTATTTCCCAAATATTGCTGATATAGCTTCGCATTATATATTTATAACTTAATATTTTTCTATTGTATATTTATTGTCAATTATTTCTTAAATATCCTTAACATATTTTTAATTATTATTATTTTTTTTATATATTTCTAAATTATTTCTTAAATCTTCGCAATAGTAGTAAATTGGGGAAGCGCCCTAAAATTGTTTTGCTAATTAAAATTACATTCGAACGATACCTCATAAATAAATAGGTTAGACAAAATAGTCATAGGTTATAAATTAAAATTTTTGATTTTATTCATATAATTTTATTTATTTATTTATTTATGTATGTATATATGTATCAATATGTATTTACATTTACACTTTGATATTGTTTTATATTGACGTCATATTTCGTTGGTTTTATATTTTATATTGACTTGCCAAATATACATTATGTATTCTTTGGTGAATAAAAAAAAAATAAAATAAAAATAATGGTCCTAGTAGCCCAAACATTTCTGCAATAAATTTTCTTAATGTTGTATAATTATTGTTTGCGACAGTTTTTTTTTTTAATATATGAAATATTTTTTTATGTATTTTTGATATATATATGTTAGATATATTTCGAATTATAAATCTATGTTTAGATACTTAAATATTTTTGAAATAATTTGTTTAATATATTTATTTTTAATTATTTCCCAAATATTGCTGATATAGCTTCGCATTATATATTTATAACTTAATATTTTTCTATTGTATATTTATTGTCAATTATTTCTTAAATATCCTTAACATATTTTTAATTATTATTATTTTTTTTATATATTTCTAAATTATTTCTTAAATCTTCGCAATAGTAGTAAATTGGGGAAGCGCCCTAAAATTGTTTTGCTAATTAAAATTACATTCGAACGATACCTCATAACGTGTTAGTGTCGCCGCCTATTATGTCAGTACCATGCGACAGTGTAACCATAAGATTATCCGTTACTTATTATTAATGTTATTATTGTTACTACCAATATTTAAACACCAAAATGAGTTTCCAAGAACCATTATTTATATTGTTTTATTGAAATTTTTTTAAAGAATAACAATATTTAGATGAATTTTTAATTTGTTTTAGAAGCATAATAATTATAGAAATAATAATAATTATTTGGGTATTACGTATAAGCATCCTTTCAAACTTATGATAACAATAAACTACCTATAGTTTCCGATATTTTACACTGTCATTCTTATCTGACAGCGCTAGTATAATAATTTTACGTAGTATAAATTAAATATAACACTTTATCGCAAAAATTATTAAAACAACTACCTGTCCTAACTGTATGCAAAAAGATATTGGATTAAATAATAGTTGTTACATTCCAAAATCTCATAAGGTTTATGAGATTTTGATACTTCGCAAACCTCGCTCTTTATTTGTTATTTTGTGCTCACTGAGCTATAGGCAACCAATAATACCTGGTTCTGCATTCCAACGCGCAAGACACTATCGTCACCGTTCCGGTATTCTTTTTTTTTGTTATTCATTGTAAAATACGCCAACTATAAGATCGTAAAGAACAATTTTCATAAGACTAATCTACGATTATTCGATAGGGATATCAGAAATTTGTTCTGAAATTCAAGTCCCCTTGTTTTGGATGAGATGTTTGTTTTTCATAAGATGGTACGTTTATTTCTTTATTTTCTGGGCTGGTTTGTAATAAATGCTTAATCTTAATACCACAATATAGATAGTGTTAAGTATACACGACGCCTATGCTGTCGATGGGCGCCTGCGAGTTTGTATTATGAAAAGAATAAGTACATTGTGTATTAACTATTGTTTTAAAAACATTTATGTAAAATAACCAGAGCATTGGATGAGATAATCGTTTCTGACTTAATATATGTTCCCGAACACGCTTGATTGTGATTCACATGAAAAGCTAAGTTTTCCTAGCGACGCACATTTCACGTTACGCAAGACACAATACGATCGGCGTAAAACGCAGTAGATTTGTTCAATGAGAATCAAATGAGAGCGTTTTGAAAACGTTAGGAAAACGCTCTCATTTGATTCTCACTGAACAAGTCTACTGCGTTTTACGCCGAGCGTATTGCGTCTTGCGTAACGTGAAATGTGCGTCGCTAGGAAAACTTATCTTTAATCGATCTGTTCAATTGTTAATTCCTTTAACTTCATTAAACGTCTTAAATTTAGATATTGTTTTGAGGAATGTTGTGTTCTGGCATATAGCAAATAAGAAGTGAGGTTATGACTTTGTTCTATTTAGGAAATTGGAAGACACCTGTACCTGTAGTTCGTAAAATTATAGTCACTGTTTTAAGTACATCACTGAGTTTCCAGTAGGTGAAAGTTTGATAAGAGTATAATTCAAACGTATTTCTTTAGGGTGCACTCCTGGGGGTGAAGTTTGTATCGTTCTGAACACCTAGGGGCGATGTCCGTATTGTTCTGCACGTCTGAAACGCGGTTTGTTATTATTTTGCACGCTTAAAACTAAAAAGTTACGTACGTGAGCGCTGTATAAGAATTCCAAGTCGAGGAAAGGAGGACGAGTAAGAGTTTAGAGTAGAAGATAAGCAATCAAGAAGTATCTACCTTTATGTGCCGCTGGTAGTTGGTAACTGTATCTTTTTAATTTTTATGATAAGGGAATTACAACCCCATATTTATTTAGTTTATGTATGATAATCTTAACCTCGTGTGTCCCGAAGTAAATACGCTGTGAACCTTCAATGTGGCCACATTCAGGGTATTAAACTTTGTCTTAATCTCTTTTATACATCTTGTAAATAAGGGTTGATTTATTAGCTAAGTACTGTAATTAGTATTTGAGGCACAAGTTATCAAAAGGTAATGTAAATAATTTTGATATGTTTTATTATTTTTTATGAAATTTATTTGAATATAGTCTGTTTCATAGTTGTTGAATTTGATATTTTATTTTTAAGCATCACCTTATAACGAGAACGAACAAATTCGTGGTAAGTTAAAGTTTAAGTAGAGTAATTAATTAATTGTATTAAAATTCAGATAAACGTAAACGCTCTCAGTTCTGAGCTAATTTTTAATTTGTCGGAACACTCATTAACTTACTCGGGCTAAGTGGTGTTTTGACTTGCTACATCCCAACGCCTAGTAGTTTTTTGATCACATACGCTACCCTCTAAGGTAGGGGGTTGAGGAAAAAGGATATTTATATTATAATAGTAGGAGCAAAAAATATTGAGATTAAAAATTTTTTTGACTTACTTGAGCAAGAGTCATTTACCGGATACTTAAAACAGTGGTGTTTTTAAAAAATCACATCTGCCATATCAGTTGCATTACAACCTCCAAATTTAAATTAAATATAGAAAAAAAAATATGGAAAAAGTCTTCAACTGTGATGTTTAGTATTGTATGTATTAAGAATATTTTTGCGATAATTATATGCTTAGGCCATAAAAAAACTCTTTAAACATAAGCTGTAAAAATTATACGTAAAAATGTTAACAAGTTTCCTGTTAAAACAATCTAAAACCATAGAATCAAAAATAACTGCGACGAAAACTGTATAAATATATTTTTTTATTACATTTTCATTGTCCAGTATGTATATATCGTCGGCTGACAATGAGATTCAAAAACGTGTTTACACCAATTATACCGGAGACGCAAAATTTAGTTTTTTTCAAAATATACCTGATATTTTGGATGTATTTTTTCCAAAAATTTTTATTTTGTAATGTACTTAGGTAAAAAATGAACAGTGTAATGAGGAAACTAGTATGTAGATCATCTTTAGATTCCTAGATTATATTATATAAAACTTAGACTTTTGCATCACATAAATAACCTAAAAAATTAAATTATTATTCTAGTTTAAAAGCATTCTAAATTTATTCCAGTCTCTAGGTTTTTAGATTGTCATAAAACTCCCAGGCATGCTTGGAAATAACAGTCTTAAGTTCCTGTAATTGTTGATATTTTTCTTTCATAATTTTAAGGCATCTTTTATGCAGCTTTGGTATTTCAGTGTCAACTTTTATCTTCTTTGGTAATGCTTTCCATTCGTCAGTAAACTTGAACTCGAATTCAATATCTTTCACATACTTCACAGCTACAATGTCTGAATTTGTTGGATCTCCTCTTATAGATCCTGGATGGATTGACGAATAGTATGAAACTATATCAAAGTTTCGGAAAAAATCAAAATTTAGATAATTAACTTTAAAAGGATGGTTTCTTTTAGGTTCTGGACACACGTTCACATAATCTGAAGGCAAGTAAATGGACCTTCCCTTGAGTTTTCTTTCAATCATGGAATGTGCCACAAGAAACTTGTAAAATTGTAACTTTTTTTTTGTTTGCTAAACCAAAGAAGGGCATTCGCAAGTGCATTATTTTTGTTCTGATACCTTTTATAATATATGGCACTATCCTGTAAGTGAGGTGATAAAAGTCAACTGTTAAAACTACCGTATCTTGATATTTTTGATATTCATCTTTGTCTTTTAGTTTTTATATCCTAGCTTCCTTCTTCTTTTTTTGATGTTCTGCGTATATCTCTTTCTCCGTGTTCCCTAAGTCGTAGCTAACACATACGTCACACTGATCCTTTTTTGGCTTATAGAGCAATTTTTTTGTAAGCTCATTTCTTCAAAAAAATAAAAAAAGTGCCGTACATAAAACTTTCTGATTTCCCGTAGTGCAAATTAATTTATATTGCCGATAGACGTCCATCTTACTAAAAAATGTGGCTCTAGATATAATTTAGAAGTTGATGATCGGCAATAATGTGATTCAAGTTTCGGCAGATCAGATAACCATTTAATCACAAACTGTTTTGCAGAAGCTTCCGTTGCAGTTTGTCTCGATTTTAAACGCATTTTTTTTAGCTTGGGAGGAAGAAGTTTTCTCATCGTTGGAACACTGAAAAATGGATAGCCATCTACACACCCAAGGTATTTACAGATGTTTTTTTTGCACACTTGCATCCTGACATTGTTTTTAAAGAGAAAGTAATTATAAGTAAAACTTCTCCTGCTAGTATCATTTTTACGTTTTTTTTTCTTTGAGAGCAATAATATCTATTAAGGAGGAAACATAGGCCTTTTTCATGTCCCAAGTCATCTGCCAAAAGTTCTTGAAAATGTTCGTTCTTATTTCCTCGGTAAATGAATGGCAATTTCTTGTGTTTACTTTTCTACAAAATTTACAGGGTTTTAATTCTTGTTTATTGCTACGAAAGTCTGATGCACAGAACTGAACTAATCGATGGAACGCATATTTCCAAGTAAGTTCCGTAAAATATCCGAAAATTGAATTTTTCGGAGTTGCACGTTTTTGCATCTCAGCCGACGATAAGTAACACCATATTTAGGTTTATTTCGCCTAAAACTTGGAGGTTGATTTTAATTTGTTAAAGGACTTAACAGTTTCTGCGATAAAATGTATTTGTGTATTGTATAATTTATTGTCTACCTAAAACTTTTATAATACAGCATTCAGATAAGAATGAGAGTGTAAAATATAGAAAAGTTAATTGTTATCATATTATGATTGAAAGGATGCCTAAGTAATAATACCCAAATAATATATATTTCCTAGAATTGCATAATACGATTGCAAATAAAATGTTAGACTTTTAAAAAACGTTGCAAATAATTAACTCGAATTTCATAATAAGAATTTTTCTCTGTATAAATATTAATATTATTTATCAGTATAATAATATTTGTTTAATATTTGCAGTAACTTTATTCATTTTATTAGGTATATTTATGGGCGCTGCTTGAGGCAATTCCTGTAGAGAGCAAAACATATTGTTATGTGTTTGCTATCCCCACACAAACACCTATACTCGTTGATTGAAAGTCCAGGTAACACTTACTCACTACTTTATTTGCTAATTAACAATTAACAACAATATATTAATAACTGTCTTAATTATAATCACAGTTGAACACTTATAAGCCTCTTTCTTATTTCTTCTTTACACTCGCTCACGTTTAACTTAAGACTGAGTCTCGGCCCACCGTGCGTCTTATTTATACATCCATTCACACGGTCTAGAACATTCCAGAATATTCCCGGCCGTTCTCGTACAATTCCAGTCTCATCTAACAGGTCTACACAGTCCAGTGGCGTAACAATATTTTAGTCAATCATAATTAGGTGTATGCCGAAGGATACCGTGACATGCGAAAAAATTTCACAAATGGGAGGAACCTAATTGCGTTTTAAGACTATATAAGCAGAAAGGAGATATAATACGTGACATATTTTTTAAGGCCCTACGGGACAATTTGGTACGTTTCATAATTTCATCAGATGATAGAAATACCGACTATTGTTCCGATTTGTTTGAGACTCATGAATATATAATTTTGTTTTTTGCTATATTTTATAATTTTTCCTTTGAAACTTTGCAACTGAAATTCCAGTTGGAGGCAATTGCTGCTATCAGGTGCCCAAACAGCGCCCATGGTTGTATTCTGTGTAGATAATACTTTTATAGCTTCGTAAAATATATCACCGTAAATAAATTACATTTACAGCACTGACAAACGCATTACATACATGCGTCTAACGTACGATACGATGTTTTATGAAATTGCTTACGTTTCTAGCTTGTCTCTTATTTTAGCAACAACCCAAGAAAGTTGGGCCATCTGATATGATGGTGTTACAGTTTCTCATATAAAAATGTTACTCATCAAGTCATAAAATAAAACTGTGCAATCTACGGTAGATCAGCGAGAAACATATTTTAACATAAAATACTTGTTTTACATATAGGTACAGGGTGTTTCAAAAAAACGTACTAACATTTCTAGAGTAGTTAGTACATTTAAAAATAGGCACAGTTTGTTTGATAAACGTATGTTATAATATGAACAGTTTTCGAGATACTGAGTTAAAATTTAATGTGGTTATGTATTCGTGAAAATGGGAGACATTTTGAGCATTTAATGTTTAGTTAGCGGCTCTAAGATTACATGTTTACTAGTTCTATTACTAATGTTTGTTGGTTAATGTACTATAAAACCAAATTAATGGAAAATCAAACAAAACCCAGTCATCGCTTGTTGCTCATGGAGTATGACTTGCCATCTAATCTCAAATGAAAATGTTTATAATTAGAACGCAGTTTGTTTATTAAGCAAAGTCCGCTTGATTTTTCATGTACTGCTTGCCCTAGAAATGCTGATTTTCCGCATTTTGTACTTGGTAGGGTGCCAGATAATAAATTACATCCTGAGATCAATATGCTGTTATCCGAATTAGAAGCAAGGTTTGTATCATAATATAGAGGTCTCGACAGTTGTATAATCAGTAAAGTTGGCATGTCGTTCAGTGGTGCAACAGCAGGTATATAGATATCTGGTGTGGCAATGACCAGCCGGCGGACAAATCAAAGCGAGCCGCGAAATTAGTCTATTGCTGTGTGTCATAGTGTTTACACGCTAATTCATTCCTCTCCGTTGTATTTTATGTTGTATTGTTGATAATTTATTTGTTGTATTTTATTGTTGATATTAATTTAATAATAAAATATGTCAGACGTGCGCACGGGTAAAAAACGGCCATACGCTGACAGTGTGAATAAATTTATCAGTGAATTCCCCGATTTATTCTATAATGGTGCTACAATAATTTGTAAGGAGTGTGAGACAAACCTGATGTGCTGGGATAAATATCATTGTATACGTCACGTAAATATTGTACAGCATAAAACTAAAAAAAATTGCGAGCCTTCGAAAATACAGTTTATGTTCGATTTACTGTTAATGCTGACTGCGTGTGACGTTCCGCTGTAAATACTCGATAAACAACTATTTCGGGCGTTCTGAAATAAATACAATCCCCAGGTGACATCATCAAGTGCGCAACGTTGCGTAACTATGTACCAACTGTACGCGAAGACATTATAAATAAGATCAAATGTGCATTAAAAAGTGCACGGCTGTGATTATGTGTTGACGAGACGACAAATCGTAAAAAAAAATCTATTGTAAATGTTATAGTACGTGTACTGGACCCTCTTAAACCGGCATTTCCACTATTACTAGCTAGCAAAAGGCTAACAGAGTATACTGGTAAAACAATTATGCGGGTGGTGCTGGAGAAATTTGATTTGTCAACAAGTCAAGTATTGACGATTGTGACCGATGATGCCGCGACAATGCGTTTGATAGGCCGTTTTTTTCAAGAACAGGGTTGTAGGTTGGTACATATTACGTGTAAAGTGCATGCTTTACATCTTGTGGCAGAAACTATTCGACAAAGTTTTTCAGAGGTAGATGCATTAATAGCAAGTACAAAAAAGTGTTTCTTAAATTTCCTAAACGTCTTCGCGCATTTCACAGCAAGTATCCCTGTATTCCCGAACCACCACAGCCGATTCTTATACATTGGGGAACATGGTTAAAGGCAGCTTTTTATTATGCAGAATATTTACAATAAATAAAAGCTGTGATAGGTTCTACAATTCAATCCTGACGAGGCTGCAGCTATTAAGGAAATCCAGACAAAATTTGAAGATATTTCCGTTGAAACAGCTTTAAAAACTATTTACAAGATTACATGACGCCATAAAAAACTTACAAAACAGTGCGTTGTCGTTAGCGGAATCACTGTAAATAGTGAACGAGGTAAATCGACTGCTACACGGTGTTAGAGAGAAGTTTGCACGTGTTAAAGCAAAACACCGGTTTTACCAGGTTAAGACAAATTTCTGATAATACTGATGGTAGCTATTCCAGTGATGAATTTTGCGTACAACGTAATTTGTTGAGATTAATTTTTCTTAGTTTATAAAACAGAAAGTGTGTGTAGAAACTAGAAACACAGTTGATTTTACGACTGTTTGTGTACGCTCTTTAATATATCGGCAGACTCATAAAATAATATTTCTGTCTACAAATTCATCTGACGTGTTTGGCACATGGGCTTCACAGAGTTGCCGAGACCGTTAAAGAATGTTATTCTGATGTCGACAGACTCATATTAAGTGTAAATTAAGTAACACTGACGTAGTTTTCCACGAAACAACAAAACACTATATACAGCACTCGACGCGCATTTCGCCAACCAAGTTGGCATTATCTGGAGATGATTAAAACTAAGGTTATGTTAACAATGTACCCTATGTATACCTATCATTATTATTATTAGTTTGTCCAACATACTTTTGATAACGGTCCTTACGGCTAATTTCGTAAATTCCTGACTTTTCGTTTGTTTCAATTTTGTCTTTTGGATTGTCTAAAAGTTGTTGTAATTTATTTCCCGATGAATGAACCACTGTCATACCTATATCTTTAAAAATCTTACCAATACCACGAGTGATTCGAGGATCAAATGGAATCGACACAAATTTCGAATTTTCTTTTTCATTTTGAAAGGTCGAGGAATTACGAAGTGACTCTTTAAATTCAAACTAGATTCAAAGATCATATGGCCCATCTCAAATATGGTAGAACAGATAAATCTAGTGTTGCCCAAAATGCGTTTGAGAACAACCATAAAATAGATATTAGCAATTTAAGATTAATTAGGAACGCAACAAATATTAGACAGCTGGATGCATTTGAAAGCTTGAAAATCATAAATTGTAAAAATAGTATGAATTGTGACCGAGGGACAATATCAGGTATCCGGCTTTATTGGTTAGTGGGGTCACGGTTCACCGAACCGTGACAATAGCTTAGGTATAAATAGGGTACATTGTTAGCATAAGGTTAGTTTTAATCATCTCCAGATGATGCCAACTTGGTTGGCGAAACAAGCGTCGAGTGCAGTATATAGTGTTTTGGTGTTTCATGGAAAACTACGTCAGCGTTCTCTTCGCATCAAAGGACGCAACCCATTCCAGGACTGTAAATACAGTGTTTTCAAAAGCGCTAAGCACGTAAGGTTGTTTTGCGATACTGTATTAACAGGCAGCCTTTACCCAGGCTTGCTCTTAATACAACACAAATTTTGAGAAAGTAAAAAAAGTAGTACAATAACCAAAGACTAAAGATGCAATTTCGCGTGCTCAGCAAGCTTTTATGGATCTCCAAATTCAAGAATATCTGGCTTATATTAATGGGATTTCTTCAAGAATTCCTTACCCATCCGTAGTCTTGAGAGGAGAACAACAACAGAAGAGTTTTCTGTCGTGCACGCACTAGATCATCGACTCTTTTCCAGTTGGCAATTCGAAACAGTTTTACACAATAATCCAGGATTTATCACTCACTCTCGAGTTGTGAGTCTTTTTACAAGAAAAAAAGTAGACTTTTCATTATCCAATCTACGTGTCATATTTAAAACATTTTGGGTACTTTAAATATGCCTCTATTACATCTGTTGATGTTAAAAGATCGTTTTATGCGTGTTCTTGGATTTTTGACAAGAAAAGTTTTACGTCTGAACATTTAGAACAACTCATTAATTTTTATTATAGTGCCGCCACAAATAAATAGTATTGGTGCCCTAAGTGATGTATTGTGTAAATTCCACTAAGTTCTGGCATCTTCAACTGATTGTATCATTTTGCGCGTGGAATACGTATGAACTTTCTCTCTGAGTCTGCCCCTCATATTTGTGAAATTGCAACAATCTCAGATCCGAGCTCTGCTAACCACAAAGCACAAAATTTGTGGAAAAGTTTCGCCATATAAGGCTTGCTGCAGATATTAGTTCACCAACCATACTGCATTTATAATTAGACTTTTTTATTCAAATGAGTAATATTTATTTACTTACGTTTTGTAAGAGAGACGACAAACGTCTGAAAAGTTTCCTCCGCATTTTTTTGTTACTTTCTGGAATCGCAATCCACCAAAAACACTTCACAACGGACCAAAAGTGGTACTTAAACTAACATTAAAAGCTAACACTTGTGAAAATTGGGATGCCCGCGGTTTTACTGAAAAAAACAGATAAGCACTGACTCACAGAAACGGATACGCGTACGATAAATTCCGATACATCGCATCGAGTATAATGTGTCGTGATTTATTAATAACCAAATATTTGTAAATATCTTATTTACGCAGTACGCGATATATATGCTACAAACTGAGGAATTTTATTTTGTGATTAACCTAAATACGGTTACAAAAGCAATTAAATGTAGGTATGTATATAAAAATCTAATGTTATGTGGTATTATTGATAAATAAAATGTGCGAAACATGACTAATGATTGTAATATACGGAGAGAAAGATTTAGTAATGTACTGATGATTATTTTTATAGAGTTTACCGATATTGGGTATAACGAGCACGTTAACAAACAACGATCAGTTTTTACTACTTTGTGGTATTTGATGTTTTCATAAATCATAACGAGAGTTGGCATTTCGATCCGCAAATCATGGGCGGTGCCTTGTAGAGAAATACCCAAAGTACGTAAGCGAGACTTGTTTACTATTTTAGTTTACTGTTAAGTGTCGAGGTGTCAATAACGTAATTTATTTCTCTCCATTGTATTGTTGATAATTTTATTTTTTGTATTTTATTCTTGATATTAATTTAATAATAAAGTATGTCAGACCTGCCCAAGGGTAAAAAGCGGCCATACGCTGACAAAGTGAACAAATTTATCAGTGAATTCCCGGATTTATTCTACAATGGTGCTATAATAATTTGTAAGGTGTGCGAGACTAACCTGATGTGCTGGGACAAACGTGATTGTAAACGTCACGTAAATTCTGTGCAACATAAAACTAAAAAAAAAAAATGGCAAATTCGACAACACAGTTTACGTTCGATTTATTCTTAATGCTGACTGCCTGTGATGTTCCGCTGCACATACTCAATAAAAAACAATTTCAGGAGTTCTGGAATACATACAATCCCAGGGTGACGTTACCAAGTCGCACAACGTTGCGTAACTATGTACCAACTGTAAGCGAAGACATTGTAAATAAGATCAAATGTGTACTAAAAAATACAAGGCTGTGGTTATGTGTTGACGATACGACAGATTGTAAAAAAATTCTATTGTAAATGTTATAATACGTGTACTGAACCTTCTTAAACCAAGATTTCCACTGTTACTAGCTAGCAAAAGACTAACTGAGTGTACTGGCCAAACAATTACGCAGGTGGTGCTGGAGACGTTAGGAAAATTTGACCTGTCAAAAAGTCAAGTGTTGATGTTTGTGACCGATGGTGCCGCAACAATGCGTTTAATAGGCCATTCTCTTCAAGAACACGGTTGTAGGTTAATACATGTTACGTGTAAAGTGCATGCTTTACACCTTGTGGCAGAAACTATTCGACAAGGGTTTCCAGAGGTAGATGCATTAATAGCAAGTACAAAAAAGTGTTACTTAAATCTCCTAAAGGTCTTCGCGCATCTGATAGTAAGTGTCCCAGTATTCCCGAACCACCACAGCCGATTCTTACATGTTAGGAAACATGGTTGGAGGCAGCATATTATTATGCTGAATATTTACAACAAATAAAAACTGTGATACTACAATTCAATCCAGACGAGGCTGCAGCTATTAAGGAAAGCTAGACAAAATTCGAAGATGTTTCTGTTGACACAGCTTTAAAGACTATTCACAAGAACTATAAAGGATTACATGACACCATACAAAACTTACAAAACAGTGCGTTGTCGTTAGCGGAGTCACTGCAAATAGTGGACGAAGTAAGTCGACTGCTACACTCTATAGGTGACGCAAAAAATGAGCCCGTTGGAGAAAAGTTCGCACGTGTGTTAAAGCAAGACACCAGTTTTACCAGATTAAGACAAATTTGTGATGATACTGATGGTGCATCTGCAGATC
Organism: Rhamnusium bicolor; assembly: GCA_029963845.1. Lineage (NCBI taxonomy): Eukaryota > Metazoa > Arthropoda > Insecta > Coleoptera > Cerambycidae > Rhamnusium > Rhamnusium bicolor. The sequence continues at coordinate 134,029 of JANEYF010002186.1, read as the reverse complement.
CGTTAAGTGAGTTCAAAGACTATTTTAAGTATGCTTGTATTACATCAATATATGTCGAATGGTCGTTCTCAAAATATAAGCATATTTTTTCATCACGGCGAACATTACTCTCGTAGACAACCATAGAAACATACATGATGCTGCAAAGTTTTTACACATATTTTCCAGTCTGTGATAACCACGCTAGTTAAGAGGGTAAGTTGTGCATACATTGTCATAAATTGTAACAGTTTATTGCTTTTATTACTAGTTAATTTCTTTTCTTACACTTACTATGGTGCGTACGTCTATGTCCTGCGGTGCATTTTTGCCAACTCTAATCATAACACACATAATTGCAGTTGTTCATGACAATATGATGTCTTTATATCTATTATATAAGATATACAGTATAGAAAGAGCAATAGAGAAATGTACCATTTTTTTAAATTTCGACAACAGAATTTTTAATTTGCTAAACAAAACTGCAATTAAATGAAAGAGAAATATTATAGGCACTGATGATGATTCGTATTGGTGACAGAACACACACCCAAACAGAAGTATGCTAATTATTAAGTGAAATTTGCCCTAATCAACAGTATATTTCGCAATCAATGGTTAACAGAATTTAATTCAAATTTAGGCATTTACGTCATGTCAGAGATGTATCTCGTACTAGTCGTCGTCCTTCGACCAGAGAATATGTACAACTTTATGTATTACTCGCTGTTCAAAAACATCTTCATAGAAGTGTCAAAGTAATATTATTTTAATTTTAATATTGCGAAAACTACTGATTTCAGAATATTTATTTTCATAGAGTGAAATATCATCGCTACAAACTGCTTTTATTGCATAAGCTGCCGGATGACGATTTTGACAGAAGACTACAATTTTGGTATCACCAAGATGGTATTCCTCCAACGTATGCTAACACTTGGATCAAACTTTCCCAAAATAGATGGGTAGTAAAATACTTATAGATTGGCCTGTAAGGTCACTAGATCTAACCCCACTCGATTTTCTCTTCCAGGGTTACTTAAAGATGTCTACAAAGAAGAGGCCTAACATCACACAGGAGACTTATAGTGAGATATAATTTGGCAAAAACATGTCTTACTCCGCCAGCTGTCATTACAAATGTCCAAGAAAAGTTTATTTTCCGTTTTGGATACTGCCAATCGGTCAATGAGGCATTTTTCGAACATTTAATTCAGTTGATTTATCATTGATTGGATATTGTTGGAGTGACAACATTTTTTATTTTAAATAAATGTTTTTATGAACTTACCTACGTTACTGCCTATTAGACAGCGACATGATGCTAGTGCGCCGCAATTAACCAATGATTACTAATGTTCAGTGAAAAAATATTCTTTCTTCCCACAACACTGATTTATTTAATTATACAATATAATTATTGGGCGCAACGAAAGGTTACACAGCCCCACAAAAAAAAAATTTCTGACCTAGCAACGAGACGAGTATATCCATATGTATTTTTGATCGCTGATTCCGAATCCGGGGTCAAAAAAATTCATACACCCCCCAAAAAAAGAATTTTAGAGCCAAAAAAACACTCCCTGAATAGGGATATGAGATAATGCTCTGAAAATGATGTTATCATTTTAATCAATCGTTTTGTTTAATATTTTCGGGAAAATTTGAATGTATTACGATAAAAATAAAGGTAAATTACAGCGTTCATCCTATCGGTATGAAACGCACCCTCATAGAGGGTGAGAACCACCCTCATCTGCCACCAAACCAATTGATAACGACAATGACTGAAAAACATTTAAAAATGTTTAAGTTTCATTAGGTTTGCAATAAACTGACGTAGAATTCACGTAATACCCCTAAACTACCCCTATATCGTTATGAAAAACAACCCTTAACTTCACATGATAGCAGACTACTGTTGGTCTCTGAAAAGAGACACGAAAGAATAACACAAACGACAGTCAGTAAGAAGATCGTTTGAAAATAAAGTTAAAAGATACCATAAAAAAAAAGATAAAAAAAAGAAGAATTAAAAGCTACTAACGTAAGAGTACTTCTCACCCCCTTCAGGGATGCGTTTTATACCCAAATGGTGTTAAGATTGGTGAAAAATGACTGCTAATATCCTAGCCATAAGGATCTCTGCAAATAAGAACATCCATATAATGAAATCGTTATCAAATTTTATGTTTTTTCCTTTCTTTTTTCTGTAATTGAAGTTAAGGGTTGTTTTTCATAACGCTATAGGGGTAGTTTTGGGGTATTACGTGAATTCTACGTCAGTTTATTGCAAACCTAACGAAACTTAAACATTTTTAGATGTTTTTCAGTCATTGTCGTTATCAATTGGTTTGGTGGCAGATGAGGGTGGTTCTCACCCTCTATGGGGGTGCGTTCCATACCGATAGGGTGAACGCTGCAATTCACCTTTATTTTTATCGTAATACGTTCAATTTTTCCAGAAAATATTAAACAAAACAATTCAGGGGTGTTTTTTTGGCTCTAAAATTATTTTTTGGGGGTGTACGACTTTTTTACCCCGGATTCGGAATCAGCGATCAAAAATACATATGGATATACTCGTCTCGTTGCTAGGTCAGAAATTTTTTTTTTTTTTTGTGGGGCTGTGTTATTATTATTACATCATTATTATTATTTGTATTGATATACAAGGTGTGGAATGTTTTCTTTTTTTATGAAAAATGACATTATCAAAATGCCTTCCTTCGCGTCCCTATACCTTCTCAAGACGGGACAGGAAATTTTCGATAACTCGCCGACATAGTGCTGGCTCAATTCTCTGGACTTCTTTGTGAACCCACGAGCGAAACATCAAAAACTCCTACATTCTCCCATTGTCGTCAATACTGTTAGGTATGGACGACAATAAACGCATTTAGCACCATGCGGCCCTTACTGTTATGAGACCACAAATGATGGTGCACTCACTGCTACATCTGCTCGATATAGGGACATGCTGGAGAATTCTTTGTGACCAGAAATTCAAAATTTTGCTGGATTAAATTGAGACACTTGGTTCCAGCAAGATGGAACCACAGCCTAGTCCGAAAAATTGTCAATGGAGGCCGATTGGGCCATATTGCCTGAAAATGTGATCTCCAAGCAGGGTGACATTCATAGGCCGCCCAGAAGTCCCGACTTAACGCCCATGGATTTTTCCTATGGAGTTACTTGAAATCAAAAGTCTACAGTGAAGCTCACAGAATTTTGCATTTGCAATTTTTTGCAATTAAATGCCAGAATTTGTGAAGAATTGGCGAGTTATCGAAAATTGCTGGTCCCGCCTTGAGAAGGCGACACGTGAAGGAAGGCATCTTGATGATGTTATTTTTCATAAACAACTTTCCCTACTTTGTAGATTGAAAACAAAAAATATTTGAAATTAATAAAATAAACGAGTTTTATTCATTCAAAAAGAGGAAAACGTTCCAGGACACCTTGTACATATTAAAATTTAAAACAACTAAATATATCTTTCATTGACAATGACATATCACAGATTTAATTTGTACTTGAATGTGGTACCGGTTGTGGTGAGTGATATTTCTGGTTATGCCTGATTTCCAATTTGAGTCCCATATCTCCAGACAAAATCATTATAGTCATATGGTCAATAACATGGCAAAATCATGATATTGCGAATGACTAGAAATTATCTGACTAAAATATGTGTAACAATACAAACATTGTTTATGACCTCTTATCTTATAAGCTCATATCAAAATCACTTGTAGATAAATCTTTGCAATACAGCGTTCTTACAGCCAAACATTACGATTGTCAAAGAAAAAGTTGCTCACCAAATTAATCTTCAAACAATTAAATAACAATATTTAAATAAAATTTACAAGGTATCTCGAACTTCAGCTTCCAATAAAATCTGAGCACAAACTTTCAGGCATAAACCCTCACTATAAACTATATACATATACAATGTTTTAAAATGTCTCCAGACGACTGCACCTGAACGTAATGGGAGGAAGTGACGTTCAATTAAGGCGGCAAAGCAAAGCAGTTGACAGACCTTGATCTAATTCAATATAAGCTGAATGTTGATACCGATTACTATTTTGATTTATACGAAAAACTAAATCTGCTTACTGCTTATTTTAGAACGTTCTTAGAAAAATCGGAAATAAAAGCAGGACGAAACTAGAAAACTGCGTCACGCAGAACGAAACAAAATTGTGTTTAGTTTTACCCCGAAAACCCTTACGACGATTTCTTCTATTTAGTCAGCAGAAACACTAACAAATTTTATTTTATTTACTGTACTGGATGTTCCCGAAACGTGTAAACTATTTAGGAGTATATTACAGAAAGTAAAGTTGGGATTATATTCTATGCGTTACTGAAGATATATATTTGACATATTTTCCTTGGAAATTTGAATCACATCATTAACTGCTTACGAAATGAGCTGTAAGGATTGCAATCAGAAGTATATTGGACAAACGAGACGATCCATTCAAACTAAGTTTAAAGTGCATGTGGCAATTCTTCAACGAACCGTGACAATAAATTTAATGATATATACAGGGTGTTTCACCAGGAACTGCATCGATCGATATAGGGAAAAGTACGCACCAGTAAATTTTGAAAATTTAGGGAGCTACTAACGGCAGTGTGACCAGTCGATACCAACTTGCTTATTTTAAATAGAACACCCTATATATTTTAGGGTTTTCGAAAAGAGCATAAAATTCTGAATTAAAAACATGTAGTATACCCTATGCCTAAACCCAGCCGTTTCAGAGATATTTGACATTTTAAAATAATTTTGACAGGTGTAATGGTTTACAACAACCTTTATAACTTTCTTCGTGTAAAAGATACTCACTTGCTTTTTGGTATGCAGAAAGACCATAAGACGAGCTACGCTCTACAGTTTAAAGAAACTCAATAATAGTATACCAAGTGTTCCATTTTTGCCGTTACATTTTGTAAACTTCAAACCGCTAAAACTTGCTTAAGTCAAATGGAACACCCTTTATTTTTTGACATCAAGTTGTGTATAATTAAATTCCTTTTTTTCTGATATAAGCATTGTGGGGTTACAACTTTTTGAAATATTTGCGATTTTCTTAGAAATTCAAGAATTTTTAGTAAAAATGTTATCAAATTAACCATGATTAGAAACGATCAGTAATGTCAGTCATTCTCTCCTGTCAAAAAATGCCACCGGGTTTAAATTACACCCACCAAGTTTGTTTATTATTTATGGTGTTAAGGTAATATTAAAAACTTGTAGTACATTTGCTACTCGATAACCACAAAAGCGGAAAATAACACTAAACAGTGTAACATGCCTATTAATTGGATTGAAGACACTTTGCATAAACTAAAATACTAAGATAATATCAACTAAAAACATAATTCCATTTTAATTTAATAATTGTTCAAAATTCCGCCTTCGAACCTACACACATTTTTCGCACCTTCGGATTAGTTCTTCATGGGTAGCTCTTCTAATTGAATCCTGTGATAAGTTTTGAAATGTATTTCTTACTCTCTACATACAATCTTCAATAGTTGTTAATGGGCTCTCATAAACTTTATTTTTAATAGTTCCTCAAATAAAATAATTTAAAATAGATTAATCGGGTGAGCGAGGCCATAGGAAAGGTCCATTATTGGTGATCCATTGATCATAAAAAATTAACTATACATATTAGCAGAAGAAGAAATCTTTATAACTTACTTTTTAAATTTACCTGATAAAATTCTAATCCCACCACTCTATCGTTTCTTATGGCACAGTAAACATTAAACTGCCAACTTTCTTGAAAATTTCGCTCCCTGGACACATGAGGATTCGAGTTACTCCAATAATGCGAATTGTTTCGATTAAAAAGTCCATTTTTGGTAAATTTAGCTTCATCTGACCATATAATATTTCCCAAATAACAATCGTCGCCTTTATTAGAATAAATTCCCAAAAATTTTCTCTTCTTAGGAAATCTGTTTCTTTTAATCATTGAACCATTTGGAACAAAACGGGTGAAATTTATATTTAATTAAGATTCTGTGAACTGAATCCTTGCATAGTCCCGATTCCAGAGCAGCTTGTCTTAATCCCACAATTGCTATTTATACGTTTTCGTCATCAACAATAGGCTTCCGCTTTTGAACTCTTGCCTTGTCAGAGCCATAGTTTTTAAAATTATCCAGTATGCGTTTTACAGTGTTTGGTGACGGTTTCCGTTTTTGTGGATATCGAGTAGCAAATGTACAAGTTTTTAATATTACCTTATCACATTCTTCATTAATAATAAACAAAAGTCTTCGTGGGTGTATTTTAAACGCGATGGCATTTTTTGATACAAGAGAATGACTGACATTACTGATTGTTTCTAATCATGGCTAATTTGATAAAATTTTTACTAAAAATTCTTGAATTTCCAAGAAAATCGCAAATATTTCAAAGTTGTAACCCCACAATGCTTATATCAGAAAAAAAGGAATTTAATTATACACAACTTGATGGAAAAAAATACAGGGGGTTCCATTTGACTTAAGCAAGTTTTAGCGGTTTGAAGTTTACAAAATGTTACGGCAAAAATGGAACACTTGGTATACTATTATTGAATTTCTTTAAACTGAAGAGCGTAGCTCATATTATGATCTTTCTGCATGCCAAAAAGCAAATGAGTATCTTTTACACGAAGAAAGTTATAAAGGTTATTGTGAACCATTACACCTGTCAACATTTCTTTTAAAAGTCAGATATCTCTGAAACGACTGGGTTTAGGCATAGCCATGTTTTTGACTGAATTTAATGCTCTTTTCGAAAACCCTAAAATATATAGAGTATTCCATTTAAAATAAGTATGTTGGATCGACTTCCGGTATAACCGGAAGTGCCAGATGCTTGTAATTATTTTAGTTGGATTGACCACACTGCCATTACTAATTCCCTAAATTTTCAAAATTTTCTGGTGAGTACTTTTCCCTATATCGATCGATGCAGTTGTTGGTGAGACACCCTGTCAGTTCAGTTATAACTCCAGATAATATCAACATATTTGGCAAATCGCACTATTATTATCTTTACGAAAATTATTTTAGTGTTAATGGATTTACGATAATTAGGTAGACATTTTTCTGGACATGAATCACTTTCTGGGCATAAAGTAAACAGTAAAAGTGTGCATCAACAATGTCATTTACCCTTCACATATATATTAAAGAAACGGGGGCCCAGTATAGACCCCTGTGGGACTCCAGCAGTAGCGGTGTATTCGACAAACTTACAACTATTGTAACATATATACTGTAATCGATTTAGTAAGACATGAAGTAAAAGAAGTAATTAAGGCCATGGAAATGCAGTTTATAATGGTCTGTCTGTCTGTCGAATGCCTTTAAATAACATCCGTCTGCATGCCAATCAATTGAGCTATGTACTGCGTAATACACATATATTAGTTACAGTAGAGCGACCTCTTATAAAACCACGCTGCTGAGGTGATAAGGCATTTTTTTACATGTACGAACATGTAGAGAATCATGTCAACGCAATTTGAATGCCTTAAAAAAATTGCATATATTATGTATGTTATTGGTCGAATATTTGTGATGTCCTCTTTATTTTCTTTTTTATCAATAGGACAAAAATTTTGAAGTATTTGCATATAGTTGGAAAGGTATTATTTTTTATTGATAAGTTTAATAATGAAGTGATTACGAGAATGCGTTAGAATTAAAGATAGGAATTCTGGGCAACATCCCAGAGACTAATAATATATTCCGAAAAACGTGCGATATGAAAATAAAAGAACCTCTGACAATTTTGTTTCTTACATATTAAATATTTTGCACCGACGTATTTGATGCGTATATATTTAATTTTTTCGGATTTGCAAAAGGATACAATCACATATTACTTTAATCTGTGACAATATGCCTGAACTCAATTCCACTGTGGCAATATCGAAACTTTTCTATTTCCTTTTTATTTCTATACAAAATTTTTGGAAACTGCGTACTACTACCTGAGGGTATAATCTTCTAGACTGGGACACTCAAGAACAATAAGCTTTACAGTCTTCGAGGAAAAATCACAAAACTTACTGTCATTCACCGTTCACAGAAATATTAAAATTTTAATAGGTTTAAATATTTGCAAATTTTAATAGTTATGTTTTAACCGTTTACTAGTCACACCTATAAAAATATTCGCACTCGAGGGTGAGAACTCTCGTCAATATTTAATGAAACTCTTAGTGACGTTAACATATTACGAGCCACAAGGAAATCGATTTTTTGTATAAAAGCTTGGCGATGTGGAAACATTATTCATATGATATTACACATTTTTTAAATTAAACATTTAATAACAAGTCCTTCATGTGGGATTTTTCAATTTTTAAAGTCAGGGCAATGCCTCAGCGTACGTATATTCATTTAGATTGCCTTCGCTTAGTGTGAGAGCATTTATAAATTTCAAGAAGATCGTCTAGAGCTGATTGCTGAAAAGGAAAATACAGTGGTAAATTGCAATTTATTACCTGAAATTGCACTAGCTTTTAATGGTGGCGTGTAGCGATGAAGTGACACTAGCAATATGAAAGCATTTTTGATTTGAAAAGAAGTGGCTTCGTGATAAATTTAAACCTGTTTTCAAATGAATGTTGATCCATTAACAAAACAATAACGTTAATGGCTGTTTGACAAATACCTAATAGTTACTTTTAACTAAAAACAATACTAACATTTCTTTTAAAATACATTCGAACTTCTATAACTTGAATTACTTAAAATTTTCTGAATATGTTTCTGCGCCTTGATATATACTTCGCTGTCGAAGTAGTTTCTTTAACTCAAATTTTCTCTAACTCGAACAATCTTGGGTGGATTTAGGAGGTTCGAGTTAGAGAAGTTCGACTGTAATTATGTCAAATGGTTTAAAAACATGAACCTATATCACAGACATATCACAAGAGTCAGTGCCTATGTTTTTTTATTTTACATCTTTTACTTTGTTTATTGGACATTTTTATTATTATTTGAAATATAAAAATTAACTAATTTTCTACAATTTAAGACAAAAAAAAAAACACAAAATTTACAAAAAATAATCAAAATTCTCCAAAATGCCAACTTTTACTTTTAATTAAGTACAACTGGTTGAATATTGGAGTCCATGTTAACATTGTACAGTGGCGGATCCAGAGGGGGAGGGGCACGTGCTCCCCTGTCGTTTATTTGACAAAAAAGTTATAAGTTATAAGTTATAGTAGGACAAACCGCTTTAGCGACGAAACGTGCGGGGTAAGACGCTACAGAATGCAGAGCCGGATTTATTTGTATTGCTCGTTCGGTTACTTTTTCAACGTAGGTTTTTGTGATCAATTTAGCTAGGAACAATTTACCAATTGTAGAAAAAAGTATTAACGTGAAATAAAAGTATTGAATTTAAAATATTAACTACACATACAGTAGTTACAGTATTCAAGTTCGCTTAATATAAATTGTTACTGCCTAGCAAGAACAGCGAGGAATTATGAGCATTTCTTGCCAGGAAAGGATGGGTAAGGAATATTAGTATAGAGTAAAGAAATTATTTAAAAAGTAGCAAGAAACCTTTAAATACAAAAAAATATAGTATCAAAATAGTAATAGAAAGAAATATTTTTTCTCAATAAATAAGCTAACAATAAATTCTAATAGTAAAGTTCATTACTACAATGAAACAGAAAGACGTAATTTTGTCGAAATGAAAAAAAAAATAATATTAATAAATAATAACATCCCGAAAAAAGAATATCTCTCAAGCACTGAAATAAGAAAGCGGTAATGCCAACACTTTGTGGCCATATTTCTCCGCTACATATACTTCTCCTCATCATTTTTTTGTTTGCAGGATTTCCAAGAGTTGTGCTTTATTATAATTTTCCTCAGAATAGAGATCATGTTCCATTAAAAAAAAATTGTAACTCCAGCTTAGTAGAACTCTTGTTAGGAATTATATACAGTTGTCTCCAATGGTACTTCGCAGCATTGTCAAGAACAATAATGCTATTCGGTTTTAATTTTGGAATTAGGGTATTTTCAAACCATTCATCAAATATTTCTCCCTCCATGTTCTTGTGGTAATCCACGTTACGTCTTCCATGTTTTTTTCCGCACAGTTTCAATGCATTATCAACCCATCCATCAACTGATCCACAGTGTAATATAATCAACCGAGTCCCGTTATTAGGGTGCAATGAGATTGGTTGACATTTCCTGGATCCATCAGTCCATCCTTTTTTGACGGTGTCATGAATATCATACCAAGTTTAATCTAGATAATAAATTGATCTATTTTCCCTTTTGAATTCTTTTATCACTTCTAGATATGAATCTCACCAATCCAGTATTCGTCTGCTTTCCATAATCGCCATGCGTTTAATAATAGTTAATATTCGAATCAAATTTTTCTCAGACAAGTTCCAAAAGTTTTTTTGGTATATTTTAGATGGTAATCTATTTCTTTTAGTTTTCTGTCTACCACATAGTTTTACCTTTAAAAAAAATCAACTACTCGTATATATATATATATATATATATATATATATATATATATATATATATATATATATATATATATATATATATATATATATATATATATATATATATATATATATATATATATATATATATATATATATATATATATATATATATATATATATATATATATATATATATATATATATGTATCTTCGTATTTCAAGTGGGAGAAGACCCTTTGTTAAAGCTTAAAGACATATTTAATAGTAATTCTGCAGTCATAATTCATATTCATTGAAGAATTTGAGTATTCTTAATAAGAACTCAGTTTTAACTATTTAGGAAGGTTTCCACCACATATTTAAAGAACCATTCCTTAAAAGAACATTTTCATTTAAGAAGATATGACTTATTTTAAGGATATACAAAACAGTATAACAATTAGCAATATTAATTACTGACATTTTCTAAAATGATTTTTTTCCATTCATCAAAATTCCTAACCTGTTTCATAATTCCTGCTAGGTACACGGCACATTTCGCAAAGGGGGAACTGTAGCACTAATTTATCCATTAGTGGCACTAATAAAGAGCAGAACAATAATAAACAGAGCACCTACCTTGATTCTCTTATCGGAGCCAGTCTTCTTGAGTGGCGGCGGCGCGGCCTGTGTTTTATCCACTTTGCCCTGTGACAGCTTCCGGAGCGGTGGCGGTAACCATTTCCGCCTGGAAAAACAAAGGAACAACGGCTTTAATGATGTTATCATATTGAAAAACAAAAGGGCATTAGAGACATGAATAATTGCTTTGATAATTACACAAAGCGGCGCAGTTGTTCGATGCATTTAGGTGTACGAGGTGTGGTCGAAAATAATTGAGTTTTCTGACAATTTACGTGGTTCGGGAATCACTTTTTATTTTATTAAGTAAATCCAAATTCTGACACATTTCGACAACAACGAGCATAATATGTAAATTTTGATTCACAATGGAATTACTGATAACGTAGTTAAATAAGACCTCTTAATGGTCTCTGTCTCTGTTTTTCGGAGTATAATATTTCTACATATCTTGTAATCAATAAGTCCAGAAAATTCTTAAGCCGGCTTAAGACGCCATCAAAAAAAATAGCTGAAAAACATCTATATCTCAGAAGTAATACTTAAATTTTCATAATTTTTTTGTTTATAGATAGAAATTACTTAGAAAATATACCATAAGTCACGGTTCCGCGGATCATATTTACTTGTTGGCACGCTAACGGTGCCGTATAAATCTATTCTTTTTTTAAATAAAATAAAACTTAATTTTCATTTATTAATACTGAACAGATATATTTGTCACTTTTTAATCGTGATTATCTGAAAATTCATTGTGTAGTTCTTAAATTGTTCCAAATGAAAGTAATGGAACATTAATTTGTGATTCGATTTGCTGAAATTTCAACTATCTTTCACAAAAAGTAACGCAAAAATGATTTTTTTTAAAAATCCGACATTTTATTTGCTTCGTATTTCTATTGGGTATCACATAACGATCCTTTCAAACTTAATATGATAAATAAAACACCTGTTTCTTACATTTTACACTGTAATTCTTATCTGAATGTGCTAGTATAAAAGTTTTAGGTAGATAATAAATCAAATAAGACACTTCAAATACATTTATCGCAGAAACTATTAAAACAACTACTTCATCTAGACGCAAGATATCACTGGATTAAATACGAGTATTCGTAGTATTAGAAGCAAACAAATATTGAGATTAAAATAAATACAATGATAGAATAAAATACTTTACGATAGAATAAAATACTTTACTTTGTTTTTTATCACTGTTTTTTATTGTAAGTAAACGTTACTGCAATTTCGACACTTAACGTGCCATTTTCAAACATTCATAACAAGTGAAGAAGACATAAAAATAAATTTTTGCAGGTTTATACCTATAAAGTCGACCGGATTATCTAAGTATTTAAAATACAAATGAGATTACGGAAATTTTACAAATTCAATTCGGATTAATCAAGTTTTTATATACCTTGGGGTGACCGGATATCTAAGCATTTAACAATAATAACTAGGTACTTAAACATTTTTAATAAAAATTCAGATACGGAAATTTTACAGCCTAAATACATCACAGAGAGGTGTGTGATATAGATCCAACTGGTCGTTAAGAAGTTTATTAAGTTCACTGTGATTATATTTGAATATTCCTAAAGACTCGAACAAATTTAATTTAAAGCTCTTTTCTTGTATATGTAAAATATTTAAGTTCCAAATTTTGGAAAAGTGTGACTAGATTCTAAAAATGGTTTGAAAAAGTTGAATCAGTTTTATTAAGTCTAAAAGAACGTATATGTTCATTATACCGAATTTTACATGTACGACCAGTTTGACCTAAATAAGTGGCATTACAATCCGGGAATGATAATTTATAAACTCCAGATTTCTCCAGATTAGCAGATTATCCCTGTAGATTCTCACAACCATTTGCCATGCCCAATGATGTAAGCCCTACAGCGTAACCTATATGCCAAATTTGAGCAAAATATCTCAAAAACTGCAGGAGCTATAAACAAAAAAAATCTTATAATTTCAACACCCTCTAGATCAGTAAAGAAGCGTTTGCGGACCTATGTTTATATAAACTATCAGTCATGAAATAAGCCAAAGAATTACCCTCTTGCGTATGTTCATGATATTTAGGAACACCTTGTATATTGAGATTAAAACTGGCAACATGTGAACTTCAATTTGCATTATTTACGATTTTTCGTAAGAAACTGCCCTGATCACTGATCAGATTTTTTGCATCATTTTTTTAATAAGGCCGTCTATTTACATATTAGTTTCTCGTCAAAAATTTTAAGAAAATTCTTAATGAACTAATAATAAAGAAAGGGCATTTTAAATCACTCAAGTGCATTCGGAGATGCTCTAGTGAACACGCCGGCCATTTTTACAAAATGGCGGCCAAAGGAGTTCAGAGATTTTATCAGACATTTGTTTAGTCAATGCTCCCATGAAGAAGTGTCAAGTATGTGAAGCAAAAAAAATCATGGTCCTCAAATCATTCCTAGATATTTCGCTATTTATTTGAATTGTCTGTGATTTTACCAGTAAGTATGAAGATTTCAGTAACCAACAATCTGTAAATTGCTCTTCCCAGAATCAGCAACTTATTTTGACTATAATGACAAAATTATTTTTGATTATTATGGCCAAATTATAATACCGCGATTTGCAAAATTTATTTCAGGAATATGTTAGGAATCCTCAAGATGTTTACATATCTCACAGATGCTCCAGAATAAGAAGGATTTCAGTTCAGTTTTTCAGATACTTCTCTGAAAAACTAAATAGAATAATTCTGTTTACTCTAAAATAGCAAATTTTTCTTGATTTAAACGAAGTTGTAGCTTTTAAAGAATCTTTGCAGCATTTTGTCCCGCAAAATATGAACCATTGCTTATAATTTTTAGTAAAACGAAATTGTTACATCAGATATGAAATAATTGTAATAATAATAGCAATAATAATAATAATAATAAACCACAGGGAGTTACTAATAGAGAGATAAAAACATACAAGTAGTCCTTCTCGACCATCAAACCAAGATGATGTATGTCATCAAGTTATCGGCCCCTGCCGAGAAAAACATCACCTTGGAGAAGAGGAAAAGCGGACCAAATATCGCGATCTTCGATATGAGCTCTAGATACTCGATCAAGATTTTTGTTCTAATAATCGGTGTACTTGGAGGGATAAAGTCTATGTTGCTCTCGGAATTGAAGACCATACTGGCCTGCCAAAAATCAGTCGAGTGGCCGGCATACCAAATGCAGAAGGTGGTCATTCTAGGTTCTTGTCTGCTTAAGGCACATGACTCTGGGATCTACAGCCACTAACCCTGCGGGATGTGGGGAGTGGCTGTAGTTAATTTGCCAGGACTGTCCAGCATAGGTTTTACCGAAGAAAATAATAATAGAAAAACTGGACATACAACCATTCCCACCCACATTACCAGTACCGGTGGCGGGATTCGAGCCCGCAGTTATAATAGAATGATTTCTGGCCAAGCTTGCCATCGCGCGCATTAGTCAACTACACCACGTGTGTTTTTAATAAAGCGTCAAAATCATTCAACATAAGTGTAAATCGTAAATAGGTACATAAATGCAGTGGTCTGCATCGGTGTGTAATTTTCTAAATGCAAATAACATCTAGTCCATGATATCAATGCAAGAAGTGCGTGGTCTCAACTTTCTGCCCGCTCTTTGTCAATAGGTTGAGGGGAAAGAGTTGAACTCGGAGTCATAGCTCGAGGTGGTGGGAGAATCATTGACTTGTTACATTCAAATTGAAATTTCACATTGGATTTTTAATTCCACTTTTTGCTGTCCATTTGATACATGGTTCAAGATGTCCTAAAAGATCCAAAAATACCGTTAACAGCATTTTTTGTGGTCAGGTATGGCGCCCGGGTCCAATTTCCGGAAATTCCAAAAAAACAGCTCCTGACGCCATGATGTTTTGTGGCCACTTTCTATTGAACATCGAGATATTGCTTAAACGTGGTTTTTATGAAGTGAAGATACTATTAACAGCAATTTTTTTGGTCACCGAAAGGGTTAATATGCAAAAATGTGTTGTGCAAAGTAAGCTGTTTTTCGAATAGGGTGTAATATCATAACGATTCGTCTAAAAAAAGGTGTTTTCTTAGTCTAAAATATTTGTATGTCCCTTGAATGAAAATTTTTTGCACATTAAAGCATTTTTTATGTAATCGTTTTCGTATTTAAAGCAAATTACAGCCATAAATTTGGTTATTTTGAAAATTTGTTTGTTAAAACACGGAGTGAATATGGGGTGAATAGCGAATACATAAAAAAATGCTTTAATGTGCAAACATTTTCATTCAAGAGCCATACAAATATTTTTAGACTAAAAAAACCTTTTTTGGACCAATGGTTCTGATATTATACCCTCTTCGAAAAACAGCTTACTTTGCAAAACACATTTTTGCATATAAATCCTTTCGGTAACCAAAAGAAATGCTGTTAATAGTATCTTAACTTCATAAAAGTTACGTTTAAGCAATATCTCGATTTTCAAAAGGAAGTGGTCACAAAACATCATGGCGTCGGGAGCCGTTTTTTCGGAATTTTCGGATGTTAGATTTGGGCATCATATCTGACCACAAAAAATGCTGTTAAGGGTATTTTTGGATTTTTTAGGATATCTTGAAACATGCATAAAATGGACAGCAAAAAGTGAAATTAAAAACCCAATGTGAAATTTCAATTTGAATTTAACAAGTCACATGACCGCTCCCACCGCCCCGAGCTATGACCCCCAGTTCAACCCTTCCCCCCAACCTACTGACAAAGAGCGGGCAGAAAGTATAGACCACGCACTTTTTGCACTGGTATCAAGAATAACCGGAAAACGTAGATAACGTATGCATTTCGCATGGAGTAATGCAATCCCTGCAAATAAATTTTTTGTGCATATGCATTAATTTTAATAATGAAGACTTTTGATGATCTAAACCAACATTCTCACAGTGACTGAAATTAAATATCGTAAGAAGTTAAAATGTCAGCCTACAGATTCAAATCATTTGTCATCGCCCTGATAAATTACTCTTACAGATGCTAAAGGTGTTAGCATGTTTGAATATAGAATGATTATTATTAGTATTTTTATGTATATTACTGAAATATTAGTGGTTAACCATACTTGTTGAAAATTAAATAGAAACTTCAACTATGCACTTGGGCGATTAAAATTAAGAATTTTCAACACCGCGACTGAAGTAATGTTCTTGGAGTTTGTCAAGAGGACCTATAGGAATTGTTGTCGAATGTCCTGTTAAAAACATGGGACAATACATGGTTTATGCACGATGGTGCTCACCACATTTCAGCTATATGGATAGAGATCGACTAAATAATACTTATTCAAATCAGTAAACGGGGCGAGGAGGGCCGATTTCTTGGCCACCTCGTTCATCTGACATCAGTCCCTTTGATTTTTTATTATGGGTCATTAAAAAAATCTAGTTTATGCAACACTCGTTGAGACCAGAGAAGGACTGCTGAACAGCAACATTGCGAGGAACTAAGAAGTGATTATGGGATGTTATGGAGATCAACGGTCGTCAGTTCGACGTGTACGGGAGCGCATTAGACAGAGTGGTATTCATATTGAGCATTTCTTATAAGTTTCTTTGTTAGAATAAAACTATAACGAACTATAACGGGTTAAGTTCAAATTTATCGAAATAAAATTATTGGCTTAAAGTCACTTGTTACGTCCATTAGAGTCCAATAAAACTTTAGTATGAGGAGAGCAGATATAGTTAAATGTTTAATTTTGCAGAAAATATGGTTTAAGTCTAAACGAAATACTCTAGCTGCATTTTATTAAAAACTTAGTTTTGTAACAACCCGTTATGGCTCTCAGGTACAGAAATATACTTCAAAATTTAAAAAAATGTTGCTATTAGGAAAGTTACGATTAGTTCCTCCCGTCCCCATGATATGTTTACAAATAGTGCATCACACTGTCCTAACGATCTTCACTCACTATTAACGTTACCCAAAAATGTTCACATTTCAATAAATAAAAATGTTATTAAAAAGAAAACGATTTCCATCACTTAACTTCAAGGGCAAATATCTGCGTCGTAGGAAAACATTTTATATGAACCTATAAGGGTATTTTCACATGTTCTACACACCCCTCAGATTGCATGCCCTCACTTGTATACAAAGTTTAAAATTTCCATGCTAGCCATGTTCGAGAAAAAAGATATCATCCACAGAACCACAGACACAATTGTGGACGCACATTCACACAGACATTATGTCGATTTGGATGATTTTGTTATTTTTGGGCCTCAAAATGTCCATTTCCACATAATCTGGAACTGGAAGGTTTTTACGACTCCAACACTTTTTATATCTATAGATAGACGAAACAGTAACGAACGTATAGTTAGTTGACAGGCTTTGTCTAAAATGTTCTGTGGATTGACAAACTGTTAAAATTCAAGTCAATTATATGATCACAAATTATTAGTCTGTCCAAACCCGAGCAGTTTTTATTACTATATAGCTTTAAATATGTACATACGTAAGTCGTCATAAAATGAATCTGTTATTTGTAATTGTTTACTTGAAAAAAATCTTACTGTTTCAAACACAAATCGGAGGAACTCTCGCTACACTTGCATTTTGGCTCTCTGCACTTGCACAAATTACGAAAAAATCGCTTTATACGACCCATCTTGAATCACAGACAAACGGTCACATATTTTGATATTTCACCACTAAATTTTATCACTAAATTAAATAATAAAACAATGTAATGGATAAGAATACGTCCAGGTAAGGCACAAAAAAAGATTAAATATATCTACAACATACAAAAGATAAGATAAAAAACGTCATTTCAAGATGAGTTCATCAAAAAATACGTAAAGCACGTGACTTTGTTATCTTGAATATTCTTTTCTTGGCATAAACAACAATACAACGATTGTTAAAGATACAACGGAACATTTTTGAGAAAAAAAACTCATTTAAAAAAGAGGTTTGCTATAACTTTTCGTGGTCACTCCTCAATCAAGCACTCACTTTTTTGTCTGTCTGTCTGTCTGTCTGTTAGAATATCTGTACACATTTTATTTTTATATTTTATAATTTTGTAACAAGTTTGTCGATTTCAATAATATTTTTCTGGGATAAAGTTATACACTCGAAGCACACACACTTTTTACATTTGCAATCGAACCAGAATACTGGGATAATCAAGCTGCTGAAGAAAATTATGTGTGTTCAAAATGCCGCAAATTTATACAAGAAATGAAAAGTGGACATGTTAATTATTTATGGGGAATGTAGAAAAAATGCCGTTGCGGCTACACACCTTTATGCCGAACGATATCCTGATTGACAATGTCCAGCGAGAAATTATTTTAATCATCTTGAAAATCAATTCCGATGTGAGCCCAACAATGATCCCGAGGAAAACTTCATTCTTGACGAAGCAACGGAAATTAATGTTTTGGCTCGAGAAGAAAGTTGATAACACTGTTTCTTTAAGGCAAATTGGGTTTGAATTGGAAATCAGTCACCAAACAGTAAGCTGAATTTTGCACAAATACCACTATAAATCTTTTAAATACCAATTGCACCAGCACTTTTACGAAAATGATTATGAACGTAGAATGGAATATTGCAATTGGATTTTGCAGAATAACGTGCAGCCAAACAATGATATTTTTTAGGAATGATTTTATTTTCGGAACGAGTCTAGGTTTACAAATTTGGGATTATTTAACCGACAAAATACAAAATATTGGTCACAAGAAAATTAAAATTTATTACGGGAGGGTAACTTTCAAGTGCGGTTCGGTTTCAATGTTTGGCTTGGAATAATCGGTAATAGAATCATTGGTCCAATAATATTTGAGGGACCCCTGACTGGTGCCAGATACTTGGGATTTCTGCAAAATGAAATTGATGACGATTTAGCTGAATTACCTTTCCATTTACGACAGAGAATGTATTTCCAACAAGATGGCGCTCCTCCCCATAATTCAAGAATAGTAATTGATTATCTTTAACGGAGATTTGGAGAAAACTTAATTTCGACGAATGATCCTGTGCGATGGCCTCCAAGGTCACCTGATTTAACACCCCTTGATTTCTTTGTTTGGGGTCATTTAAAAAATATTGTTTACGCAACCGCCGCTACAACCCGTGAAGACCTGGAGCTACGAGTAAGGCGCGCAATTAATAGCATAACGGCCCGGCAATTGGCGAACGTTTTTCGAGAAACAGCTATGCGAGTTCAGAAGTGCATTGACATTAATGGACAGCATTTTGAACAACTGTTGTAATGTTTTGTGTTCATTTTTTGTATTCCAAAGCCACCTTATGTATAACAAGGTAATTAGAATAAAGTTGTATTTTCTTATTTTCTTTTAGCTATAATTTTGTTTGTATTTATCGCACATTTTACTACATATGAAAAAATGTCTTATTAATAGTACTAATAAATGGTACCACGGTACCAATATGGTTCCATTTGAAAAAATTGAGTTTTTCCCCAAAAACCATTTTGATGTTATTTGCTCATAAATCACGTAATTTAGTATTTTTGATGGGATTTCGATTTTTCTAGCATTACGCGAATCATTTAGAATAAATCGGAACTGTCTTGGTACACTTAAATGGAAAATTAAAAATTATTGGAAAATTTTTTTGGGTAAGGGTCCTTATTTTGAGAAAAACTACTTTTTTTAAGTTGCCGACGTTTCGGTAATTTTTATTACCATCTTCAGGGCAATTAATTATGAGTTTTTCCTGGTCACCATAAAATATATATAAAACAGGAAACAAACAGATAAAATCGTTGGGTATTAAGAAACCTTCTTTAGTGTACTTATGTAACATATATACACATATATATATATCACTGATAAAGGTACAATTATCAGACTGTAGTGTGTAATGGTAATGACACGAAATATGAATCTTTCTCAAAAATTTTCCAACAATTAATAAGTCGGTCTAAAAACTTTTCTATTACATTAAAAATTATATTATAAAGGATATTGACGTTTGAAATGTCACTTATTTGGTATCGTTGGATTCAGAAAATTATGCAGAATTCAAAAATGCAATAATATACAGGGTGTTTCATTTAAAAATCGTGCCGCTTATTATGTATATAGGATATCCCAAATTTCAATCAATTATCTTCAAAATTAAAGGAGAAGAGGGGGTGCACCATGATCCTGTTACACCGGGTATACATTAAGTTCAAAAATACGTAAATACCTTTTATCTTATATCCAAATTAAAATAATCTGAAAATATTTGATATAACACAAAAGTGAATGTAGAAATTCAAGAAATCGTTCAAAATCATAAATATTCTTAAATAATTTTCAGCTACCAAAACAATACTTAAATAAATAAAATATGGCAATACAAGTTCGATCATATTACAAGGTTGATTAACCAGCGGCAATTTTAAATCAATCCAAACTTTTATAATCCAAATTTTAATATAGTGGGACATCCTCATTGTATTAAACAATACTACAACATGTTCTGCAATTTAATTTATAAAAAAACTGGTTCTGAATCCTCAGATTAACCGACAAGAACTAATTTATTTGCCTCTATCATTAAGATATTATCCTCAATTAATGAAAATGCAACGTTAACAGACAAGTACCGCAAAACTCCCTATTTAAAATACAGCAAATTATATATATTTAAATTTATTATTACAGTTAAATCGTTTCCGCTTAATCGCCACTGGCTATATTAACTTTGTAAACAACATTCTTATCTCCACAAAGCATATTAATTCATAAACAATAAAAGGGGATATTATATAAAAAAACACGAGTTGTTCCGCAGCACTATCGTTGTGCCAACACGTGTTTCAGCAGCAAAATAACGTTAATAATACGTTGCCAAATTGTATATTTCTGCAGATATGAGGGTACGAACTGAGATTAAACACTCAGTACAATAATAATGGTTTAATGTGACAATTTTTGTTTCTTTTCCGTTTAAACTGAATTATCACATAATCTGGCAAAACTTTTTATATCCGTCTAAAGGGTCTAGCCGGATAAGCATGTTAAAAATGCCCTTAAAGGAAATTACACGAAATGAGCGTTAAAGTATTTTATTAGTTATAAAAAAAATATTTGCTAGAGTATTATTCCAAAAATTCAAGGGGGGGCTGTAATAAAACACCCCTTATATCGTTTCATACCGATAGGGTGAACGTTGTAATTTACCTTAATTTTTATCGTAATACATTCAATTTTTCCCGAAAATATTAAACAAAACGATTGATTAAAATGATAACATGATAACAACAATAAAGGTAAATTACCGCGTTCACCCTATCGGTATGAAACGCTATAGGGGTAGTTTTGGGGTATTACGTGAATTCTACGTCAGTTTATTGCAAACCTAACGAAACTTAAACATTTTTAAATATTTTTCAGTCATTGTCGTTATTAATTGGTTTGGTGGCAGATGAGGGTGGTTCTCACCCTCTATGGGGGTGCGTTTCATACCGATAGGGTGAACGCTGTAATTTACCTTTATTTTTATCGTAATACATTCAATTTTTCCCGAAAATATTAAACAAACGATTGATTAAAATGATAACATCATTTTCAGAGCGTCATCTCATATTCAGGGAGTGTTTTTTGGCTCTAAATTTTTTTTTTGGGGATGTACGACTTTTTTTGACCCCGGATTCGGAATCAGCGGCCAAAAATATATAAGGATATACTCGTCTCGTTGGGTCAGAAATTTTTTTTTTTGTGGGGCTGTGTAATTTTAGGTGGTTTTTATTTTTTTTCAGCATGTGCCACCAAATCAAAAATTCTGAAAAAAAATTAGGGGTATTAGTAATGCAAAGGCACATCTGTTAGAAAAAAATTATGGTAGCACCTTTTCAAAAAAAAGGTGAAAAGGGCGTTTTTAATTTTTGTTAATTTTTTAAAATTTGAATTTCGCGCCAAATACGACATAATAATTTTTACTGAGTTCGTTTGGTAGATCTCTATGTTCGAGAATTTTTTTCAAAAATTTTCACCCATTATGTAAGTTGCAACATATTTTTAAAAAATAATTACCTACCTTTTTTGCAAAAGTTCAGCCCCCCCCTTGGATTTTTTGGAATAATACTCTAGCAAACATTTTTTTATAACTAATAAAATACTTTAACGCTCATTTCGTGTAATTTCCTTTAAGGGCATTTTTAACATGCTTATCCGGCTAGACCCTTTCAGAAACGTTTGTTTTGGAAACATAATTTTAAATCAACATTAACCACAGTATTGGGATAATGATGTGGATGCTACAAGACTTTTACTCATGTTTGGAAGATCTTTGAATATGTTTTAAATATTTTTATAATTTACGGCATTTCCGCTTAGAAATCGAAGTAGTGGTAAGAACCAACCATTTTTTTCTAAGACCAAATAATTTTTGAGGTACATAAAAGATGCACAGTGAAAAATGAATCTAAAATAAAATTTCAAAACGGTGTAACTTTATGGAAAATCAATATTTTTTGATGAAATTTGAAATCTAGCGTTATATTTTTCACCTGATTCTGGAAAAAAATGTTTTGCAAATATTTTAAAAATTGTTTAAAAAATAACCTTGGATGCTCACAATTTTTCCAACTTTTTTTCGCAAATTTCAATCGCATTTTTTTTCTTCTGCAAAATGGGTTCATTTAGTCTTGATAGTTAGGCCTTAAAGTATCGCTTGGGTCCCATGCTCCAATACTAACATATGACATAGCCTAAATTTCACCAGCCTCCACTACTGGCTGGAAGTAACTAAATACAAAATACTAATAACGGTATAATAAAAGTTAAGATACGACAAACCTTTGCACTAAAGAAGGCAAAAAACCAGAAACCGGTCTGCGAATGGTATACGAGACGGCCTCGAGAAGGATTTCCATTTATTTTGTAAAAATCTTTTGCTAGTGGGCAATCGTAATTTTAAATCTTAAATTCTCTTTGCATGATATAAATTTTTAAATTAGCTATAAGTGTGGGTGGCTGCCTTATTTAATTTTCTGTAGTAATATATTAAGGGGCCTAGTCGGAAAAAAAGCTTCGGATAGCTGTGTCACTCTTTAGAAAGTTTTTATACATGTGCCGCTGATTAATTTTGCTTGTGACTCTACCTTCACTGGACGTTTTATTCACCGACTTCATTGAGGTGCGATTCCCGATAGAGGTAACACTTCCTTGCTCCATCTGCAGTGACAAAGACACTTATTTAGAAAATTCATTTTAACCAAATAGTACGGAATAAAAGTTTGAAACTTGCTGAACATAATTATGAAGACATGTATGAATTTTACCTTGAATTTTACTAATTGATATCATAATTCAGGAGCTAATCACGTTAAAATTTCACTTATATTTACAGTATAAATTTTCCATACATAAAGTGAAAATTAATTAAAATAGATATACATGTACCCTCTAGTACACTTTCTACTACTGATCCTCCAAATTTGGTGTAATTTGACTAAACCGTATGGAAGAAATAAATTTTGAAAAATTACCTTACAAACACTGGTTCGATTAGCCCTCTGAAGTGCATTAAAAATTATCGAAAATTCAGCGCATGAAAACGTATTGCCTAGAAACTGCTCGAGTTCATTTTGATATGATTTGACAAAAATGTCCGAGACGCAGTCTAAGATACTTTTTCAGTCAAATCACCTCAAAATGAACGAATGCGGTTTTTTAAAGGCAACACGCTTTGCTGCTGAATTTTCAGATTATTAATCCATGAAATATATTTATTAGACTATTTCCAGAACAAAACATAGAACAAGAAATACTTTTATTATTAACTGAATTAACAATTCAAATTGTTACAATCACGGCTGGGTGTACTTTTATTCCTGTGTCACAATTGCGGATTTATTTAAAAATCGAATTTTAAAATAATTTTTTAGGGAAAAAGCCAAAAATTTAAAAAGTAAGTAATTATGTCCCTTTTGTTTCTAAAAGCCTGCTATCTTCACAGGAAAATAAAAAAGAAAGAAAAAATCTTCGATTTTTACATTGATTCAACTGACGTTTAAAGCTGTCAAGCCAAGTGCAATTTTCACTGTAATTTTATGTAAAATGGTCACTTGGAATGCAATCTTCGCTGAAAGTTTGTTCTTATTGGTCCAAATCTTCAAAATCTTGCTATTTCATTGGTTCTTATAATGTGAGGGAAATAGTCAATTAAATAAAGCGAGAGGATTACGACTAGTACCTTTTTTAGTACTACAGTATGGTCCAAAATAAACAGTACTGAAATTAAGTTGGCGGTGTCTATGCACGCGCCGTCATACCCACGTCAGCTAGTATAGACCTGTCGAGTAAACCTTAAACAATTAACTAGTAGAGCTTAAGTGTTAAACATGGTTTTAAGTACAGAGGAAAAAGTTTTTTTTGGTGGAGCATTATTTAAAAAAATTAAGTTCAGTACTGTTTATTTCGGGCCATACTGTATTTCCAAATAAATACAAAATGTTGTTTTTTTTTGTTTTCATTATGGGTATTTACAACGGGCGTACACAAAAATTTTGAGAGAAATAATTATTACTTATTATGTAATACGAAAACGCAAGGAATTTGATAATACAGGCAACTTTCATATATTATAATGTCACATTCGTAAGATCCCGTCTTGAGTATGCATCTGTTATTTGGAGTTCTATCTATAATATTCATTGTTATCTTTGAGAAAATTCAACGTAAATTTCCTAAATCAGCTGTTTATGCTATTAATGGAATATATCCGCAAGCTGGAATCCCTCACGAAATATTGCTTCAGCGAATCTATATGAATTTGACAAAAGGGCAGCAGCTGTTTCTATGATATTCTTGAATAAAATTGTAAATGGTCAATTGGATTATTTGGAACCATATACCTTATAGAGTGCCCAGAATTTCTTCCAGGAATAATAATATTTTCTTTTCCTACTACCCGAAAAAAATATTCTCAAGTCATCCTCATTTTATAAAAATGTACGTCAATCTGAAATGTAGACTTGGTAATATTTTGCATTAATCCTTCTGAAATTAAAAATGTATTGAATTTTTAAATACATATTTTAATGTCTTGTAAATGTTTTTACCAGTATGTTTAACACTTTATGTTTTAATCTAATGTTTGTTTTATAGATTGTTTATAATGTAATGTGTTATTTTATAATTGTTTTTGTTATAATTTGTTCTCTGCCTTCTTCATCTGTGCCTATTGGATATCGTTTTAAATAAATAAATAAATAAATAAATAAATAAATAAGAAAACCGAATAACATACCTACAGCCTCGGCTGTGCAAGATACATTCATTGGTGTTTTTTTAATATAAATTAGTAAAAGTTTAAATGCTATCTTATCTTTTAACTCTAAATAACTGTTTCTAATAAATTCATTCTGTATATCTCCGAAAAAATTACTTTATCTGAAAAAAATCAGTTTCCCTAAAAACCAATCCCGAATTTATGAGTCATAACTTTGCTTTCTGAACAAAACTTCTTTCGGACTTTTTATTAAAGATGTACGGTGCTTGATAAACAATACTTTTTACTTATACCCGACATCATAGTTAAGATCCATATTAAGCAAAGCGGGAGGAATGAGTTCAAATATGAATCTGGCATTGAATTTTAATCCATTATCATCTCTAGTTCAATCAATTCTGATACAGTTATAAATACCATGAATGTAAATAATCAAATTCCTTACTATTTACTCGATATTTTCTATGCTGTGTTCAAGCCTATTTATGTTTAACAGTTGCGAGATAATATGTTGTATTTTATCTATTGGGTAATATTTTTTAAAAATGTGTACTCCAAATAATAACGCATCTGACAGATATTAATACACATCACTGACAACCCTCGAATACAAACCCAAAGCTGTCTAGTAGAAGGGGTTTACACTTAGAAAAACTTGGAGTGACAACCATTCCCACCGACATTGTCAGTGCCAGTAGTGGCGGGATCGAATCCGCAGATGCAATAAATAGATTCCTAGTCACGCTAAAAGTATATGTATCAAAAAAAATCTTATCCTTCTAAAACTAAAGGTTTATTTATCAATGAAGACTTCATAATAGCCAACAATTTTGGTACATATCCAGTCCTATTCCGGCGATCCCCCCCAAGTAAATAATTATAACGAATCTGCCACCTCTTCGTGAATATACAGAGGACATTCTTATCGAAACAAAATTGGACAAACACACCACACCAAATTTCAATTCAAAAGATAAATCGAATATTTTCATATTCTATTGTATCTTCGTACATACTGTAGAGTAAAGGAATCCGGATTCAATGGTGTGCATGCGTAGGAAATAATAATACAATAATAAAAATGAAATAATTTGATTAAGAATACCTATGAACTCATATTGATGATTATTAATATTTCCTCTTATAAATGGATACATTTCATTTTAGGTATGAAAAACAATCGTTAGGGAAAGTTATGTTGTAATTAAATACATTTATTTATATGATTTGAATTTTATAAACATTAAACAACATATTATTTATTTTTTACAAATAGGTATTGATTAAAGTTCTAATTAAAAAAAGTCACAAATGGTTTATTTGTGATTTTCCGTATACAAAATTATATTTACAACACCCAAATAAAAACAATGAATGTATTGCTCGCTGGTCTGTCTTACTCCTTACGTTAACTCCCGCTGCTCGAAAGTATTTCCTGCGTGTTACGCTTATTACACCATGTTTATAGGAATAATAAGATAAGTGGATGGTCTAAGATCAATTGCATATCGATTTCCGTGTGTGTAGGTACCTACATATGTACTGCATTAAATGAAGTGAAAGCGGAAAATTGGATTAAGTATATAGATCATGTTAAAAAGATCGAATTACAGAAATGTGTCCTTCTACTAATGAATAGTGACATATTGTATATGTATAGTCAATAATAAATCAGTGATCGTGTATAAATAGTTTTCGTCCACAACTTAAGTGTTCAAGTTTTCTTTTTTTAATGTGTGCATAACATGTGCTACGTATATCCTATATACTGTATTATTGGTATGTATTGTGTTCGTGAATTGTGTGTAGTTTACATTGTTTTGGCGAGTTATTTTTTCAGTTTATTATTGATTTCACTAACTGTCCTATACTAATATCTCCCTCTACCCATTCCCCTCCTGGCAAGGGATACTTTTATCTCCCCGTGGTCTTTGCTGGGCAATAACAATTTTCTAATGAGGTATCGTATTTTTTGCTATCAATAACACTTTTATTTCTTTAAATTGTTATTGCTAAATAAAGCAACATATATTCTAAAATATTTTCAATTGCAGGTACATATTTTATAGTTTATACGAAGTCAATTGAAATTGGTCATTGTTAAAGCACAGGACTGTGCGCACTTAACTTGATATTTTGTCCTATGTATTTAGCAATGGTATCGAGAATCAAATGGTAGTTGAAATTGTGCAGGTGAGTCCGAGACTGGCAATGTAATCAGCCTGAACGAACCATCTACGACTGCACGTGTTTTAAAGATAATAAAACGGACAGGCCCACTAGTATAAAAAAAACTCATTAAATGTTTCTCCGCAATTACGGAAACTTGTGAGATGTGCCGGCATTGGCTATGTTTTGAGGACGATGGGCGACGATTGGCTGGGATTAGGATATACGTCAATCCGGTTGGTAGGTGGGTGTTTGAGTTTATATCAGTCAGGAGTCAACGTGGACTCGGATGTTACCTATTTATTTTACATTTGTCCAGTGCAGTGCAGAAATACCTATTATAATATCAAGGTGGTTCGGTTTATACTTAGTGTTCATATTGGTAAAGATTTATTACTACATAAAAGGTATTTAAGATATTGTATTAGGTATTTACTAATTTACCATGGCTTTCTGGAGACCATTTGAAACAGAAGATAATATAATAACGCACGAAAATCCCGAAATAGTTGAGCCTGTTATTGTCGAGGAAGACGAAATAAATTTAGAGTTTCAAAATAAAGATTTACACGTACAAAGTCAACGCATTATTTTAAATATATATGAACGTTTAAAAAGCGAAAATCGTGAAAAATGTGAGAAAGAAATAATAGAACGTATTAGCGAATTAACTAAAATATCAAAATCAACAATTTATCGTGTAATTAAAAAAGGAGATGTTATAGATCACGGTACAAATAGGAAACGGAAAAATATGAAATTAAAAAATATTGATGATGCTACCAAAGATGTAATACGGCGTATAATTTATAATATGTATGAAAAAAATATAGTTCCTACGTTAAAAATGATTCGAGAAAAATTAAGCGATTATCCTGATTATAATTATAGTTCTTTAGATACACTACGAAATGTTTTATTAGAATGCGGTTTTAAACATAAAAAACTTGACAGTCGTATGGTAATTATGGAATCACGACGTATAGTAGCACTTCGGGTAGATTATTTGGAAAAAATCAGAGAATATCGTAAACTAAACAGGCATATAGTGTATCTAGATGCGCCGATTATAATTCAACCTGGTAATGATTCCTCTTCAGAAAGTGAAGATTCGGACGCGTCAACTTTTAGCCTTTAACTTTTTTAATATACATATATTTTCTGAACAAAATATTTAGATATTATATTAGGTATGAAGTTTACTTTTTTTATTGTTACATTTCTTGGAATATATTTTATTTAGTTGACAAGAAATTTTAATTTAAGTTACTTTATTCTAGACACATATTTTAATTTTGTTTTTATTTATGTTTTATCTAAACAAATAGGTATTTATTTTTGTGGTACTAATTCTTTGCTTTGGTTAAGAAACATTTTTATTTTTATTTTAGAAGAAACTTTTATTTTATTTTTTACTATATAACTACCTTGCCCCTCGCTAATATAACCTGTCCCATTCCCTCATCCTGGCAAGGATATGTTCATACCTTCTCGTTGGTCCTTGCAGAGCAATAACATATTTCAATATAGTATGGGTTAACTTTAAAACTAAACCCAATAAATTTAAATATTTAGACTTTATATCTAAAACTGACACAATATTTCAAAAATATTTTATTGGCGAAATGAACAAAAATAGCCTATCTAATAAACAAAAAAATAATAAAAATTAATACAATTTTCAAACAAGTATAACATTTTCTTATGACAAGCATTTCTATTTACCTCCGCCCATGTACAATAAAGAGATGCCGACGGTTTTTGCAGGCTTTTAGTTTTTATACGATTTCAATTGACTTCGTACAAACTATAAAGAACTAAATTTAAATACTATGCGCTGATTACTAATTACAGTAATTCAAACCTCATTTAAATAAAACGTTTAAATATTTCAAAATGTTTAACGCATAAATATGTATCCAAATCACATATATACAATTTTATCAATTATTTTAATTATATGGTCCACTGCAGAGATTTCCGGCAAGGTTTTTATTTTTATACAGGGCGGCCTGATCACTCAAACGAAAGAGACGGGTGTATATAAATTGCTTGGGACACGTGTACAGATTTTATATTTTGCATGTGCCCCCCTGTATTTAAATAAATGCTCTTTCACTTTGATAAAATAGCCGACATATTTTTTGTTCTCTACAGAATTTACGAAAACACTATAGTTCATATACAAAATCCGGTGAACACACCAGCCGGCAACATTGCCTCCAATTAAAATCTTAAAGGGATATCACAAAAAGGTCATCGGCAGTTGCGTGTCCGAACCCTGGCGTGTCTCCACCCTGTTTAGCATATCTCGAGACACGAGTCACGATCATTAATTTATGCGGTAAACATTCTGCGGCTAGCTACAGGTAAAAATTAATGAACAGCAATAAATTATAACGCAAGTTGATTAGAAGAAAATTACTAGTATTCGATACGAAAATTAAGCAACCGCAGTTAGTAATTTGATGGTAACTCAAGTGAAACTCGGCGACCTCGTCCCATCTTCTAGCGCTTTGTATATCAGCGTATACACAGAAGCTATGCAGTCTTAAGCGAGGGTTGTGTAGGTCATATACCATCCTTGGGAAGGGATGTAAAGCAGTTGGTCCCTTGTCTATTAAATGTTAGGAAGTAAAAAATCCCTACTCTTCGACAGAAGAGGTTTGGTAAAGTTTTCAGGTTGAGGGTAGCTCGTCTCCTGGTGTCGATGATTAGCCCTGGTAGCAGAAATAAGCCGATGATAAATAAATGATTTAAAAAAAAACTGCTTTATGTTGCCATAGCCCAGTTTGCTATTACCGGATCCTCCGCCATTATTGAAATAAATGGAATCAAATATTTCTCTAATGCAACGGACGTACCCTTATCAAGGGGGTATTATAAAAACCATTTATATAAATTAAACGATTATAATACTTATGGGCAACATTCTATCTATACACATATTAATCAAATCCTGAGAAAATCTTTCAATCTCCTGAAATTTAGACATACCAATACAATTCGTGAATCAATGAGGACCAGCTACATCTTCAGCCAAAAACTATTATAAATTATAATCATATGAATAAAACTACCTATTGATTTGAAATGTATGGTTTAATTTTGTACTCCAAATGTGGACTCTTAAGCCTCCATGAAGCAATTCTCATGTAATTTTTACCCAGTTGCACATTAAATACATAAATATCAAAAATGCGGTCTATTGGATATCAAATGATTCAAAAGCAAAATAATCGAAAATTGAAAAATATACTACAAATAGTTTTAGTTCTGCAACAAAACGAAAGAAAGAACACTAAAAACCTTATCAACTGAGGTTACAAAAACAGCTACGCTGGCAACAAAATTAATAAACAACGCTCAAGTACGCATAGTTGCTTAGCACTACGTTGTAGTGTTCTACTCTTAAAAGAGTTCTAAATGTATAAATTGAATAAAATATACTTAAATTAATTTTTCAAGCTCGCAGAAATGCCAGAATTAACGACCCAGCCGGAAGGGTCCATAAGTCAAGACCAGAGGAGGTGTGCCGATGATTCTGCGCTTTTTGCATTTTTGGATGGGGTAGTTGAGGGAACAAGCCAATCACTTAAGGTGTTTCAAGACCGCAAGATTCGAATTGCGCGCCAGTTTGTCTGTCATGATGTCACAAGAATATGACATGCCAGGTCGATAGGAGACAGATGGGAGTTAGTAAACATGGAAAATTACACGCTAGAACAACGTGTACTGATTGTTAAACATTATTATCAAAATGGTGAAAGTTTGATTGCCACGATTCGTAAAGTGCGTCCAATTTTCGGTCGAAATAATGTTCCTCATTCATCTACTGTGAAAAGAATAGTAGAAAAATTCGAAAGTACTGATTCGATAAGTGATGTGAAACACATGACACGAGCTCGTAGAGGTCGTTAAGAACAAAACATCTCGGCAGTTCGCGAGAGCGTGGCCGAGAGTCCAGGGACGTTGATTCGTCATCGTGCACAAGAATTGGACGTTACAACAGCCACTCTTCAGCGTATTCTCACTAAAGATTTGCATCTCCATGTCTGCAAAGTCCAATTGACTCAACAACTTCTGCCAACAGGCCTGCACATAGAAGAGAGTTCACTAATTGGTTCCTTGACCAACAAGAAGTGAATGCCGATTTTGCGGACAAAATCATTTTCAGTGATGTGGCCCATTTTTACTTCGATAGCTTCGTTAATAGACAAAACTGGAGCATTTGGATCTCAGAAAATCCATGAATGATTCATGAGAAAGCAATGCATCCAAAACGTCACTGTTTGGTGTGCATTGTGGCCTGGAGGAATCACTGGGCCATTTTTCTTCGAAGACGAGGCAAGTAATGCAGTAACGGTGAATGGCAAACGTTATCGTGCCTCAAGTTTTTTGTGCTTCAATTGGAAGATATTGCACTCGACGACATGTGGTTTTAGCAAGATGGTGCCACTTGCCATACAGCCCGTGCAACATTGACGGTCTTGCACGCGTCTTTTCCTGGTCGTGTCATCTTTCGGTTTGGTGACCAGAATTGGCCGCCACGCTCTTGCGAATTAACACCTTTGGACTTTTGGCTGTGGGGTTATCTGAAGTCACAGGTATATGCCAACAAATCCGCGACCACCGAAGCATTGAAGGCCGAAATTAGACTCTATATCAACGAAATACCGCCACATGTTATTCAATATTTCGCCAAAAGAGTACGCATGTGCCAGCAAGCCGTGGCGGCCATTTACCAGATGTGTTGTTCCATACATAACTCCCAAATGTCTACATTGTAACTCAATAAGCATTTCAATACTTTGCTACGGAAAATCATGTGTTATTGAACCATGAAAAATTGCGCTCTTATTGAAACACCCTTTATTTGGTTCAGGTTTACGGGTAGACTTGGGCTAGGTCCAAGCGATGCAATGGGGTAAAGAGCTAAAGTTCTGCTCTACCAAAGGATACCGGCGCGAATATTTAATGACAATACTCGATTTGCAGTTTTGGGAGAGGATAAATGGTGATATTGGTTGCAACTGTCTCTTTTATCTGATTTTCCCGCCAAAGAGCCTATTGACACATTTTGATTTTTATAAAGCACCAACACAGTATAATCACACAGACAGAATGTATGTCGTTCTCGTACTTCCTGATTTCCGAAGTGTAACGATCAGGATTTGTAGTAGAAACAGATAAATACTTGCTACACTGTTTCATTTAAAAAAAATCTGCGTAAAATAACGCCGTTGCTATTATTTTAAAAGAAATATTGCTACAAGAAGCGATTTATTCCCTGCAAGAATTTTTTTGACATGACCCTTTGAGTTTGGTGTATATACAGTATTATGTTTGTATTTGTGTTTTTTTTTTATCTTTTATATATAACTATGTGTTTTATTAATCTGTTTTTCGTTGAACTTGCACTTTATGTTGACTTGGTTATCAAATCATCTTTTGTTTGATAGCTCTTTATATCTGTATATTGACGACTTTTATCTACATGTAATGCATGTCTACTTAAATAAAGAATATATTATTATATTATTATTATTTTTCTATATTTAAAACAGGTATAAATAGAATGTGCCTCATAAACACAATATATAATAATGAGATCAAAAAAAGTCAGATCCTAATTAGATGAAAAATATATTTTTTAAATAAGTCATATTTGTATGCAGTAGCGCAAAAGTCAGTTTACCGATTTTCATTGAGCTAATTCCTCACATTAAAAAAATAAAAATACAAATATGTTATAAGTTGAAGGCTTCAAGTAAAATTTGGTTGGCTGAAGGCCAAAAAGAAAATGTTTATTCGGCTGAAGGCCTAAAAACAATCAACCAAACGTCGAAAATTGAGTGTTCTTCCGAAGGTTTAGACGTCTCACCCTACATGGATCACCACATGTACAGCCGTTCCGCACTGCTATGCTGATCGTGATATTCAGGAAACCAATAGTGTAGCTAATTCTGCCAGGTTACAGTTAAGCTGTATCGTGTATAACACCATTTGAGATACATTATTCCTTATACATTTTAATATTGTCACAATAAATACTTTTATGATGATTTTTGATTTTAAATACCTATGATTGATTTTAAGGACACTGGGTAGCCACAGTTATATGTTTAAGAAATCTTTACTTTTAGGCATAGGTGTTTTTTTTGCAAATGGTTACTGGCGCCCTTTCTTTTTTTTGTCTTTTTTAAATATTTTATAATCGAAACACGACCCAGCCTCCAAACAAATAACGAGATCCGGGTAGCTACCTTCCAAAGCCCTCTCAGGGAGAGGAAGTAGGTAGCAATATATATATATGTATGTATATATATATATATATATATATATATATATATATATATATATATATATATATATATATATATATATATATATATATATATATATATATATATATATATATATATATATATATATATATATATATATATATATATATTTATTTTTTGTATGCATATGTGTGTATGTATATGTGTATATATATATATATATATATATATATATATATATATGTGTGTATATGTGTATATATATATATGTATATATGTATATATATGTATATACATATATTAAAAAAGAAATAATATTTTGATATTCATATTCTAGTCCATTTTGAAAAAAAAAAGTAAAACAGCCTCTTAATTTATCATCCATCAACTAAATAAAATGTATATCAAGAAGCTCATATTACTGACATTTCTCAAAATGTCAAAATAGTTTTCCTGTTCATGCATCTAAATTCTATGTTATATTTTGCCTGGAACAATTTCCAAAAATGGATCCTGGAGGGGCCTGCGTTTGCAACCCTCAGGAACAGGGTGATTTCTGGGAGGTCATGAGAAATAAATTTGAGGACAAAACAGCTAGGCTGCACGCTAAAGAGGTAGAACTAAAGAAAAAAATCACACAAATGGAAGAACTGCTTGCCACTCGTCAATCTGATAGTACATTTTGTTTTTGTGACAGTCCTAATGTTGATATTCCAAAAGTTTTTCCAAAAAGACCAGAAAGTCCCGTTCGTGATGTGCCAAAAGTAATTCGTGATGCGTCTCCATGTTCTACAGCCAGCCCATTGCCATTAAAAAAGGAGTGTTGTCCATCAACTTTTTTTCCAAAAAGTCATGGAAAATGCAAAGTCCATTTTAACTTTGAAATGTACTGCTGTACATCCATCACCTCTTGAGATAGATGATGAACCGACAAGGGAAACAAATGACTCGTGCATTTGTGATAAACCTCAAACCTCGACTAGTGCCCTGTGACTTCTAAGAAGATATTTCCTAAATCATCTAGTGTTGTTTGTGTTGGTCCTTCCCAAAGCAAAGAAACACCTACATCTCAGACTTGCTCCACAGACGAGGACCAAGAGGTTGACATGAACAATTGCTGGACATGCCCCTTTAGAAAGAACCAAAAAGATTCACAGAATGTTAAAACAAACAGTAATGTTGAAAACCAATTACTAATAAAACTTGTGCTGCAAATCGTTCAGATACAAAACATGATCCTGGTGCTTCTGCTGCAGGCAGAAAAAATGCAGTTGCAGATTACAGAAGATAATCAGTGTTCTTTTGTGGGATCTCCACTTCTCCAAAAGGATGATTTTAAGACCGGTACCACAGATATGCCATGTGGTAGTATTTTCTCTATTGATTCCCACGATCTACAGAACCTGAAAGCAGTAGCAGATTTAGCTAATTCCTCACATTAAAAAAATAAAAATACAAATATGTTATAAGCTGAAGGCTTCAAGTAAAATTTGGTTGGCTGAAGGCCAAAAAGAAAATGTTTATTCGGCTGAAGGCCTAAAAACAATCAACCAAACGTCGAAAATTGAGTGTTCTTCCGAAGGTTTAGACGTCTCACCCTACATGGGTCACCACATGTACAGCCGTTCCGCACTGCTATGCTGATCGTGATATTCAGGAAACCAATAGTGTGGCTAATCTTCACACAATGAAGGTTCAAACTCCAAGGGGTAAATCCAAATGGTGCATCCAACCAAGGATGAAAAATATAGAGATCCAAGGACTTAGTTACGGTCCATGAGACTAAGTAGCTCAGTAAACAGGTTAGGTTCCATAAAACTAACTCAAGCTCACATTAATAAAGTAAGTAAGGTCCATAATAAAAATAAGTGCAACGTTTGACGAATGGATCGGTCGTCGAGGAACGGGAGATTGGCCTGATCGGTCATCTGATCTGACCCCATGCGACTTTGCAGTCTGGAGCATTTTAAAAACCCAGAATTTGCAGCACAACCAAACAGTATCATCATTTGACGTTACTGATCGAAGATGGATTTTGGCTTATTGACAGTGACAAGGACTTAATTTAAAGATTTTTGTAGCTCTATTGCAGACAGATGTCAAAGCTGCATCGACCACATTTTAAAAATTATCGATAATATTTCTTAACTTAATAATAATAATAAATTGTGATTCTACATTGTTTAACTAATTATTTAACACTGCAAATCGGTAAACTAACTTTTGCGACACCCGTTATGATTTATTTGTTTTCAAACAAAAAAATTTACTGACATTTAATTATAATATAATTATAAAAAGTTCCTACAAGTTTCTCTTAGGAAAATTAAAGCTTAGACTAATGAACGAGACTTAGTTCAGCCACATTAACCGATTTTAATCCAGTATCTTATTAGACTCCTTCAGGTTTATTGTTTATCAATGTTTATAACGATTGGCCCATATTAATAATTGCAATTACCTTTAACATAATAGAAAAGGATGAACGTAGATACCTAGGTCGCTAGGACATTTTTGGGATACGGCGCTATTTATTACAATTTTTCAAAATACTTTCCATCGCGTATAAACCACTAATTAAAAATGGCCGCCCACTTTTCGTTCGAGATTTGCGCACATGCTTCATCCCATTCATAAGTGCCTCCTCATCGAAAAACCGTTAACCTTTCAGCTTAGGTTTGACAAAGGAAATAATCCAAAATCCAATGGGGAGAGATCAGGACTGTAGGGGAACACCTTCAAGCCAGAATATTCTAAAAATACATGTGTATACATTCTAAATGTACTGTTATAAACCATTTTCGCTGTGTAAAACCACTCACAATAATGTTTGAATATAATGTTGTTGAATAAGATTTACAGGAAACAACTACTCAGCGGACAAAAGCCCCGATCTGCGTTGATTTAAACCTGCAAGTCTTGTTTGGTAGCTAAAATCATTTGCCAGTTCCTTACTAGACATAGACCGGTTTCGAACTTGTTACGTTCTCGTCGGTATGCCACAAGTAATGGAAAAGACAAATAATAATAGCAAACCAGACTAGCCTAAAGCAGACTACGCAACACGGACATAGTAAGTGATAAGTGTATCCCTCTGGTGGTCGGTGCTACTACCCGTCAGACATCACTGATGTCCTAGTGACTCATAGCGATCTGCAAAACAAGTACCT
Source organism: Rhamnusium bicolor (assembly GCA_029963845.1). Lineage (NCBI taxonomy): Eukaryota > Metazoa > Arthropoda > Insecta > Coleoptera > Cerambycidae > Rhamnusium > Rhamnusium bicolor. The sequence continues at coordinate 97,001 of JANEYF010002186.1, read as the reverse complement.
GAGAATATACAATAGATGCAGTATTCATAGGCAATAATCATTTGTTCACCAGATATCTTTTAGGTTGCGTCGTTGTTTCTCTTTTTTTCTTTACTCTTTGAATCCACAAACTATCATACTTTTTTGTCTATTTGTCACATTAAAATGGCTAGAACATATAGAGTCTACAGCTTTGGTATATTGGGACATGCACTTTCATAACTTAAGACGTATTTTTGCGTTACGAATGCCTTGAAATAGATTTACTAAAGATTAATGCTGATTGGTTAAATATAAATTTCCTGTTCCGTGATTGGTTGTAAAGTAAAATGTTCGATTACGGTTAGAGCATGAAACTTCGGTTTCAAATTGTCAAGTTTTTCAGAATTTACGAGCTTTATGAAACTTGCATGTAATTATTGAAGATGTGATTATAACTTTAGTGAACAAATAAAATGGAAATACACTAACAACAAAAATTTACTAATATTAATTTCTATACTTTTACAAAAGACTTATAGATAAGTACAACACATAGGTACTGTGGCATAGACAAAATAGTTTTAATTAAAAATAACATTATTGTGTCAGTTGTACTGAATATATGTATGTATATACGAGTATTATCATTTTTATAATTCAACATTCATAGTTTTAATGAAAAATAACATTATTGTGTCAGTTGTGCTGAATATAATGTACATACATACCAGTATTATCATTTTTATAATTCAACATTCATCGTGGCAACATATAGAAAATAATAATTAGCAATTTTTGTTTTCATTATGTTTCCATTTTATATCTTATCTGAATAGCTTTTACCAAGAAAATATCTAGTCTGTATTAAATTATGCTAACCATTTGTTTAGTGGTAAGCAGTTAAATTCGTGGTAAAACAACAAACATCGCCCACAACCGCACCTGTAAAATGGGCTCTTCCAATGGGGGAGGACGCATCGGTGCAACTTTCAGCAAAAAAATCATGAAATTTATGAAACTCATAAGAAGAGTGTATAATTTTCATGAAACTTTTACCAATTTTTTTGTCATTCGGTAAGTTAAGATATTCAGATCAATGTGCTGTTGTCTGTTCAAGACAACCCTCACTCTACAGTTAGAGAATTATCAAGAAAATTTGTTGTGACAAAATCTACTGTTAGCAAAAATAATTCATAAGAAAAAAATATCTGTTGAAAGTTCACCCGCTATTTGAGTTAAGATTTTGATACTCGGAACATTTTTAACACCTGTACACCTTTCACTATACAGCAAAATTGCATTATAAGCAATCATACATCTTACTTGTAGCTCTTAGATGCAGCTATAGAACTTTTATAGAGCAAATATATGTTCGAATGCTATATGGACGGATTTACACCACAAGAAACGAAGTTGTAAACAAATTTGCCATTCTTGGCTGCTATTACAAGATTTATTTGTTCTGTATATGAAGATTTTCGCAACTTGTAAGTGTTTCTAACAACTTATACACATCCCTTAGAGACTAAAACGTCTTCACAAAGTTAACATTGTATGACAATGTTATAAGTGTCTTCACGGTTGCTTAAGAATATATTTGTTCTATACACAACCTTTTTAGGAGTGACTTATAAGAGCTCTATTATATTAGCTATATAAAGGTATTATAGATGTTTATAAAACTGTCTTATTATTTTTAAAACTATAATACAACATTTATAAGAGAATTAATAGAGCAATTTTACTCCATAAAGCGGTGCACCTTTTGCACTTATAGAACTCTTATAATGGTTGTAAGAATGTTCCAGAGAGCAATTTATACAGCTTTAATACTTATAAATAATATTTCTGTAAAAAATATTCTTACAGCGCTAAGATATGAAATGCTAGTTGTGATACTCTTTTCCTACGAATCGACTTTCTGTTTAAACGAACTTGACAACAGACAAAATTGTAAGTACTAGACACAGCAGAATCCACACTGATGATGGAAATGCACACACATCACCATAAGGTGAATATATCGTGTGGTATCGTAGATGATAGATGACACAGTTGTAGATCCTTATTTTTTGAAAACACTCAGGGTTCCCACCAACCTGGAAAAACCTGGAAACATGGAAAAGTCAGGGAATTCAAAAAGTGGTCATGGAGACCTGGAAAAGTCAGGGAATTCAAGAAATTTCAGTGAAATCCTGGAATTTCAGTCATCACATAAAATACTTTTTTTCTGCTGTACAAAAATTATCTATAATAAGATTTGAATTTTATATATTTTGGTAAAAAATTTCTAAATCGGCCCTGCAAGATATTTACATATATAAAAAATAGGTATAAAAAATATATTAATAGGTGCAACATTGGTTTTGTGTTGACGGGTGCATTACATTCAACATTCAAGATGGTGAGTAAATCTGTATTTTCGAATTTACTTGCTGTTACAGTTAACGAATATTTTAGCTCAAAATGGTAAAAAGAACATATTTTAAAGAGTCATGGGTCGACGTAAAAACAAATTCCAGCTGGGCTGAAATAATATCGTCAGTTATTCATGATAATACAAAATTCTGGTGCAAAATTTGCATGAAAAATATAAGTTAGAGCAATATGGGACGACAAGCTATTGTTAGTCATTTAAAATCCTCGGGGCACAAACAAAAAATAAGTATTTTAAGTGGTAATTTAAAGGTTACCAGTTTCAAAAAAAAACAAATTGAAACTATGTTGACTTCATCTGGATCAGACGTTTCAAAAGAAAATAATAATAACAACGGAAGTACCTCTAATTTAAATCAATTGTCGTCTCCATCTGCGAATAAGGATAAGGAAGAACAATGTCAACATTTTCTTAAAGCTACTGTTTTAAAAATTATAGAAAGAGGGGGACTGAAATATGAAATGGTTAAAGGAATATCATGCCTTGACCCCAGTATTATTGAAACTAAATCGAATGTGGCTGAAAGTAGAATGGATACAGTATTAGAGACTTTTTATAGCAAAAATATTATCTGTTCTCAAGTAGCTGAAAATGCTAAAAACCAATTTAAACAGTTTGTCAGAATGGGAAATTTTAAAGATTATAAAAATAATGAAAGGCTTGATACATTTTATAGTACTAAACTTAAAAATGAAACAAAATTCAAAGATTTTTATAGTGTGATACAACTAATTTTAATATTTTCTCATGGAAATGCTTTCGTCGAGAGTGGTTTTTCAATTAATGAACAGTTGCTAGTAGAAAACTTACAAGAAAAATCAATAATCGCACAACGGTTAGTGTATGACATCTTACTATGTGGAGGAGCTTCGGAAGTTGTAATTGATAATAAAATGATGACTTACTGTAGACATTCAAATAAGAAATACAAGGAAGCTCTTGAGGATAAAAAGAACAACAAAATTTGGAAATGAAGAAAATTGCTCAGAAAAGAAAATTGGAAACTTAAATTAAAGAGCTATAGTTAAAAAAACAGAAAAGTGGTATAATTTTAAATAGTGAAGTTAAAGAAATTGAAGCTAGAATAGAAACATTAAAGAATAATATCTGATTTGCTTTGAATCTAAAATTACTCTTTGGAGATAGAAGATTTATATGCACTTATTGAAAATATTATTTTGAGTATTTAGCCGATAACTTTCATGCAAATATCGAGTATTGAATACAATACCGTTGATATGTTCTAATCAAGCTAGTATAGTAACAAAGTAAATAAATGACATCACTCTGAATCCTGTCAATTTCGAAAAAAATATCTTATAGCAGATCTCTAGCCTTACCTAGAGAGCACTTTATTATATGATAGAACACGCAATTTCCTGATAAAAATAAATTATTAAATAATAGAAATATAAATAAGGAATTAATTCTGTATTTATGATGATGTCATTTATTTACTTTTTTTACTTACTAGGTTGATCAGAATAGATCCACAGTATTATATTCAATACTAGATAATTTGTATGAAAGTTATTTGCTAAATACCCAAAATAATATTTTCGATAATTGTCAGAGCAGAAATAATAGTAAAATATATTTATGTTTAATATTTTTTTATCTTAGATACCTATATAATATTGTGTTCAGGTAAGGTAGGTAATGTTTGAGTCTTAATTTTACGTTTTTTGTCATATCTTATTAATATAGCTAGATGAATTTCCGTGTATTTTTTTAAAAATATAGGTAGAATTTTAACTCCAATATTTAAAATAAATTCTTATAAACAATATAACGATAAAAGTTACTTTAACAGTCTCATATTTTTTCCATGCTGATCTGAAACAAATTTTGATAAGTAGGTACATCTAATCTACTTGTATACAGGTTTTATTAAAATGTGATAAATATTCATATTTTGGTCCTGGAAAATTAAGATTTTGGTCCTGGAAAGTCAGGGAATTCAAAATTCCAATGTTGGTGGGAACCCTGACACTCTAACTGGTAAAATTTACACTGTTTCCTTAGGAAAAGTTAATTCCTGCCCTAACAATCCTCTTTGCAAACGAAGAAGATTCTGATATCCCGATCCCTCATAACGATATGGTGTTCCCATACAGTGAGTACTGCGTGTTCGTTATTACTTAAATGAGACTTTCCCTAACATGTGGACTGAATGAAGAGGGAGTATCGAATGGTCAACTGGATCACCTGATGTCATTGCCAATGTTCTAAGGGTATTTGCTAGTCGATTACAACATTGTCAGAATGTAAATAGAGTACATTTTGAACATTTAACTTATTTTACTTACATTTTCATTTTTTTTTTTTGTTCTTTTTTTATGCGGCCAACAGAAATTGCGGCAAAATTTTAAGTTTCTAATTTGATTTGACAAAGTGACTTATAAATTCTTGTAAATTATTGTCTTGAATTTCTACATAAATTTTCGTAAACATCTACAATTTTTTTTTTTTACAAAAAAAATGTAATATATTTACCACAATTTTTTAAGCTATACATGTGTAAACAAAATGTGCTCTTTCAAATGAAAATAAAAATGGCAGTTGCCTTTAGAGTTGTCATTTATAAAAAAAAACTGTTGAGGAGTCATAACTTTTGAAAAAAAATATTATACAATTTTTGTTACTCGTTTTTTAACGATTTTATTGAATTTATACGTTACTTTACGATTTCTCTTCACTCCTATATAAAAATCAATAGTATTTCTATATGTAAAAAATACTGTTTGAACTCAATCTAATATATTTTTGACAGCAAGATAATTAAATCTACCTAACAAGAAAAATAAAAATAATTAACTTACCCACTAAATCCTCGTCTCTTGTTGACCGGCGACGAAGTATTTACCGCAGTAGATGTGTCGTTAGCAGCGGCGGTGTCTGCAAGAAAAATAAACATAGTGAGCAATCGGCCAAGGAAAAGAAAATCAACGCGACATGAAATATTTATTATTGCACATTCCTACTTAGCGCAAAAACCACACTGCAAACATCTTGTTTTATAAACAGACACCTGAGATATGAGAGATTTGCTTTAGATCAGCAATTATATATTTAGAAATTACACGGCAAGGACTTGTATAAAATACATTTTGGCATTGGAAGACCGCTGTTAATAAATAACTTAAATTATAGCAGTCAAACTGATGCACCGACAATGAAAAATTAAAACATTTGTTTGATATGACAAATGAAAGTGTAAATGTGATTTACTCATCATCTTATTACAAACATATTATTATTTTTTTTTATACATTGGACTGATTCTGCGGTTGGCTTCTTGTGAAACATTATTAAATATTTTAAATAAACAAAGACAATTTGCTTTTAAATGTTTCAAAATTGTATTTTCACTCTACACGTGTTTCGGCTTTTTAGGCCCTTTTCAAGAGTACAGATGAGAGGTACTAAATTATAATTTGTGTTCCTTGCTTATATATTGAATGTTACATCTGGCAACTTATACTAATAAAAATGGTTTGTAAGATTTGGAATATTTTTTAGACAAGTTAAATTACTTTATCTAAAATGTGGTGACCTGCGAATATTTGTTGTTCATTTGTAATTGTTTTTTTATTTTTGGAAGCTTTCTTAATTTCTAATATTTCTAGTAAGTCTAATTTTTTGCTTTTCTTTTCGGAATGAAGTAATTCTACATTATCCATATTTATAAAGTTATTGTTTTCTATACAGTGTGTTGACATGCCGGTGCTATATACGTTGTTTACAATAGACTTTTTATGCTCTTCAAGTCGCTTTTTTATGTTACGTCCAGTCTGGTCAATGTATATAGCGTCGCAGTCACTACATTTTAGTTCATACACTCCTGTTTTTTGTAGTTTTTCTGTTTTATCCTTATTGTTTATTAACATTTTTCCTACGTTATTTTTATTTACAGATATTGTTTTGCAACCTAATTTACTTAATTTATTGCTGACTTTATCAATAATTCCAGGTCTATAATTAATACAATTATGGATGATATTGGCGTCTTGTACAGAACCAGCATAAAACTCCTTATACATATTTTTCTTTTGTTTCGTTTTTATTAAATTATCTATGATACTTTCTTTGTATCCATTATTCCTTGCTATTTTGTTTTATTGTGTTGACTTCTTTTTCAAAATTGTTTGGACTTAAAGGAAAGGTTAGCAGACGGTGAACAAAACTATGAAACGATGACATTTTTATTTGGAAAGACTGGTTAGAGCTATTGTGTATTACTGTATCTGTACAGGTAGGTTTACGGTAGATCTCGAATTCTAAACAATTATGATTTTTTATGTTGACGTCTAAAAAGTTTAAACCGATTTAATTTTCTTTTTCTAACGTGAACTGAATTTTTTCATTAAAGGAGTTAAGTAAGTTTAGAAATTGTTTTAACTGTCTTTCCGTACCATAATATTTGTTGTTAAAAAATTTAAAAATCATAACCAAGTTAAATATACAGGGTCCAGTTTTTGGATCACGTTGGTTGATCCTGTGTATCTTTCTTAAGACAGCGTTTTCAACATTAATGTGTAAATCGTAGGCAGGAAGTGACACATGACACATCTATGACACTCGTTCACCACTTTCCACTAATCCTTCCTTACTAACACGAGATGGGTTAATGCGTGAGAGTGAGTGGCGAGCGGAATAAAAAAAAAGTGGTGCAGGTGACACAGAACTGTCCGTCATTTACACTGGTCTGCAACGAAATCCTCCTTTAAAAAATTATGCTATAAGTATGAAGATTTTAATGCTCTGAATCTATTCCCGTTGGCCGATTTTTTCTATCACGTCTAGATTTTTTATATGAATTTTTTTTTAAATTTCATAAATTTTGTTTTTTTAAATTTTTTTTTTGTCAACATCAAGAACAGTATACATACATACAAAATAAGTTTTAGCGAGTTGTAAGAGAAAGAAAGTAAAGTCACAGCGAATACTGCGCATGCGCATATCTACTACCATAAAAATCACTGTCAATACTTTCTTTCTTTCTCTTACAACTCGCTAAAACTTATTTTGTATGTATGTATACTGTTCTTGATGTTGACAAAAAAAAAAAAATTAAAAAAAAAACTAAATTTATGAAATTTAAAAAAAAATTCATATAAAAAAATCTAGACGTGATAGAAAAAATCGGCCAACGGGAATAGATTCAGAGCATTAAAATCATCATACTTATAGCATAATTTTTTAAAGGAGGATTTCGTTGCAGACCAGTGTTATAGGAAAGTGAGGGATTGAGCCTGGACAGCAGGCAGTTCAAACTCTAATTATCTAAAAATTGTTACAGAACATAAACCGTTAAAAAATGGTACATTTTTGGTATAAATTCAAAAATCTCCATAACGATTTAACCTAAGTCCATCAAAACGTTACTGATGTTTACAATAGACATGTGATGATTATATAATTTTTAAAAATAATTTGGCTAAACCATTTTTAAGATACGTATTTGTAATTAAAGTAAGGTGTCAATATATTTTATCCCATAGCAGAAGTGTTTGAATTGTGATAAGGGACTTGTCCCAATAGCCGGTTTTACTGATCATTGGGCATCAATCGTTTATTTGTGATCACAAATTTGGCATAACATGGTTACTTTTGTTAAGAGAGTTACGAGGAAATAGTGAAACGCATTGTAAATTACTCTGCATCTTGTTAAGTTCAGCCTTAAATTTTAATATATATTTTAAATATATGAAAGAAATTTGCTTTTTAATGTTTCAAAAATATTTTATTAGAAGCTCTACACGTGTTTCGGCTTTTTAGGCCTTTGTCAAGAGTACAGGGAACACTGAACAGTAAAATTTGTGTCCATTGCTTATATAACCACATCTGGTACCTACTATAAAACTATTGTAAAATATGTTTTTATAAGTTGAATATTACTTTATTTTTGAAATCTAAATTATTTTATTTAAAATATGGTGGCCGGTAAAAATTTGTTGTTCGTTCGTTAAGTTTTTGTTATTTTTAACAGCTTTACTTATTTCTAATTGTTCTAATAGATCAAGTTTCTTTCCTTTCTTTTCTGAATGGAGTAATTTAACATTATTTAAATCTATAAAATGACTGTTTTCTATACAATGTGTTGACATGCCCGTACTATATACATTGTTTACAATAGATTTCCTGTGTTCATCGAATCGCTTTTTTACATTTCGTCCAGTTTGTCCAATGTATATAGCATCACAGTCACTACATTTTAACTCATATACTCCTGTTTTTGTAGTTTTTCAGTTTTGTCTTTATTATTAATTAACATTTTACCTAAATTATTTTTATTTACTGAAATTGTTCTACATCCTAGTTTATTCAGTTTATTACTAACTCTATTGCTGATCTTAGGCCTATAATTAATACATTTATATCTCTTATTGCATTCCTGAGAAGAAGCGGCATAAAACTCTACGTAAAGTTTTCTTTTGTTTGTTTTTTATTAGTTTATCTATTAGGTTTTCTTTATAGCCATTGTTTTTCGCAATTTGTTTGATTACGTTAACTTCTTTTTTAAAATTCTCTTCGCTTAGTGGAAATGTTAATAGACGATGTATGTAACTGTGGAATGGTGCCATTTTTATTTGCAATGATAATCTATTATTGATATTTTTTATATTAATGTCTAAAAAGTTTAAACCCTCGTCATTTTCCATTTCTAATGTGAATTGAATTTTTCTGATTAAGTGAATTTAGAAGACCTAAGAATTTAATATATTCCATGTTTCTTCCATATTTGATATGCTCTCTAAACCTACAATAAATTTCGTAAATCATAGACCTTTAGTTTATTCCAGTATTATTATTCTCTGCAGAGTCTAAAAGCTGTAATTTATTGCCAGCCAAACTAACGACCCTCATACATATCGTGTTCCAGTTAATAGTCCGTTGGTCACTAAATTACATAAACTTTTAGGTAATCCGAAGAACAAAATTAGATTACACTGGAATTTGTAAAATTTACTGTATTGCAAATCGTTCGCAAATAAAACGATCAATTCAAACTAGGTTTTAAGGACATCAAAAAGAACATAAGGACTGCCTCAAATATGGAAGAACAGATGAGAGTGTTGCCTAGCGGGAGTTTGAAAACAACCCAAATATTGACATTAGCTATTGTAATTAACCATAGATTACATACAAATAGGCTATTAAATCTTAATGATCTTCAGATGAGTCAATTTAGTGGAGAAATCTGCATTGAGTATACTGTGCAATGTTCTGAGGTTTATGGAATTTATTTCAGTGTGTGACATCAGAATTCTTAAGGCATCTTTTTTTGCTGCATCCGAAACTGTTCAACCAAAATTTTAAGCCACGTTCTCCAAGCAAAAGTTAAAACAACTTTTAAAATTTTGATTAACGGCATTGGACTTGCATTTAAGAGTTGCCATGAACAAGTTCACCAGAGCAATAATGGATTGACTTGAGGTAGTTCTATTAAATAATAGTAGTAATAACAATTCATTTACAAACAAGAACAAATATTGCAATTAACATTTGGATAGATTATTCATATAATAAATTGAAAGTTAAAGACGACTAATATTCATAAATTGTTATGATATTATTGCAAATTTTGTTTGAATGTGACACCCTGGATAGAGATAAATTTCCATTTAATTTAACAGAAAATATGAATATCTAAATGATATTTTACAAGTTGTTGGCTGTTAAAGTAGAAATTATTTCTTCAATAAAAAAACAGAAAAAAACTTTATTTCGTATTTTTATTTTTAGAGGACTTCCAGCCAGGTATATGGACAATTTATCCTACGTTTCGTCCGAGTTTTCGGACTTTTTTCAAAGGTTAAAAGCTAAAAATAATGGTTTTACATAAGTCTTAAATTAGATTAGTGACAGAATACATATCTAAAAAAAGTGTTTTCTTACCTAATATAAATTATCTATTTTAATTTCATTGTATGAGCTGGTTTTATTTTGTTTTTCATCATTTTTTTTATTTGGTAGGTATGTGTTGTACGTGTAGTTCGACGAGTTAGGCAGAGAATGATCAGTATTTGGTGTCGTCGTTGATGTGTGATGTGAAAGTATACTATCAGCTGTTATAATTACCTACTCTTAAAAAGAACACATCAACGACGACATCAAATACTGATCATTCTCTGCCTAACTCGTCGAACTACACGTACAACACATACCGACCAAATAAAAAAAAATGATGAAAAACAAAATAGAACCAGCCCATACAATGAAATTAAAATAGAAAATTTATATTAGGTAAGAAAACAATTTTTTAGATATGTATTCTGTCACTAATCTAATTTAAGACTTATGTAAAACCATTATTTTTAGCTTTTAACCTTTGAAAAAGTCCGAAAACTCGGACGAAACGCAGGATAAATTGTCCATATATCTGGCTGGAAGTCCTCTAAAAATAAAAATAGGAAATAAAGTTTTTTCTGTTTTTTATTGAAGAAATAATGAATATCTAAGTTTTCTTGCTGACAGTAATAAATACTTAAAAAAACATATTAAAATAATGCTGTAATATTGATATCAATTTTAATATGTACTGTTAATGTCAAGTTTTTTAAATACCTAGCATCATTGCACTGTAGTGGGTGTAATATCAAGCTTTTTCTAGAAATTCTAATTGATTTCGATAGATATTAATAAAAGTAACATTATACAGGCTGTCTATTTTAAGTTAGCAACTTAAAATATCGCGTTTAATACTCATTTTAGGGAAAAAAAAACGGAAAAAAGAATATAGAAAAAAACTTAGATGACAAAACAAAATTACGGTGCATAGCCCAGTTTCTAAGGAACATTAAAAAATTTCGAAAATGTTTTATTAAAGGATCATATAGAACATGTAAAATAATTTATAAAATGTGTTTCAGATAAGGAAATTGAGGAGTTTCCGCCCATTTACGAATTACATAGAAAAAACTCTACTCGCACATTCTCGAAACAAATTGAATGAAAAGATTATTTCAATTGATTCTTGACGAATTTTTGGAAGGTTCTATAACTTATTTACTCATGGATAGTTCTCCAAACGATAAAACTTTCATTATGCACTTTTTATCGAGATAAGGGCTCGTATTTTCATCTTATTTTATGAAATGAATATTGAATTGTAAAAATGGTGCCAGTTGTAGTAAACATAATGTGGAATTATTTTTTTTTTTAATTCAATACCCATCGTGACAAAGACAAAGTGGTTGTTAATAAACATATGTACATGTTTCTGTGTTTTGTAATATGGAAAATAATAGGAAATATTTTGTTGTTATTGTACATCTTTTCCTCTTTTTTGAATTTTTAGTGCTTAAAAAATTTTCATAAATAAACAAGTTTTCAGAACCTACCCAAACCTCAACAAAAGTTAATTTTGGCCTTCATCTCGAAAATGGTAGTCAGGAGACTCTTGATTTTGAGAATATTAAATTTAGTCTAGTAAAGGGGAATTTTAAATCTCCATTCGTACTCCAAGCCTGACCAAAAATTAGTTATAAGTTATATTAGTTATATGTACATCAATATCAATAATCGAAAATTAAAAATTGACCCATAGGGGTTGAAAAAAAATTAAAACCACCCCAAAAACCACTTTTCTGCAAATATCGCGGTAAATGTAAAAATTACAGAAAAATGTTTTAAATAAAATCGAAAGATATTGAAATTATCTAAAATCGTCTTAAATCTTGTTTCACGTATTTGCAATAGAAAACGAGATATTTACAATTAAAAATTGCTATTTGACGCACCGTTAGCTAAAAAATACGCAAATTAAAAAAAAAAAACAAATTAATGTTTTTTAACTTTTTTTTTAAATCGTATCTACTTGATGTAACTAATTTTTTTAGATATTTTTTTTTTTAATTTTTTTGGTTGAAATTAAAAAAAAATGTTTTTTGGTCTTATCACATTCACTGAAGGTTTATCTATAAAAAGTTCTCTTACCATTACCTTACCATTAATTTCAAACATAAAAAATGTAAATTGAAAAATACAATTGTTTATAACTTTTAAAAAAATGAAAAAAAAATCTCTAAAAAAGTTATTTACATCAAGTAGATACGATTTAAAGAAAAAGTTAAAAAACAATGATTTGTTTATTTATTATGAACTTTTTTTAATTGGCGTATTTTTTAGCTAATGGTGCGTCAAATAGCAATTTTTAATTGTAAATATCTGGTTTTCTATTGCAAATATGTGATACAAGAATCAAGACGATTTTATAGATAATTTCAATATCTTTCGATTTAATTTAAAACATTTTTCTGTAATTTTTACATTTTCTCAGATATTTCTAAAATTGAAGATGGTTGGTCCATAAGAAGACTTGCTGCTGAATACAATGTGAGTAAAACCACGATAATGAGTGTTAAAAAACAATGGGAAACCAACTAAACGATATCCCGTAAAGTTGGTTCCGGTAGGCCCAGAAAGAGCAATAATCAAGAAGATGAAAATCTTATAAATTACCTAATAGAAAACCCTTTTCAGACTGCAGTAAATGCAATTTCAGAGACAAATTTCCCTGCTTCGGTATCTACTGCTTGCAGAAGAACAAAACTACAAAGCGACTTGAAGAAAAAATACAAACTTTCAGAAGAAAAGAAGCAGGGTAGGATTATTTTTGCACTCAACTATATAATCAATGATGAAAACTTCTGGGGACAAGTTGTCTTTTCTGACGAAAAGGTTTTTAAATCCTGTAACGATGGACAGTTCGCGTATATAAGCCTCCTTCCACTAGATACGACAAAAATATACTTTCGATCCACAAATATCAGGAAGGTTTTCAGTCAATGTCTGGACTTAGATGAGCCTAAATGGGTTAGGTGTGTGTCCAACACAGTGGTGGTCATCTCAATTCCATTAAATATATTGAAATATTAGACAATATTATGTTGCCGTCAGTAATAGAGGTGTTTCCGGAAAATAATTTTATTTTCCAACAAGACAACTGCTCCATACATACGGCCCATCGTGTCAGGCAATGGTTTCTTAATAAAAACATAGAGTTGTTACCGTGGCCATCTAAAAGTCCGGATATAAATCCAATTGAAAATGTATGGGGACTAATGGTGAAATATATAAGAAAATTAAATAACCATCCAAATAATGCCCAAGAATTGGAAGGGATAATTGAAGACACTTGGGAGAACTTGTCGCAAGAAGTTGACCTTGCAAGAAATCTGATTTTGTCCATGCCTGCAAGACTTCAGGCAGTTTTAGACGCTAATGGAGCAATGACAAAATATTACTTAATTCTGTATTACGTAATTGAAGTTCATTTATTTTATTTTTTATTGTATTTTTATGTTCAGTTTGCATTGTTTACATTTTTTTTAATCTCACGTGGTATTTTTGTGTTCTTATTTTAAAAGTAGAATTATCATTATTCAGTTAGTATTTTAATTACAACCATTAGTAGAATTATCCGTAACAAATATTATTTTTTTAAACAATAATATGGCAGTCTTGAAAATGTTTTGAAAAAGTTATTTTCTAATTATTTTTTAAAATTCCATTTGAATAAAATAAAAGAGAAAGGTTTAATAAGTTTAAAAACACAAAGAAAACCGATCTCCCCCAAAAAAACCCAGGTCCGGGGTAAATCACTTCTTCTCCACCCCCCTCTCGACATGCCTGGCCAGCCCTATTTACAAACATAAGCACACAACTAAACTATTAAGATTTTCGATTACAAGAGTTGTACCAGTTTTTTTTTAAAATCAAGTGTACATGAGAAATATAAAAAAAACTACAGGGAATCGAACATAATTACATAATTACTGAATAATAATTAATTATTTTACTATGAATAAGAAAACGTTACGAATAATATAAAAATAAACAAATTCAATTCTTAACCAAAATCTGTTGTAACCTAACTGGACGAGCAATTTTGCAGATATTTCAATATTTCACTTTCAATAACCACAAAAAATAAAAATGTTTCAAAAATTCCCTAGGCTGTTGCTTTTTGATAAAAACATGGATATGCAGCACAAACAGAATGTTCATACAGTCCATACAGAACAAAAACATCACAGACAAAACATTCATTGCCCAGAGATACCTTTTGATTATTTCATGTCCCATTATCCTTTATATGCTCGCTGTCAAATGCATGTATGTATATTCCAATCCAATCTCGTTAGTTTACAACCGGCAATAAATTCACTTCTTCTTTGATGAGGTAATAACTCTGACATTACAATCTGATTCAATGTCAGGAAACTGGATATCCAGTTATTGTGGTCAAGACACTTCACAATTGATATTTAGACTTACCAAATAGTAATATAATATACAATTTGTATACAGTGTAATGATAATAGGGCTTCTAGCTAATTTTACTTAAAAAAAATGACTCAGTGACCACATATTTCTAAAAAAGTGACTTTTTAGTGACTAAAAACAGATGAAAAGTGAACATCCTTGGATAAATTAAATACAAATAAATTCAACATCAAAGTAGTGTTAAGAAATAGTTTGGAATTTATTCAAAGTATTAATTTCATTAGAATGCGAAAACTTTTGTACATATTTGTACATTATGATTTTGACTTTATTTTATTCGTTAATTCTTATAGCTTTTATGTAGATAAATTTAATTTGCAATCAATTGCGTTTTAAATATATACTTATGTTTTTACAGGTAGACTACTCTTTCGAAAATTTCGATTCGAACACTCGAGAAAAGTTTCCAGGATTAAGGCAAATACAGACATATTACACAATCTTTTGATAAATTCCAATCCTCTCATAATAAGAAAAGGGCAAAGAAACAGTTATCGATTCTACTATGTTAAAAGTTATTAGACACCAACTATTCATATCACCTAAATGCAAACACAAGAAAATGGCAGTGACTCTTTAATTTAGTGAAAATAATTACTCCAAAAGTTCTAATAATAGTGAATAATAAGTTTTTTTTATATAATTGCTATGTAAATTTATATGATGATATTAATGTTGCGATGGGTAGTAGCTTACTTTTATATGTTAAGGCTATTTTCTAATTATAAATAAATGTCTGCTACAGAAAAACTGATTTTATTCTAATATATAATAATGTTCCGCTAGATTTGCAAAATAACGCAATGTGCAGCGACTGGGTTATTGGGAAAATACCTGTAACCTTCGTTTTGAGTTTTTTCCCTAGCTCAAACATACAGTCAGGAAATCAAATGTATCATCTAACTTGATCACCGTGTACATTTTTGTATTCATGCAATAATTTTACCAATCCGGAAAAAACAATAATTATTATTAGACACATGACATGAATTGTTTAGTTTGTTACTCATTACATAATTTTTTTAAGTAGTTTTGAATGGTTCAGTGATTCAATAATCCTTGTACTAGTTGACATTGGCAAAATATTTTTTCCAGGAAACAGTAATAGCAACAATTTAATGCAATTCATGATTTAAAATCTTTTTTTCGGTTTATTTGCATTCACGGTAGAACATTTTGATTTACTCTCATATTTATCAACAAACACTTACATCATTGCTTGTATTCTTGGAACAAATATACAAAATTTTATTTTACCATTATTTACACGAGAAACACCCGCATGAACTATTTTTGTTTTGAAAGAGAAAATTTGCATATATGCAGGTACTATATTTCCCTGGCCTAAAATGATAACGTTGTTTTTAACACTATAGAAAACTTAATTGGGTCATTTCAAAAAGATGAATATAATTTGCATATTTTCCCTCATTTTTCTTTTACAGATAGAGACGATTCCCTGAGGAATGGCCAACCAAATTGCTGTTTCTTACACCTATTGATTTTTCAGGGTGATTAAAAAAAGAATAATTTCAAAAATTTTGCTCATTTTTATATTTAGCGTTAATAACAAACGCATTTTATAAAATATTGTTGATGTTAATTTCATGATAACACATTCTTCGTCGTCCACATCGCAGACATATTAAAAAAAAAAAACCTGCAGTTTAAATAAACCCTGAGGGCCAGTACTTTCAGTCTCGGTTAACACTAATCGAATGATACCGTCTCCCTCTCATTGTTATAACAATAGTTTCCTTGCATATTATCAGCCGATTAGTGTTAACCGAGACTAAAAGTACCGGCCCTAAGAGTAATACATAACGATGTTGGTCGACTTAGAATTATTCAATTATTTTGAGAAAAGTACGTTAAGGAGCGTCTCCACTTTGTAACGGTCCATTTTTAGATATAATTAACTTGCTTTTTATTTAATGCTTATTGCATAATTTGGTTTGAGGTCAACCTTAGAAATTCTAGAACCGACTTAACTAAATTGTAAATTATTGATAATTTAAGCGACCACTGGACCTCTAGTGCACCAGCGCGAACACTGCGGTGTGGGGACAAGAGGGAACGCTTGTGCTAAGACGGCTAGGTTTTTGAGGGGACTCTCTGCCGAGCCACGGCCGAGTGCGGACCTATGTTTCCGCTGTATAGAGTACGTTATCTTATTTCTTATGAAGACAAGAGCTGGGCTTCGAGTGAGTTAGTGGTGTACGTTGCTGGCATTATGTTCAGGATTTTGTCTGGTTGAGCTGTTATGGTTAAGGAGTTACGAAGTATGTAACATAAGAAAGCTATGTATGTGAGAAGGTAAGGTTATCTTCCTTCCATTTATTGTTAAAATAGGTACCTATTCATTAATAACCCGCCAGCTTCCGTTGTGAGTGCGAGCTGGAAATTTGAAAACCAAATTTGCATCAACAGGCTGATGTGCCTATCTAATGAACTAGAGCTGGGAGAAGTAAATCAATAGCATTTATTTTGCTATTGAATTGTGCGAGACAATTTTAGGAAAAATAACCGTTCTTTCCCCCTTTCAACGGCACTAGTGCGTGTAACTTTTTTAGACTATATATAAACGAGAAAGAAAGGCGGGTGGCGCCCTAAAAAAAAAAAAAAAGAAACTTCCTAAGTGAGATTTATAATTTCTGTATTTTAAGATTATGTGAACCTAGTTAATTATTTGCCTACCACGCCCTGAATGAGCCTTTTGTAATTTAAATTATAAATATATGTATTTGTTTTTTATTTTGTTTCATTTCCACAAAATTAAAATAGCGAGGAAAAACCTCTCATTATAACTTGACAGAAATACTCTCGAGAGCAGCTCTCAATTGCATTTCTCTCAAGTGCACACCTCTGCGAGTATTGTCGGACAGCGAACTAGCTGAGACTAGCTCTCAAATAATCACGCCGTTAGTTCACATTCGTGACAGTGCTATCAGATAAAAACTAAATTGATAATCGCGTCAAAAAAAAATGGAGGAAAGAGGATACTATAGAATTAATTAGTATTCATTCATACGCACAAAGATGAGAATCTTCAATTTCAAGTTATCTTAATAGCGTATGATTTGGGGTGCTCCGACCGCGACGGCTGTCGGTTTTTAGTGCGAACACAAAGGCATTCGCAGTTGGCGTTTGGACGGCTTTCTGAATAAACACTGCGAACAGCGAAGTTGTGGACTGAGGAAAAATCATTACAGTTGATCGAATTATATAACAATAAACACGTATTGTGGAATCCGAAAGACTCTACGTACTATAAAAAGCCATTAAAAATGGCGCTCGACGGGAAATAGCTCTCTGTTCGTTTTAACTGAGAGGATTAATCATTGTGTGGTATCGTTCGCACTGCGCTCGGATGACGTCCAATAAAATTCGCATTACATTACACGTTATATTCCACGTTACGTTACACGTTACAATACTCATTACTGGATGTGGCTTAATGTACTGAATGCAATTCTTAAAGTGCGCTTTATTCTACATACACGCCGCGCACGGCGTTGTCGGTTTGAGTGTACGTCGTAATCTACACGTATTAGATTTCAGCGGAACTTGAAGCTGGAAAAATAAAAAAATCTTTATTCTATGTGATTTTTTACCATTCTGGCCGGAAAAATGAATCAAAATACTTCCAAACTAAGTCTGAACTATTGTCAAAATTTTTGGTCATCTCATAATGGTCTCTTTTCTACCAGTAAACTATATGCACCCTCATATTTTCTAGAAGACAATAGTTAACTCTTTTACTTTCTTTTAAGATTGTGTATTAGTAATAACTCTTCTTTGTTGGCTTCCTTTTCCAACAATAACATTATTATACCAATATTTCATCCAGATACGTCATTTTGCGTATACAACACGTAAAACTACCTTTGTAGCAAATCCAATCGATGCACTAAGTACTCTGGATGTTTGTCAGCCGGTTTCCGCCTGCTTTGTTTTACGTCGCGCACTGTGCTAGGAATCTGTACCTTAATTGTCGCAAGTTACTCTCACATGGATGTGCACCTTAAACGGTATGAACGAAGATTTACTAAGAGTTTTTCTACGATTATCTATAAAACAGTTACCGAACAAATAAATTTAAGAATAAAATTTTTAAACCAGTAAAATAATAGTTACTATTTCTCTATTTTCGCAGAACATTTTATTCCATATAAGAATATACTTCGCTGTGATCAGTTTTTTACAAAAGTAGAGATGTAATAATTAATATACATCAGTTTGGTAATTAACCAGAGGATGGATATACCGGGCCTAAAGCAATTATCTTTAACACAATTACAAAAAAAATACACATTTATTGTTCCCAAAAAAATCAAGTCATTACACTCCTTCAACGGCGCTTGTTTACTTTTCCATAAGCACCTGTATGTATTTAGCTTATTTTAATCGGTGAAATTTTTTTCGTATATATAGTATGCGAAAAAAATTGGCCTACAAAATACATAAATAAAAATATATTGGCCAAGACCGAGGACAAGACATTGGCTAAAATGTACAATTAAATTGTAATAAATTACATAATTTTATTAAAAACTTTATTTGGGTCCGAGGTGACGTTTGCCTCATAATATAATAATAAAATTGAGAATAAAGATATTTAAAACAAATAAATCGCAAAACAAACCATCTAAAAATATTAACGTGGGCGAGATCCCATCGCATCTAACACAGCCATAATATATTTGACGTTTCTATTTCGAAATAAATTCAAATACAGCTCTGAAATAAACATACTTATGGCGTGCAAACATTTTTCTTTTACAACTTCATGAAATTGTATTTTCAACTCAGATACAACTGACAAATAAAAATACTCATAATCGAGATAAAATATATTTAATTAAAATAAATCTTTGTTTCATATAAGCAAATTTATATATCTTCTAAATAACAAAATTATTATATGTTTGTTTACCAGTTAAAGCTATTTCTTTTTCATATAAATTACACTCAGTTCCAAAAAAAGTGACGCACTTGATTTTTGACCTAACTTTTTTCCTTTTTTTTTTAAACCAGTGGGTCGATTTTTAATTTTTTTTTATTTGTTGGTAGGTAATTCCTTTGTCTTTCAAAAAAAAAAAAATAAAGAGGTGGACATTTTTTCAAAGCCTCCTGGATGGTAGTGGAAAAACTCGAACCATGTTTTTTTCTTAATTTTTGACGCCCTGTGTGTTAATCAAGTAATGGTATAGAAAGTGCTTACACTCTGTATGAAAGACGCTTCTTTTACGAGCATTTTGTTTTTTTATTCATTGATTTATCTCTAAAATTGTCCGAATTACAGCTCTTTTGCTGATACCTTGCATATATCCCACAAATTTATTTCGTTGTAGGATCACATTGCCTTTAAAAAAAACAATTGCCGTTGCCATAGCAATTAATTTGTTGTATGCCTCCATATTTGACTCTTTATCGTTGTGTTATTAATTAAGTTTCATTAAAAAATTTTAGAGACTAAAATTACACAAAATGCCTCAAATAAATCCTGAACAAGTAGCAAGATTAGTTGCTTTAGTAAACGATGGGCGTAGTAAACGTTACGCGGCTCGTGCAGTGGGAATCCATGAAGCAACTGCTCGTAGAGCGATCCGCAAGTACGAACAAACAGGAAGCGCTGCTCGAAGGGTGGGTTCTGGTCGCCCTCGAAAAACTTCTCCAAGAGATGATCGCTTCTTGAGATTGCGGATATTACGGGAACGATCAAATACTGCGGTAAATGTTCAGCAAGATCTTCGCAGAATTCGTGGTGTTGCAGTAAGTAAGCAGACGGTATGTAGACGTCTAAAAGAAGTTAATTTAAAAGCTAGGAGACCTGCAAAAGGTCCTAAATTATTGCCCGAACATCGTGCTGCTAGAAGAAATTTCGTTCAAAATTATGGAGAATGGAATATTCCTGAATGGTCGAATGTCTTGTTTACGGATGAGTCAAGGTTTTGCCTTAACATGGTGGATAGAAGAAAAATAGTGTGGAGAAGGACTGGTGAAAGGTTTAATCAGAATTTAATAACAGAATGCGAAAGTTTTAATGGTGGGTCGGTTATGGTGTGGGAGAGATTTCAATGAATGGAAAGACACCCCTTCATGTTTTTCCGGTGAGGCGGACGTTGACAGGCCTAATCTACATTGACATTTTACAGCAGTATGTCTTACCTCATGCAGAGTTAGTGGGCAATAATTTTATATTGATGCAGGATAGATAATGCCCGACCACACACCGCAGCAATAGTGCGAAACTTTTTAGAAGCTACGGGTATCACCACATTACAGTGGCCTGCGAGAAGCCCCGATATGAACCCTATAGAACATTTGTGGGATGAATTAGGGAGAAGGGTACGTTCTCGCGAGAGGCCTCCGGAAAGTCTCGCAGAAATTGCAGATGCATTAGTGGAAGAATGGGATCGTATACCAATGGAAACCTAATTTCCAGTATGCCGCGTAGATTAGAAGCTCTTAGAGTTGCTAGGGGTGGCAATACACGGTATTAAGCAGTTATCCCAGTTTATAATTTTGTGTTTAATAAAAATGTTTTTTAAAATTCGTATCAGTTTATTTCACTACAAAACTGTTTCTCGATAAATTCAGAAAGTTGGTAATACGCAAGGTTTCAGCAAAAGAGCTGTAATTCGGACAATTTTAGAGATAAATCAATGAATAAAAAAAACAAAATGCTCGTAAAAAAAGCGTCTTTCATACAGAGTGTAAGCACTTTCTATACCATTACTTGATTAACACACAGGGTGTCAAAAATTAAGAAAAAAACATGGTTCGAGTTTTTCCACTACCATCCAGGAGGCTTTGAAAAAATTTCCACCTCTTTATTTTTTTTTTTTTTTTGAAAGACAAAGGAATTACCTACCAACAAATAAAAAAAAAATTAAAAATCGACCCACTGGTTTAAAAAAAAAAAAGAAAAAAAGTTAGGTCAAAAATCAAGTGCGTCACTTTTTTTGGAACTGAGTGTATTTAGTAAGAAATAATTATTTTCAAAAGAAACATATATTACAATCATGGTTATTTATAGTCCATAAAATTATCATTTAATTTGAACATATAATGGCAAACTTCGACAAACACAACCTAAGTCCTATGTGCACTTTCTTGAAAACTAAATGCAGGACACCGTTAAAATCCTAAACCTTTAAATTTTGATAAACGTATCTGTTACACATGATTCTTGAATTACAGCACAACCAATATTTTTTTCTCCATATTTTGAAAGTGAGTAAATTACTCTTAAGTCCTTTAATATACAGAGTGAGGCAACAGTGCGTCTGACTTCGATATCTCGAGTTCTATGATAGCTAGAAACTTGATTTAAAAACATAAGTAAACTATACAAAAAAGTCTACAACCAGAAATTGTTTTAGAATATACAGGGTGAGCCAAGACGAGTGAGGCTCTGTATATTCAAAAATAATTTCAGGTTATAGACTTTTTTTGTCTAGTTTATTTATGTTTTTAAGTCAACTTTCTAGCTATCATAGAACTCGACATATTGAAGTCGGACGAACTATTGCCCCACCCTGTATATTGTTGACCAAATATTTATAAAAATTTTCGTTTTATATTGAGCTCATCTACTTACTGTAAGAGTCTGGCATACTTTTGGAACAGTTTGCATACAGGGGAATTTCAAATAAATTTTTATAATTTCGTAATTTCATATTTATATCGCAGATAATAAGATTTAAATTAATATATTATTTAACCAGTAATGTAATTAATTATTTATTATGCTGTTTGCAGAATTTGGCAAGAATAATATTAAGGCCGATTAATCTGAATTTCAAGGAAAAATAGTGAAAAACCGTTGCAGTTGTTTCCTTAACACAAAACTGTCATTTAATATTCCCTCAGACCTCAATCACTCACAAGAAACAACTTAACATAAAAACTACTGAATTGATGAATGGCTTGCATATGCAGAACACAGAGTGTAATGGTGTTCGCCGTCATAACCAATGCCGTGTATTGATATATTATATTTAATGCATTAATTTATGATGTATTATGCAATATATTACGGTAAAACGTGGCGAACGCTTATTACCAATTCGCTGTACAAACTGAATATAAAAACTATAAACTTGAGATTGATTTAATTTCACTTGGAAATGTATAAATTATTCATATATAGGCGAGTTTTAACACACTTACAGATAGCTGATAAGTTGAACAGTTTTTTTATAAATTAATGTGTAATTAAAAGATCATTTATATACTATTTATTATAAAGCCGGCCCGTTGTAATGCAGTCTATTAAGCGAAGGTTATGGGCAAACACAGAACATGCGCCGAGAACTACGCTTAACAACATGTTTGCAGCGACCAGTAGGTTATCTCGGCTAGTCATTAGGCACAGTAAACGGTGGCTTCTGCGTTTTTTTTGTACGGTTTGTCAGGAAGTGTAAGCTTTCCTGTGGTTCTATTTCCGTTTTCAGGTTATACAGGGTGATTCGCTAGCCTTTTTACAAACGTTGGCAACGGAAAGTAGATGTAATTTCATGAAAAAAAAAATCATATAAACACGTTCGATTTTCTTTTGTTCACAAGTTATAGTAGTTTTAAAATTTTCTGGTCCCATACCATGGCCACCCAGAATCTCCGATGTATATCCTTGCCATTTTTATTTATACAAAATTAATAATTTGGGGACAGAAATAGAACATTTGATTTTTTTATACCTAGCAATTTTATAACTTTAAAAATGTTTAGCATTCAATATTCAATTATTAACATTTTATTATTTCATTTAATTAGAGAGAATCTACAATTTTTCTGTTAATGGACATAATATAAGAAGTAAGTCTTTGTAAGTTTATAATTTTTTAAAACTGGCTGTCTTATTAGTTGTATTTGTTTTGTGTGCTCAATATAATCCGTGTAATGTTTTTAACAAATTTATTTACAACTTTAATTAATAGGTACTTACTAAATTATAAATATAAACAACACACATTTCCCTTTTTAATATTATCTCGTGAAATATTTTCCTATATATAGTCAGTAAACATACATAAATAATTAAATGCCTAGTTTATTTATTTCTAAACTAAAAAAATATAATACGCACTTTCTAAATTAAAATTATGGATTTATATCAGCGAAGGTAAAATAAAAAATAAATAAAAGTAAAACAGGCTAGTGTAATTTTTCCACAGAACTTATTGTTCTGCTTGTATTTTCCTAAAAATGAGAATTGCAGTATAATTTTCACAAATTGAGTTACGTATTAACTGTTGCTCAGTATCATACACTCGGGGAAAAGTTTAGTAAAATCAACTCACAAAATACATGTCATTAAGATCTAAACATATAATGTACGGCAGGTACTTACATATTATAATCCATAATCATCGGTATAACAACTTTTGAAATGGAAATATATTTTTTATTTATATAAAATATGCTCGATATCCCACACTTTTGTATAAATAAATTAATTGTTAACTCCTATATAAAAAAAAATTAACAGTGCTCAAGCTGAAGGCCTACTAGAAAAAAGGTATTTGACTCCTTACTCGAAAATTTACTTGATTGATGTGCTTAAATAAAAGTACCACATCTTCAGGCAACAAGAGTTGCCTGAAGATTTTTTGTATTCTTTTAATTATTAAGCCATGGCAAACCAACTAAACATTAGGGTGGAGCGAAAAATATCAAATTTAAATTTTCGTTTCGCTATAGCGCGGAAAAGTTGCCTTAGGTGCATACTAGCCTAACAAAAAAAAATTATCAAAATCGGACAATATCTTCCGATCGCGCAAAACGCCGAAAGTTTTAAAAAATGACGAATTTTTCGTATTTTTTTTATTATTTGGGGTTTGTATTTTTTTATCGCTATAGTGCTAAAACGTTAGTACTAATGTTGAATAGCCTGCAAAAAATATATAACTGCTTTTAAAGCATATCTTCCGATCGCGCAAGACGTCTGAATATTTGCAAAAATTGCAAATTTTTCGTTTTTTTTATAATTTTTGAAGATTTTGTTTAGATTTTTTTTTTAATGCTATAGTGTCTAATGGTTAAAGTAGGTATTTGTATATAAGAGGAAAAATAATTTTGTTATTTGGAGAATGTCTTCCAATCGCGCAAGTGATATCTATATATCACTGTTTACATTCAAATGTGCAGCTCTTCGCTTGCTTAGAAATAATCTAATTAATTTTAATTTCATAATCTAAACAACCCAGAACTCACCACGAGGAGGTGGCTGCACTTCAAGTTCCACCCACACCCTTCCCTCCATCCAACCATTAAGAGTGTGTGCTATTTACAATATTCACATTTTACATCCTCGTCTGATTTTTCATTTATGCCGATGCCACTTTGTAATCTGCCTTAGTTGCGAATTCTTCTATCAGGTCTCTCGATGTAAGTGTCGCTCTAATGTATCCGTCCCTTGATTGTAGTCCGCATGCCTTAAGTGAAGCTTCGGTTACTAGCTTCACGCAACGCTCTACGGCTTGCGTGTGACATGGGAACTCTTTTATATCCCAATCAGGGACGTCACCCGATTGTATGAGGCTTTTAATTTCTTTATTACTTACCGCACAGAGAAGAGGTGGAGACGATATTTTTGTAGCGTTCCAATCTATCATTTCCGTATAATCTAATGCATCAAATTTGAGTGAAGCAGTGTTAAAGTTCCTAATGCCTTTCCCAGTCGAAGCAGATTGCCTGGCTTTTAGCACTCTCCTGAGCCCTAACTCTCTAATGTGCCTCCTCTTATCAAATATCATGGCTATCAAAATGTTTTCAGGATGGGCAATACCCATTTTGATAGCCATGATATTTGATAAGAGGAGGCACATTAGAGAGTTAGGGCACAGGAGACTGCTAAAAGCCAGGCAATCTGCTTCGACTGGGAAAGGCATTAGGAACTTTCGCACTCCTTCACTCAAATTTGATGCATTAGATTATACGGAAATGATAGATTGGAACGATATAAAAATATCGTCTAAACCTCTTCTCCGTGCGGTAAGTAATAAAGAAATTAAAAGCTTCATACAATCGGGTGAGGTCCCTGATTGGGATATAAAAGAGTTCCCATGTCACACACTAGCTTGAAGCTAGTAACCGAAGCTTCACTTAAGGCACGCGGACTACAATCAAGGGACGGATACATTAGAGCGACACTTACATCGAAAGACCTGATAGAAGAATTCACAACTAAGGCAGATTACAAAGTGGCATCGGCATAAATGAAAAATCAGACGAGGATGTAAAATGTGAATATTGTAAATAGCACACACTCTTAATGGTTGGATGGAAGGAAGGGTGTGGGTGGAACTCGAAGTGCAGCCACCTCCTCGTGGTGAGTTCTGGGTTGTTTAGATTATGAAATTAAAATTAATTAGATTATTTCTAAGCAAGCGAAGAGCTGCACATTTGAATGTAAACAGTGATATATAGATATCACTTGCGCGATCGGAAGACATTCTCCAAATAACAAAATTATTTTTCCTCTTATATACAAATACCTACTTTAACCATTAGGCACTATAGCATTAAAAAAAAACCTAAACAAAATCTTCAAAAATTATAAAAAAAAACGTAAAATTTGCAATTTTTGCAAATATTCAGACGTTTTGCGTGATCGGAAGATATGCTTTAAAAGCAGTTACATATTTTTTGCAGGCTATTCAACATTAGTACTAACGTTTTAGCACTACAGCGATAAAAAAAATACAAACCCCAAATAAAAAAAAAATACGAAAAAAGTGCCAAAATTCGTCATTTTTTAAAACTTTCGGCGTTTTGCGCGATCGGAAGATATTGTCCGATTTTGATAATTTTTTTTTTGTTAGGCTAGTATAAATTTAAATTTGAAATTTTTCGCTCCACCCTACTAAACATGCTTTATTGTTACAGGAAAGCATTCACCTCTACCCCTAACAACGAAAGGGGTACTGCCAAGCACCAGGGCCATAACATCGGCCGACTGCCCAAGAACACCCAGCTATGCAGGGAAACCCTGGAAAACCGCTTGCATCCCTTAAATGGGATGGTTAAATGCTTACTTACTTGTTTTGTAAAGCCTGATGGCTGTATTTATATTGTAAATATGTTTATATGGAATGTTATACTTCGTTAAGTATTTTATGAATGAATTGATTTTTAGTTTTCGTTTTTCTGTATATATGTATATATTAATGTAAATCTTATTTTGTACCCCATACAAGTTGACACAATGTATTTAATTATTAATAAAGATTTTAAATTGGAAATTGGTAGTATTAATAAAGAGTTTGTGAGATAAAGGACCTGTTATTTAAACCAGTAATCGTAGTATTATGGACTCACACGGGTACCACTTCCCTAATTTTGATTTATAATTTTCTAGTTCATCGCCTATTAATTTTCCCCGTCAATAATGACGAAGTTTGAAAATAAAAAGGCATTGAATAAGGATATAGCTGTGATTAATGTATATTCTGTAAGTTTGGTTAACAAAATAATTACACTTCAAAATTTCTCGACCTTTCAAAATCAGAGAAAATTAGAAATTTGTATCCATTCTATACGATCCTCGATTCACCTGTGGTATTGGAGATTTTTTTTAAAAATATTTGTATGACAGTTGTTCATTCATAGAGAAACAAACTACAACAACCTTTAGGCAATCCTGAGGGCAATCCAAAAGACAAAATTGAAACAAACGAAAAGTCGGGGATTTACGAAATTAGCTGTAAGGACTGTAATCAAAAGTATGTTGGACAAACTAGACCATCAATTTAAACTAGATTCAAGGAGCATCTAGCTCATCTCAAATTTGGTCTAGTGTTGCCCAACATGCGTTTGAGAACAACCATAAAATAGATAGTAGCAATTTCAGATTGACTGGGAATATAACAAATAACAGACAGCATTTAAAAGCCTGGAAATTACAAAGTGTAAAAATAACATGACAGTAACAATAGTTTAGGTATAAATAGGATACATTGTTACTTTTAATCATCTCTAGGTGATGCCAACTTGGTTGGCGAAACGCGTGTCGAGTGCAATATAACCAAGTCAGTGTGAAAATTTTTGCTAAAAAAATGCATGCTCTGACAATGTGTATGGGTTATTAATTATAAATTACCCACCCCTTATAATCGTTATTATTGCCTATAGAAAAAAAAAATTAAATAAAAGTTGTGTGGTTATGACTGAATTTTGTTAAAATGCTATCAAAAGTACAGATTCCAGGGGATGGTAATGGTAATGGTGGGGGAGGCTGACGCCTGGCAAGTAGGCCACAGACGGGCCCTTTTTACCAAGATTCCAGGGGATACAAAAATATATATTTTTTTAAATGGGATACCTTGTATATTATTAAATTTTTGGAATGATCCTTTGTTCTTGATTTCAAAAATATATCATATGTTACCCCTACCATATACCGTATTTGTGTTATTAAACGTCGAATATCTTTAAACTAGTTACTATAAATATGGAAAAGTTAACATTATTAAAGTGAGCTATGAAAATGACAACTATTATGTTTGATAAGTGATATTTCTTTAATGAAATATACAAAGTGGTTTACAGTGAGGAAGAAAAAGTCAAAATATTTACTTTTTATATACAAAATAACAGAAATAAACGTGCAACAAAAAGAACATATAGGGTGTTGTATCCAATTCGTCCAACACCATCAGAAAATACGTTCAAAAATATTTACCGAACGGTGAATAATACCTCCAGTTTTAGTAGAAAAAAGCATGTGGTTCAAGCAAACCAGGAAGAACTGCTAGATATACTGCTTCATTTCGAAGGTAAGCCCATCCATATTTATTCGCGAATAGACTTTTATTGTTGGGCCTATATTTTATGATAATACTTTAATCGGAGTTACCTATCTGGAAATAATTATCTCAGAAGCAGAAAATATTCTATTACAGAATTTTCCGGAAGCTGAACTTGATGATATGATTTGTATGCAGGATGGGGCAACTCCACATAGTGTCCTACCCGTTCGTGATCATTTATATAATGTACTCCCATTATTGATAGGGAATAATGGACCTATTAAATGGCCACCTAACAGTCCAGATTTGACCCCTATGGATTATTTTTTTGGGAGATCTAAAAGACATTGTCAATAATAATAATAGTATTCAAGTCATTAAAGACAGGTTTCGACTTGACTTGACAATCTGAATGTAAATAATGAAGTCATTTCCGGAGCAATTATAAGAAGACGTTATCAATTATGCATTGACAATAATGGTGGACACATCGAACATCTTTTATATTTATATTTAAATTTCCTAAATAAATCTTTGTTATCTATTTTGTATAAAAATATTTGGTTTCTTTCTTCCTCACTGTGAACCATTTTGATTATTTCATTAAAGAAATGTCACTTATCAAACATAATAGTTGTCATTTTCATAGTTCACTTTAATAATGTTAACTTTTCCATATTTACAGTAACTAGTTTAACTAAGATATTCAATGTTTAATAACGGTATATGGTAGGGGTAACATATGGTATATTTCTGAAATCAGGAACAAAGGATCATTCCAAAAATTTAATAATATACATTTAAAAAAATATATAATTTTTTTGTATCCCCTGAAATCTGCACGCTACTGTACTTGTGATAGCATTTTAACAAAATTCAGTCATAACCACACAACTTTTATTTAAAACTTATTTTTCTATAGGCAACAATAACGATGATAAGAGGTGAGTAATTTATAATCAATAACCCTGTACCATACATACGGTAATTAATGTTTTTTTCATTAAATATTGGACCCCGACCTCAAAACAGAAAAGGGGTTTAAAATAGAGCAAACGACAAAATCGATAAAAAATGCATCGACTTGAGACTTTTTTCAAAAATTCGTGATCAGTTTGAGGTCCTGTAACACCGAGCGTGACATTCATAGTTAAAAGATTTTGATAAGCACATACAAATTGAACTGCAATGGAACAGTAAGTAGATCCTGATTTCACGGAAAATGGATGCCCATTTCTAAATTAGAAAAATTATTAAAAAAATGCAATAAAGTTTAACTTGATTATTTGAGAAAATAGGGCACTAATTTGTTAGGAATCAAGACTCAATTTTCACCAAGTGTCCAACATAAAACTACAAATCGTTTTTTAACTCATTCCTTCTATAACAAAAACAAATGTCCCATAATAAATAAAATGCAGATTTAGTAAGTCAAATTAATACAATACCAATGTCTACATTTGTTTTTAATACGAAAATTAAAATTGTCTAAAGGGCATTAAATAAAAACAATGTTCCTATTTCATATTAATAAAAGAAAATAGATCACTTTTGTCTGTAATTTTACTTTACACACTACTGAATATCTTTACATTTGTTTTTGTTTTTGTTTATTGTTGTTATTATCAACAGAAGCTATTTATATTTTAGTATTGGATACCCGTTAATTACCCGATGATATACGATTTTACGGGACAATCTGTGTAAATAAGGGACACAGCGACCAATACATCTTAAAATGTACAGACAAAATACTCACACGCTGTCCTGTAATGAATGGTTTCGGAATGGATGGTCACCTTAATATTTAGTTATTACCCAAATAAAAAATTAAATCCAAGTAGATAATCCGACACTCATAACACAATGTTAGAATAATCTTTCCGCTGCTTGTTGTCAAACACTACACACACAACTAAATCTTATTCAATAACGTTGGGTTCTCATAACAACGGGAAAAGAGACAGACTATATTATTCATGGTGTTTAATTTCATCTCGATGGTGTTGCATGTGTGGTGTGTGTAC
Source organism: Rhamnusium bicolor (assembly GCA_029963845.1). Taxonomy (NCBI): domain Eukaryota; kingdom Metazoa; phylum Arthropoda; class Insecta; order Coleoptera; family Cerambycidae; genus Rhamnusium; species Rhamnusium bicolor. Next base: position 66,525 of record JANEYF010002186.1, on the reverse strand, counting down.
ATTGTCGCACATACATAGAGCTTAGGGAATACCTACCTAAAGGATTTGAACTCATGTTCTAAATATAAAAACATTCGTAACAATGTTTGACACAATGAATTCAGACTTAACGAAGTCATTGGTTATACATCAGTGCAATCTGTAGGCAAAGACTGCGGACAAATTTCTAGGAAGTGGAGCTTGGAGGACAGTGAAATGTAGAGAAATGATTTCTATGCGTCTCAAAAATAGGGAGTGGGCATTATACCAATAGAAGGCCGCATCAAAGATTATTAAATATAACGCTGGAATTAAAATGTTTATTCAATTTTCTTGCTATATATCATATGATTACATAACATGGATTATTATTTGTGTCATATATAAAATAACTTTTCGGTACTTATTACATAAATAAAGAAAAATAACAAATTCGTTAAGGACACGAAAAATATGTGCAACGAGCCTAACCAAGAAGAAAGGCCCATTGTCTATATCTGAAGGGCTCATCAATATTAGATATGTTGTGAATCCTAGAGAAGGCACTATACGAACAAGTCTAGTAATTGTAGTTGTCATGATAATTTTGAAGATTACGTACCGTGTAAATTTAAGGGCTTGTTATGTAACATTGCAACTACATAATAGGGTTTTCATACAAATCAGAAGTGGGATAATAAGTAATCAATTTTTAGTGATTATTTTAGGGAAAATGAGCACTGAGCACATCAATGGTAGATACAATGTTGTGGATCTCAGAGGGGAGGGCACGAAGCAACTACGTCTGGTAATTGTAGCCGCCATGACAAGTTTGGCAATTTACAGATTTATTGTGTAACATTACCAATACATTGTAGAGTTTTCGTAAATATCAGAAGTGGAATAGTAAACAAGCAATTTTTAATGAAGAATTATTTTATTTAAAAAGAGTATTGAGCCCACCCAAGAAGAAAGGACCATTACATATATCTGAAGGATTCATCAATACGATGTTGTGGATCCGAGAAATGGCACTAAGCGATTACGTCTGGTAATTGTAGCAGACATGAAAATTTTGATGAATAAATCTTTTTTATATCACCGGGACAGAGTATCATCTGTTGAAATAAACATTTTGCCACGCCTCCATAATTTGAGTGATTACATACCGTGGCGGATCTCATAAACACTGATGGTGACACCATACATACTCCAAAAAGGAAACGTGACAGCTATGGACACCGGTGTTCCGGAATTATATTTCTCCTCTAGCACAGAATAGCCCAATGGTTAGGATCTGGGATACGAATAAAACTAACTTGATCCATTTATTTTGTATTTGCCAGTTGGTAACGAGCAGTGCGCATAAACCTAGCGCGATATGAATACTATTCGTTGGATTTTTACCTTTTAGTGTTTGTTCCAGATCTATCCCATTCCAGGTTCCATACCTGACGCTACGTTATGCTGAAGAGGAACACTAATTCAAAAAGACATTTGGTATTAAAGCTTCGTTTTATAGAATAGCTCGTCTCGAAAATCCTCGACGGTGTCGGTATCGACGGATTGAGTTCGTGATCGACACTGTATTTTTGGACCCTTCCGTGTTTTTAGCATTCAAATGTACGCACTGCGCGTCCAGGTTTAAACGGATTCCGTCGACAAACCTCGTTGTAATTTGTAATTAAACTATTTGGATTCGGATTCGGTACAAATTCGCTCTCAATTTTTGTCGCGTTTGTTCAGTTTTTGTGCGTATTTTAAGGTTTTGACATCAGTTTGGTAAACATGCCTAATAAAAGTTACAGTTCAATTTGTTAGCAAAGAAAAAGACAGACAGATCTAATGTCGTTAAGTTAAAATTTCATAACCTCCCTTTTTTCGCTTTAAAAATGTTATCGGCTTCTTCGTTTTTCATAGGTTCTAGCAGCAGCATACAGAACCCTCTTCATCTGTTAATTCTTCTTCTGTTAAATAACACATGAAGACCTTCATAATTTCTTGTCGTTAGACAAAAAAAAATAGTTTTCGTCTCAATGGAGTTAAATATAACAGTAAGTTTTGTTAAAATATCGTATCACAGTGAACTTCGCTTACAAATGTTGCGAAAACATTTCGTCGACACGATCTTCGCAGTGAGCTGTCCCTAAAACTAAGCCTTTATAGGCTCTATTTCCTATTATTCTATCGCACTGTAGCTCTTATTCTATTAAATTTTACCATGATTATATCCAACATGATAATCCAATCTCCATATACGAGTAGATAACGTAGCTGATAATGTTTTATAATTTTTGTGCGGAATACAATACGTCAATGGCTCTAATAATTTGAAAAATTGTAATAGTACTGTAATAATATTTTAGCACTTACGTAGATACTTCCTTACGAGAAAGGAAACTTCTCACAAAGAACTATAATTAAAGGATTCGTACCCAATAGTATCATGATTTTGATTGAGATCCACTGGAGTGTGCTAGCACGATAATGCGGTCTGCGAAATATTTTAACACAAACACCTAAACTCAAATGCAAAATATTGTCGCGACATTCTCAAAAAATTTTTCTACAAGTTTACCGACTAATTAGGTAGGTGTAGGTGACTCCCACTGAAACCGAATCATCGCAATGCGTGCCACTGATCTGATGATCGATTGGATTCAGTTGTCGTTTTTATGAGAAAGAAGATCACGTTGACTTAAAGCATATTTTTGCACCACGAACGTGAACAAACAATTTACTATTGTAACCAATCACGCGGCAGGAAATTTGTATTCGTCCAATCAGTACTAATGTTTAGTAAACATGTTTCAGGCATTCGTACTGCAAAAATACACCTTTACTTGCTTCCGCGTGGCTACTTTTGTGAAGAAATAAGGATGCCGATTAGAATCTTAAGGTTTGCACAATACTTTACCTTTCACATGAGTCATAACTATAGTGGTCGCAAACCTGCATCAATTTTTCAGTTTTTTACCCGTCTATCTGCAGTGACGATAGAACTGATATACATCACTATCACTGTAATAATTAAATATCTTTCTATTTTCACATCAACTGTATATCTAAGCACCTCCACATTCTAGTATGCGTTTGTTTGTTCTTACTCCTGACTTCGTTAAAACAATTTAAATTTAGGTAGACGCTTCCATAATATGACGCTATCAACATTCCTTGCATTGCAGTTCTCGTTTTCGGTAATTAATTTTACGGAGAAATAGCTGATCGATGAAATATTTAATTAACAAAATTCGTAAGTAGGTAACGGTGGAATCCAGGAATATTTTTAGCTTGGCAGTCATTGCAGAATAAGAACAAAGAATAATTTATAGACCGTCTTTATACAAAAAAAATTATATACATATTGAAAAGTTGGTATCATCGGTAATGGATATTTTATTACTTATTGGTCTTGTCTACTTTACCAGGTGGTGGTTCAAATATATTAGAATGTCCGTCGTGTAGGATTTAAACAGTCTCAAAGTTTTTTTACTGATTTTGTTAGGAATAGTGTGGACCACTTTACATACAAATCTATGTACAGGGTGATCAGTTGAAAATTCTACTTTTTTAAACACAAAAATTAAAAAATGGATCTGTAGCATATTTTACCAAATTTTCCTACATGCTATGAGTTTGCGTCTATCTCAAGAATATAAAGGGAGCGCCACATAGTCAAGTTTTTTTTAAACGGGACACCCTGTATATCTTCGAATATTTGGATAGTTCCTATTCCCCCCATTATAAATATATATGAATGTTATATATTCCATCTTCAAATAACTGAGTTATTCAACTAAATGCACCTAAATGCATCAAAAAACAAGTTTGCATTATAAACGATTTTTTATTAATATTAACAATTTAAATACAATAACAACATACAATGAAGATGGAATATATAACAATCATATATATTTATAATGGGGAGGAAAGGAACTATTCAAATATCCGAACATATACAGTGTTTAAAAAAACTTGAGAATGTGGTGCCCCCTTTAAATTCTTGAGGTAGACGCAAACTCATAGCATGTAGGAAAACTTGGTAAAATATGCTACACATCCATTTTTTAGTTTTTGTTCTAGCTATATTGTTAAGCACAAAAAATATGTTTAAAATGTAGAATTTTCAACTGATCACCCTATACACTGTACATATTATTATTCAATAATCATCGCATCGTGGAAAATGGCCCAGAAAATAGATCTTCAAACAGAATATGTATATTATACCTACATGTTGTAAAGTTTTATGTAAAAGTGGGAAATTAATATCTAGTAATGGTAATATTTTTATCGTATTTTGTGTTTATTTGAATTATATTTATTTGTAAATCTAATCTACGAGGCATAAAGGACTTATATACCTAATGTCAAAAAAAGAAACAATTATACTTAAAGGTTCATTAATAATTCTGTTTAAATTATGACAGTTGTAAATTATTTAAAACAGAACTATAATATTAACTGCGTTCGTTCGTCTGAACAAAATAATCATAATTCGCTGACAAGAGAATATGTTTTCTATGGGCAAGGAATTTGAAGAATAATAAGAATCAGCCGGCGTAAGGTCTGGGGATCTTGCTGGCCATTTAATAGGTCCTTGCTAATCCAGCGAATTGAGATTATTTCATTTAGGTATAAATGTACAGGAACGGCATAATGTGGTCAAATAAAAAGTCAACATTCAAAAATACAAAAAATATCCATTCTTTAAAAACTATTAGAACAGAAATAGTTTTGAATAGTGTCAAAGATCAGTGAGGAACAGTGTAGTTGTGCACTATGAATTTCCCGCGTTATATTGCCTTTCTAGGATTTTGTATCAACTAACACAATTTGAAAATGTCAGCTGGAGCGACGTAGTTTGTTGATTGTTTTTCTTCTCCGTACATTACTATCTGTATTTGTGTTTTAATGTTATATTCCACTCAGTGCTTATTATTAACATATTTGGTCACACCGTACAAGAGTATGCTATTCTCCGTGAGTCCATTATTTTCTCACAAATAATTTTATGTGTATAGCTATTATCGTCCTCCACTTTTTACTTTCTTATACCTAATATAAGGAATCGTGATTTTTTTCGACCTCGACATTTTGATTGATATATACGTTTTGAACACTCCTGAAACCGTTCTGACTATTTTCCGAATGATGTCTGTAAGTGCGCGTGTGTGTGTGGATGTGTGTATGTGTGTATCCGCGATAACTCAAAAAATATTAACGGGAGACTTCCCAAATTTAACAGTTAAGATTTTCAACAAAATTTTAGGTGACATTAAATTTGGTGAATCAGGTACCACCAGAAGAGACATAAATGAATGAAAGAAGAAAAAAGGTACAATATTTCGGGATAAAATTTTTTATTGCATTTCTGGACGTCTCTCGATAAATTATAATGAAAAAAACATAACTTTATGAAAAAAAATCTGTCTTCATATCTGTGGTATCGCGATAGTTGCCAAAGTTTTTGATATAAAGCTTTCAAATTTGGTACAAGTTCTAAAGGCCAAAAACAATGATAATTTTTTTTTTGTATTTGCCTTTACAGAAAAATATATTTTCCATGTACTTAAATAATGCTGATGTGAGCTGAAATTTTTTACACATTTGACCACATAAATGGGGTTAGGATAAATATAATAGTTTGACATCTGAAATGTCTAATTTAGTTACAAAAATGTCAATGTCAATAAGAAGAAATTATTAAAATATATGACATGAATTATTATAGATAGTATGGAATAACGCTGACAATTATGTAATTATATAAAAATTTTAATGAAACATTTCAAGGTACGCTATTAAAATGTAATTAAGGTAAGTGAAGAATTAAATAGAATGATTTTTTTAGATCAGGATGATATATACTGGTATAAGAAAGTTATGTGCTGGCCACATCAGATATTTTTACTTGCTTTTCTTTAACTCACAATGTAGTCACATTTGTCTTAAAATCTTGCATCCTTCATTTAACATACTTCCCACTAAGGTCAGATGACAATACAATATTCCACCGTTACTTTTGCAAATATCCCCACGTAGGGGGCGCGGGGGTGAAAATTGAAAAATCTGCAAAATTATCATAATAATAATTTAATGTATGATAATAATTTAATTAAAGTAGGTATTGCTAAAAAGTTGAAAATGAAAAAAAACTGGGGGGCGGGGGTGAAAATTGAAAAATCTGCAAAAGTATGATAATATTTAATGGATGATAATAAAGCATGACTAAAAAGTAGAAAATAAAAAAAATAAAAAAAATTGAAAACTTGCTTTCCTTAGTCGTACTAAAAAGTAAAAAATAAAATTTCTTTGCCAAAAACGCAAGGCGTGCGCACTTTGTACTATCTGCGTACAATCATACAAAGTGCGCACGCCTTTTTTTGGCCTTTTTTGGCAAAGAAATTATTTTTTACTTTTTTAGTACTAAGAAAAGCAAGTTTTAAAAAATATTTTTTTTCTGTATAACTTTCTTAATATTTTATTGGCGTTATGGCATATGGTTAAATAGGAACCTGAAATTATTCCATAATTGTGTTACACACCGTTATGTCAGTCTAATCTACCATTTATTATAAATTATTTTATATTTACTAGGCCTTAGGTATTGGTGCCAACAAACGATAATGAATATAATATTTCATTAGCTAATTAAGATTGACATTCAAAGTAATTAAACCTGTTAAGTGCTTTTGAGGACGTTGAGGTTAAGATATGTTTTTAAGCCCATTTGTTCTAGTCACGGTATTAGCGTATGGAAAATCTATTTGAACTCTGCAGAAATTACATGCAATTATTAATTAATTTTTTAGGGTCAGAACACATAATTAAAAATCCATTTTGGTGTGACTTTTATGGTCGCTTACATTGCGCTCAAACGAGATATTGACTCACAATACTAGACTTGGACATAATTTTGTAAAAATGGTTTATGGATCCAAGGCATAAATAAATCGATTTTAGTGATTTATGTTACGAGTAGGATTCAAATATGTTTAGTCAAACAACTGTGGATTATATTATAAAGACTGCCCTGGAAAGAATTATACCATAGTCAAATAGTTAGTGTAGAAAGAAAAAAGCTTATGTTTCATTTATTTTACATCAAACTTTTTCAGGATATAAAGCTGGAACGTTGGGATTGACGTGTCTACCGCAGCGCAGGGAGCAGGGGCCGCGTAGGGGATACGGCACGAGTGCGGCGTAGTTACAAACATACACACACACTACGCTCCACAGGCGTTATTGTTTAATGGTAATGATGGTCGTCGATGCGTGTTGGTTATATAACCTATTGTAAAATATCGCGCCGGCTAAGAGCTTTGCCGAGTTTGCCGTTTGTGAATAAAATCTCCAGATTTCTCAAACCTTTTCCTGAATTATGTTACGATGGAGCAGTAATAAAGTGTTTTGTGGGCCGGAATTCTAGTAATTGTAAGACATATTCAAAGCAAACGTCATTTAAAAAAAATCATCAGTTACAGGTTCCATACTGGGTGTTTCTGTATGATCTAATTTTTATGTTGAGTGTGTGTGTAACATTTTGTCACATGTAGTAGAGATGATGTCAACTTGGTTAACGAAACGCGCGACGAGTGCAGTATATATAGTGTTTTGGTGTTTCATGGAAAACTACGTAAGCGTTATTTTCACGTCAAAGGTTCTAACCCACTCTAGGAATAGAACATACTGGCGAAAATCTTTATTTCAATGTCAAAACATTAGTTACGTCTGTGATATAAAGTCCTGCCACCCGCGCAACTAGGCCAAGACGATTATGAGAACAGAAACTATTCTAACCTTGCAAAGTATAAATTTGCAAGTTCAGAGCTAGCATCATTGATGTCCAATATGCCAGTCGTTGGTACCAGTTATATACTATATAACAATTACTTACGATCTAGGATAAAACTATTATATATTTATATCTGTATAAATCTGACATTACAAGCAAGAAAAAAAGTTGGTTACAAATTGTTTTGATTTATTGCACATAATGTCGAGGTCGACACAATAAATTACATAAGAGAGAAAAAAATATTCATGCTCAAAGCATCCGCTCTGTTGTTTTATGTTTAATTAAAAACACTTTTATTTGGGTAGATGGCATCAGTAAACAGCATTGTTTAACTGTCATCATGAACTCAAATTCTTATTATAGATGTGTAAGTGGATGATAAGAGCCGATTAAAATAGACTGAAATGGCACAACACAAAATATACTGGCTGAAATAGCACAACGCTCTCTAATATAATGTACAGGATGGCCGAATTTTTCTACCAGAAGAGATTGTTTATCCATATAAACATGTTTTCGAGTGGGCGAGAGCTAATAATTACCAGATTAAAAACCATTTCATAATGCAACATGAGATGATTTGATAAAATACCCACCGGTTGGAGAATCAACCGTACAGCGATTGAAAGGGAATAATTACTGCAACTAGTACAGTAAGACCATCTACATCTGAATAAATATAAATAAATTAAAATAAATAAAAAATAAAAACACGTTACTGCGATCGATCGGTTCCTCCTGTAATATCATACTTCTCGGACAGGACAGGCGAAACAGGTCAATCTCAATACAGTGTTTTCATTTTTATTATTCTTTTTTTGTCCAAACTATCCCACAAAAATTCAAATTCTATATACACCGTCTGCCCCCCCTGCCAAATCTGGTTTTCGTTTTTACCACGCCGTTAAATTTTTACAAAGCTCATATCGCCCATCTCCATTCGCACCACGGAACTTATACGCGTGTGCAAATACATAACATGTACGTGTGTGGTAGGCGGGACAGTTGCATCTCGCATCGCAATTGCCGGCCCTCTGTCGCTAGCAATTTAATTCTGCGCACAAGAATAATACAACACGTTAAATTATCGTATTAACCGTGAAAGAACTATGAGCGCCTAGCCCCTAGATATTTATTTTCTGTAAGTGTAATAACAAATATACAAAGGGTACTCTATTATACTTTCTTTTTAAATTTTGCTTTATAGTTATGTCAAAACTACAAACAATGGATATTCGAAATTATTTTTAAGAAACGAGTTACAAGATGAAAACCCGCCGGATTTAGAGATTTCTGATATTGAGAATAAGGTGCAACTATCTACATCGATGACTTCAGAAGAAAAAGAAAAATAGAAGTTATTTTATTCATGAAATGGACATAGGATATTTCTTGGAATGTGCAGCAATTTCCGATGAAATCTGTTTTAAAGCTTTAACGCAGACATTGGTACCGGACGTTGTGACTTTAAAAATGATGGTTCAGGTACGCGCACTTTTAGATATCAGTGGTTAAAAGAATATCCATGTATTTCATATTCTGCAAAACTAAAAGGAGTGCTGTGTCATTCATTACTGTGTATTATTTAAATCACATGTTGCTCGCGGCATTCAGGGTCGTTTCATCATTAAAGAATTCACCAAATATAACGACTTTCATGACAGTATTAGGAATCACATGAAATCAAAGTGGCACTGCGATTCCACAACAAAAGCAAACAGTTTTACTCGGATAATGAAAAATCAGCTACAAAATGTAGCTCATCAAATAGATTCCTTACTTCGCGAAATAATTGAAGCTAACAGAAAAAAATTATTACCTATAGTTAAATCTATAGTATTTTGTGGTACTAATTACATTGAGTTAAGGGAAAAAAACAACAACACAAGCATATTTACGGTTTGTTAAACTTTACAGTAGATGCGGGTGATTTAATTTAAAAGATCATCTAAGCAATTCTCACAACAACGCAAAATATATTTCACTAGAGTCCAAAATAAAATTATTGATATTTGCAATGACATTATATGAGAAAATATAATCAGAGATGCAAATCAAACTCCATTTTTTTCGATATTCGCTGATGAGTCCAGTGATATATCTGGAATTAAACAACTCTCGATTGGAATCTGATTTATACATAAGCTTTCTACAGAGGAATTTTGCGTTTGAGAAGAATTCTCAGGATTCATTGCACTGTAAAGTATGGACGCCAAGACAATACCAAACACAATCATTTGAGCTCTTAAAAGATTTGATCTAAATTTATCAAAAAATGGTAGGTCGGGCATATGATGGATGCTCGACTAAGGCGGGAAAAATAAGTGGTGTGAGTATACGCATTCACGAGCAATATCCTATAGCTAATTAATGATAATTCATTGCAGTAGCCATAAACTCAATCTTTTAATAAACGATCTGAACGATGGCATAGAAATAAGAAATTCCATTGGAACTATAAAAGAAGTAATTAACTTTTTTCGAGAAAGTCCAGCTAGAAGAAAATCTGTTCCGATTATTCCGCTTTTTTGCGAGACACGTTAGACTGCAAAATATAAAAGTATTCGGATATTTCGTGAAAATTTTATTATTATCGTGGAGAGCATTGCAACTACTGTCACAAGAAGGAAACAATCCAAAAACTAGACAACGAGTCTTTCAACTTTATCATGCATGTACTGCTACGTTTTTCATAGTATGTTATGTCAAATTACTCGGCCATGTTTGAACCTGTAGCTAATATTCTTCAACAGTTGATCAGAACTTAATGTCGGTTAAAGATCAGGTTAATTCTCTCAGTAATCTTTTCAAGCAACATAGAAATAAAGCCGAGGATACTTTTAAAATATAATGCAAGATGTTGAAAAGTATATAATAGTCTTGAATATTGACTTGACTGTACCACGGCTAGCTCAAAAACAAATGCATAGGTTCAATGCAACTTGCGAGTCGGCAGAAAGTTACTAGAGAATAATAATTTTTATTGCATATACTGATTCTGTAATAACATCCATTTACGAGCGTTTTTCTGAAGAAAATGAATCATCATATTTAATATTTCAGTTACTACCTAAATACATGAAAAAGTGAAACCAAACTGAATATGATAGTATAGTAACAAAAATATTTGAAAATAACTTTATTGCCGAATCTAAGATTTGGTATAATTTTTGCAAAACAAAGTCGCCGAATGCGAATATTTTAAATATAACATCAATAGAGGCTGTAAAAGATGCATATCTATTTTATCCATCAATTTCCTTGGCATTATCATTACTAGCGACTACATGTTATGAAGAACGATTATTTAGTACACCGCGAAGAGTTAAGATCTGGTTGCGGGCTACAGTTATCGTCATCACAAAGTGGGGAAGATCTATAGTATAATAGCATCAGGTATGTTTCTACAGCTGTCTCCGTCAGTGATGTTCGCTTTGGTGAAAAAATATGTTTGTATTTTGAAAATGACCGTTCGACATCTACGGATGTAATACAGGTATAAGTAAAACAATCTGTGAACTCATTTAACGAAGTTGTAGATGCACCATCATAAATTTGTCTTAATTTGCTAAAATCAGGATCTTTCTGTAATACACTCTCGAATTTTTCACTAACGCGATTATTTTTTGCATCATTTATAGCCTGTAGCTGTGTATTTACGTCGTCCACTATTTGCAGCAATTCCACTAACGACAACGAACTATTTTGCAATTTTTCTATTGCGTCTTGTAGTCCTCTATAATTGTTATTAATAGTTTTTAAATCTGTTTCAAGGGAAACGTCTTGAAAGCTTGTCTGGCTTTCCCTAATAGCTGCAGCCTCGTTAGGGTTGAACTGTAGTATCACAGCCTTTATTTGTTGAAAATATTCAGCATAATAAAAAGCCGCTTTCAACCATGTTCCCCAACGTGTAAGAATCGGCTCTGGTGGTTCAAGGATACCAGGACACTGTCTGTGAAATGCTCGAAGCCGTTTAGGAGATTTGAGAAATACTTTTTTTTGTATTTGCTATTAATGCATCTACCTCTGGAAAACATTTTCGAATCGTTTCTGCCACAAGATGTAACGCATGCACTTTACACGTAACATGTAAAAACCTACAATTGTCTCTTTGAAGAGAACGGCCTATCACGCGCATTGTCGCGGCACCATCAGTCACAAACATCAATACTTGACTTGTTAAAAGTTCAAATTTTTCGATTGTCTCCAACACCACACGCGTAATTATTTCGCCAGTACACGCAGTTAGTCTTTTACTAGCTAGTAAAAGTGGAAATGTTGGTTTAAGAGGGTCCAGTACACGTACTATAATATTTAAAATAGAATTTTTTTTACAATCTGTCGTCTCGTCAATACATAACCAGAGCCGTGTATTTTTTCATTCACATTTAATCCTATTTACAATGTCTTCACGAACAGCTGGAATATATCTACGTAACGATGTACGACTTGGTAAGTTCACCTGGGGATTGTATTTATTCCAAAACTCCCGAAATGGTTGTTTATCCAGTATGTGTAGCGGAATATTACAGGCTATTAACATTAACAATAAATCAAACATAAACTGAGTTGTCAAAGGCATGCCATTTTTTTTATTTTGATGTTGCACGGTATTGATATGACGACGACAATCTGTTTTATGTCAGCACATTAAGTTTTGATTGCAAACAAATTATTTTGCATCCGTCATAGAATAAATCCGGAAATTCACCGATAAATTTATTCACTCTGTCCGCGTACGGTCGTTTTTTACCCTTTGGCGCGTTTGACATTATGTATAATTTATAGGTACAACCTCACGCATTAACCTTTCAAATAAGACTGCAGCATAAATCACTTCTAAATCGACACGTGTGACGCCAGCGCAAGACCGTGGCTGTGCTCCAGCCACCTCGGCCAACTTTATTTATGAGGAAGCTGTGAATCACTTTGGACAACAGCAAAGACGATTGCAATTTTTGTTTTCGCAAAGCAATATAAAATATAGTATACCTAGTGTAAATGGCATTTTACTCATGTTTTAGTAAATATTAGATATTATTTATTTTGCAGATTACGTCCTATTTTGGTTATGTTTTAATGTTTTTGTTACATTGTAATACTTTTTATTTAGATAATTTGAATATACTTTTATTTAATTGTTATATTTTTCAAATATATGTTTTGTTATACTTTTGTAGATGAATTTTTGTTTTGCCCCTCCTGAAAATATTTCTGCGGGCGCCCATGAACATAATCGTATAATTTGGGGAGAACATAATACACATGAAATGTTTGAACGCGGAAGAGATTCGCTAAAGGTTAATGTCTGGTACGCTTTATTGCAGGAACGTATTTATGGGCATTTTTTCTTCACGGAAAACAGGAATTTTTTATACCGCAGTTACCGCTAAATTTATTGAATAGTCTTCCTTCAATAGGAGGGGCACCTCCCCATCATGCTCTTCGTACTAAGGTAAAAAAAATGTATGGAAATGAATTCATAGTTGTATTTATAATTGAATAAGTAATCACCAATCACGCTCTCAAACAATACATAAAACTGGCAATACTGCGGTATCATTCTTGCCTTCACTGGCTGCTGGTGTTTGGCGCCCTAGTCGGATGACGTCATAAGACTAAACAAAACTTTTATCTTTTTAATCCGTCTCCGAGGTTCAAAGAAATCCGGAAAATTCTGTGAGCTCTAATTTATAAACACTATCCAATAAGCAAATAAAAATTTTTTGTGGGAAATGCCCATTGCACTAGTGTGCACGAAGTGTACTTGTACTTGTATTGTGCGCTTATATTATGTAAGTTTATGTGTGACTACTTTCATGTATAATATGTATAGGTAATCTGTGTGTATAGATATTATATATAATTTACTGTACCTAGATTTAATGAACTCATATTATTTTAATACTGTTTTCATCATTGTGTTTGTTTACAATCAAAATTTTATACTGTTCCTTGTAATTTAACTTACTACAAATGTAAAACTTTATATAAAGTGGTCAAATAATGATATCTATCTATTTATCTACCGTTCCTGGTTTCTGCACGAGTACAGCGCGCTGTATGTTAAGTTTAATACACACACACGCACGCACGCACGCACGCACGCACGCACGCACGCACGCACGCACCTATACACGTTTTGAATATATTGTGGGGTCGTGTGAATTTTACCACACTGTGGGGACAATGAAACTACACACGTGACGTTCTAGATCTTATCTTTGCGATCTAGTGAGTAGTTATGACGTATTGATACACTCCATAGTTATTGAATACACTCTACTTTTTCTAGTGGGGACACCTCACTACTATAAGAAGATCTTAATGTGTAATTTCGTCTCACAACTTATGTGAAATAAACAGTGTGTTAAAATAAGCCCCACAAATATATAAGAGTTGTTAAATGTGTATTTTAGTACCCACAACTTATGTAAATCGAGAAGTGTATTATTAATAAACCTCACAAACTATGGGTTAGCAAATGTGTAATTTTGTATCAACGGCTTATGTACTTTAGTACCCACAACTTATCTAAATCGAGAACTGTGTTTATTAATAAACCTCACAAACTATGGGTTAGCAAATGTGTAATTTTGTATCAACAGCTTATGTGAACTAGGAATGTGTTATTAGCACCAAAACACTCGTTTCTCCAACCAAGTTAGCATTACTTATTTGGAGATCGTTAAAACAGTTTTAACGATACCAACTTGGTTATCTTAACTCTCATCGACAGTAGTGTAAAGTACAGGTATTAGTTGAAACGATTTCAGTATATTGGATAATGTTATAGGGTTAAATATTATTATTATGTTTTTACAAAAAAAATTACCTTAATAAAAGTTTTAGAGGATCAGATTCTGATAAACTTTTCCTCATAAAATTTTGTTGTATCTCTAATACTTAACGAGATACAGCGCATTATATGACATGTTTACAAGACCACCCCTGCAGCGTGCGCAATTTTTATCATATAATGCGCTATTAGATATTCAAAAAAATTGTAAGGAAAAGTTGGTCAAAATTTGATCCTCTAAAACTTTTATTAAGGTCATTTTGCTCTAAAAAAATGTTTAGGAAACCACCCCTATAGCGCAATTCGTACCAGGAGTTCGAGTGTGATCTTTTGGTTGGATACTCAGGAGGCAACCCTGAAAAATTCATCCTGTTTGGATTTTCCTTTGCGGCCCCTATAAGCCGAGAACAACTTTATTGGATTAAAAGGAGTTCTGTTTTTAAGAACATTTAGTAACTTTTCTAGGAAAATACTTAAGTCTGACAACACCGCCAATAAACTGATGTTCTGTTACCATGTTTATCACGAGTTATGCTAGATACTAGATATAAAAAACTACTCTATGATTTTCACACTCAATGTACGTAAATATATGGACATTCAAACACTATGACAAACATATTTAACAATATTAAAAACTGTTTATCCTGTTATCCATATATTTATAGTAATAGTTAATAGTCAAGTAATTGCTGTAATTATTTCCAATTAATAAAATGAATTATTTAAAGATGTCACTTGGGTAGAACAAACAAAGTAACAGAAATCTATATCTAAAATTAATTTTGAGTACATAGTAGTACACTGTAATTGAATAAAAATCAAACACTATAGCTAGATGTAGCTTCTCACTCATTGCCCTCTGCTTTAAAATGGGATGGATTTTTTTGCAAAAAAAATTATTTCGCCGGTGTAGCAATTCAATTGCCACAGTTATAAATATTACATTTGAAAACATACAGCACCAACTGGTAGCTATTTATATACTTACATTATAAGGAAAGTATATACAAAACCATATAAAATAACCCTGTAATTATGTCCAATTAATAAAATGAATTATTTAAAGATGTCACTTGGGTAGAACAATTGAAGTAACAGAAATCTATATTTAAAATTAATTTTGAATACATAGTAGTACACTGTAATTGAATAAAAATCAAACACTATAGCTAGATGTAGTTTCTCACTCATTGTTTAGTATTGCCCTCTGCTTTAAAATGAAAAAGGTATTTAAAAATTTCTGAACACTGTAAAAATAATATTTAGAAGATACGGACACTAAAATGTTCTTGAGTAGGTACCCAATCACTGAAACAATCAAAGAAAAAAACTGAGAAAGAATTAAATTATCCTTTGTTGTGTGTTGTGCAATATGCACAAGAATATTAATTAACTGTATCAGTACTTTGAGGCCACACATCGACATCATCTACGGTTAGCAGAATGATTCTAATTTCCCTTTTTGTTTCTCTCCACCAGGTTCTTAAAATATATTAGACTAATGGTATTGAATATTACATTGTCCTCACTTCATTAACATAACTGTGGGAAGATACACACATCCTTTCCAAACTTTATAATATGCATGCAGAAATTTCTAATATGATAGAGGGAGCCACTTGTTAGCAATAAGACATGTCCCTATGAATAATGCACAATGCGCTAAACTTACTCACCTGATTTTTATCTTGTTTGTGGGGACATCAAATATTAATCTATATTTTTGTCATAGAAGAAAATAATCAAACGTGACAAAAATGGCAGGTAGATATACCTAATATCTATCTACCAAATAAATATGCCCAAAATTCTATGAATATGTGGGGCAAAATCACCAAAAAAGCTTGTGGGGACGCGTGTATGTCCCCACAATATTAAATGTCCTCACGAGTCTGGTAAAATTCAGGCAAAATTCCCCACAATATATTCAAGACATACGCACGCACACACACACACACACACACACACAAACTGAATAAGATTTACATGAAACAACTACTCACGGACAAAAGCCCCGACCTGCATTGAATTAAACCTGCTTTGCAGGTCGCTATCAGTCACTAAGACATGAGCAGGTCGCTATCAATCACTAAAACATCAGTGATGTTTGACGGATAGCAGCACTGACCACCAGAGGTACAATTATCACTCACCATGTCCGACACGCATAAAATAAAATGTTGGATTTTTTTATTGCATATTGCCTGCACTAATATTCCAAAATTGGGCGAAAAAAATATGTTTTTGAGTTGGAAAAGTTTAAGTGGCAAATTACATTTCGAACCCCAGTGGAGCAATAGCTAGGGACGGCCCTGCTTGTACTATATCAAGGAGTTTAAATTTAAACAAAACATTAGCACTTCTTTTATATTCGTATTATTTATGATACACCATCTATTAAAGCTATTAAATAGAGCATTTGCTGATTTGGTTGTTTAGACGAGAGCGATTTCAAAATGTAAACACGACATCATGTCATTCAAGGTTAATACCAGTGCTGCCGATTTTGCTTTTTTAATTATTTTTCTAGAAATTAAATTTTAAAAATTTTACAGAAAAAACATTTGTTATTCACTCAGATTTGTTCCAATACTTTTCGTACATTTTTTTTGGATTAAATAAAATTAATAATAATTTTATACAAATATGTACATTGTAAGTGCCTCACTCGATTTCATTGCCCAACTTTTCCCCTAGGAAAAACGTTCCAAAAGACACATGTATTTTCTTCTGAAGAATCCGAATTTGAAAAGAAAAAGAAAACAATTGAACAAATACAAAAGTTATGGCGAGAAACTGGAAATAAAAAAAAAGTTTAAGTAATTTGCTGTCAAACCGGGAGTGAAAAATATGTATGCGATACGTGTTTATCATCAGTGGAATGTCACATGTCATTTCCGAATTAATATACAGGGTGCCAGTTTTTCAGTTTTTCGGTCTTTTAATTGTAGTTCAATTGTTTTTTTCGCTTCGAATTCGGATTCTTCAAAAAAAAAATACATAAGTAGAGTTTTTGGAAATTTTTTCCTCGGTGAAAAATCAAGCAATGGAATCGAGTGAGGCACTTAAAATGATCATCCTGCTTATATTATAATGAGTACGTAAGTAAGTAGATATTTCCTTTTTACACAACGACTTTCCCGGCCATTTCCCACGATGATATTGAATTAAAATAAATATATTGGAAATTTAAATATAAAAAAAAACGCCCTCTTCGAAACCCCGCACTGTGCATACGGAGACAGAATAAAACCTTTTAAAAACGTCTCGTAGTACACAATATTATATACGTAGATAATAAATTACAAAAATACCTCATGCAGAGCGGATATTTATTTTAGAGTTGAACAACTTTATTTTGGAAACCCGGCCATCTAGTTTTATGTTTAATTTATTTTTAAATAATTAACCTTGACTGTGAATTTTGACAGAAAAATACAGTTGCCAATTTTTGGAAGACGATTATTAAAATTATTAAAAATAAAAAGCTGGGAAAGTATTTAGTGAAAAAATATGCAATTACCTAGCTGTTAAAAGACAAGATGACAGATTATATTTTTCATTGTTTTCTTTTTCACAAACCACCATGAAGTTATATTTTTTATTCATATGTAGATGTTGACTATGTTGAGATTCTTTTATACAGGTTGTCCGGAAAAAGGAGGTCAATCCGGTAACCATGGATTCCTTGAGCAAAAATAATAGGACTTTCATAATGCCATTTTTTATTTTAGACCTCCATGTTCGATACAGGGTGTCAAAGTTTGAGTTTTAAAAATATTTTTTTTGCATAACGAGTATTTTGTAAAATATTTATATAAAAAAATTAATTGTCAAATATTCAAAATAGAGAAGTTCCAGTTCCCACTGATCTTCCTAGTTTTTAGTACCTGCACCAATGACTCCCTAGTTATTTTTTTTAGGTTAACCATTCATTTTGGATTATTTTATGTCTTTTAACAAATTTCGAGAAAATGCTTCGTTTTAGAGATAAGTTGAAAAATATTGGTGCCTACGCGGCTCGCGGTAATCTCATAATTTTCAAATATCTCTAAATCAAGTCAGCCGTATTCGTAAACAGATGGCAATATTCTGGATATGATAGAATTGTTTGTTTACTGTCAAAGTAAATTCTTATTTTTTACAAGTTAAAAATTTTTTATCAGCTAGAAGTGTTCTTGTAAGTAAGAAAAACGAACACGGCTCGTAGGCAAGAAATTGTACCCTTTTCTGAAATGACGGATATGATTTTAATCATGGGTAAGATTTAAATATTTCTGTAAACTGTACACATTTATTTCTATTTCTCGATTAGGAAAATGTGACTTCAATGCTTAGCTGCTAGACGCTATGCCGAAAAATTTCCCAATCGATTTCATCCCAAAAGAAAATATTTTTCAAATATGGTTAACCATCTAAGGGAGACTGGAAATTTAAGCAAAAGACGGAGGGGTAAATGCGGCCGACTCCGTGCTATTCAACCTGAACAGGAATAGGAAATTTTAAGAATTGTTGAGGAAACACCGAAAATTAGTACCAGGGTGTTGGCTAGGCAGGTGGAAAATATAGGGAAAACTCAGGTACATATTATTTTACGGAGTCAGCTGCTGTACCCATTCCATCTCCAAAAACTACAGGCTCTTTTGCCTCAACACTTCGAAGCAAGACGTATATTATGTAGATGGTTATGTGAAATGAATAACAGGGATCTACGTTTTATCAGAATCATTTTGTTTACTCATGAAGCTACATTTACAAGAAACGGGACGACAAATATTCATAACACACACATATATGGGCTGAAGAAAATCCTAAAGCCATAGTAGAGACGCATCATCAAATAAAATTTAAAGTCAATATGTGGGCAGGTGTCGTGGATAATTTTCTTTTGGGTCCTGTATTTTTACCAGGAAACTAGACTGGTCATTCATTTTTGCAAGTTCTTCAAAACACACTGCCCGATTTACTAAATGAATTGCCTTCACATGTAACACAAAATATTTGGTTTCAACTAGACGGTGCTCCTCCTCAATGTGCTAGAAATTATTTGAATTAAATCTTTCCTTCGAACTGAATAAAACTTCACGTTTCAAGATTTTCACAAAAATTTTTATATTCATATATTTACAAAATATATATAAACATGACAATTGTTTCGCCAACACAGTGGCTTCGTCAGATGTGAGTACGAGACTAGCTATTACAATTATGAGTAGGGTGTATAAATAAGCTTGATGACATAGTAAAATTGCATCCTAAATAAATCACAATAAAAATAGAATTGTAAACTAAAAGTTTACAATTCTATTTTTATTGTGATTTATTTAGGATGCAATTTTACTATGTCATCAAGCTTATTTATACACCCTACTCATAATTGTAATAGCTAGTCTCGTACTCACATCTGACGAAGCCACTGTGTTGGCGAAACAATTGTCATGTTTATATATATTTTGTAAATATATGAATATAAAAATTTTTGTGAAAATCTTGAAACGTGAAGTTTTATTCAGTTCGATGTTAAAATGGATTTTCATCAAGTAAGGGTCGAATCAATCAACTAAATCTTTCCTGATCGCTAGATTTGTCAGGGTCGAGATGCTCCTGTTCAGTGGCCACCCCGTTCCCCAGACTTTACTCCCTTGGACTATTCAGCCTGGGGATTTATGAAAGATTTTGTGTATATGGTTCCGATTTTGAGCGGGAATCATTTAAGAGAAAGAATCCTTCAAGCTCGAGGGCAGTTCAGGTTGAAGCCAAATATTTTTCAAAGTCTAAGATTTTGTTTAATAAAGAGAGCTCGTATGTGTTTACAAAAACATGGAGGTCATATCGAACAATTTCTTTAGACTGGCTATTTTTTATTTCTACTGTTTTTTTGTTACTAACGAATTATGAATAATTTTAAGAAAATAAGGTGTATTAAATTTGTTATCTTGTTATAATGCTTCTGATTTATAAATAATTGTAGATTGTTGAATCCATTGCGCCTACCAATTTCTTGTCTGGGCGCCATTGACTTTAGAAATAGCTATTTTTGGCTTGTCCTTTATTATTGATATCTTTATACCTATTGCAAAATTTGAATAAATGGTTTAGTTTTAGAATTTGAAAATTATGAGTTTACCGTAAGCCGCGCAGGCACCAATATTTTTCAACTTATCTCTAAAACGAAGCATTTTCTCGAAATTTGTTAAGACATAAAATAACCCAAAATGGATAGCTACCTTAACAAAGATAGTTTGGGAATCATCGGCGCAGGTACTAAAAACCCGGGGGGGGTCAGTGGGTACTGGAACCCCTCCTTTTGAATATTTGACAACTAATTTTTTTTTCTTCAAAAGATGTGACTGTATGTTGAAGCACTGTACCAAATGTTAAATAAATATCTTACAAAATACTCGAGTCATTTAAAAACATTATTTTTAAACTTCAAACTTTGAGACACTGTTTATCGAAGATGGGGGTCTAAAATGAATAATCGCATCATGAAAGTCGTATTATTTTTGCTTAAAGAATCCATGGTTACCGGATTGGCTTCCTTCTACCGGACACCCTGTATATTAGGGTGGTAGATCGTGACTATTATGTGACAAACAATTAGGATCAAAAGAACTGAACTTTTAACTTTGAAAATATGTACTACTATCGCGAAAATTAAGGAGCGAAAAAATTTGATAAAATTAGAATCAACCCTTCAGTATGTTGGAAAATTCTTGATCATGATCCTTTTCTAGTTTTCTAAAAATATGTTTATATAAAATTTTTTTTTTGTAATTTTCGGTTTATTATTATTATTGAAAAACATTGATTTTGACAATATTTACTGTATATCATACTTTGGCAACTAATTACAAATTCTCTTCAGCATGTTCCTATCATAATGAATGTCATATTTGTTGACAGTTCTGAAACTTAAAAATTTTACCTATACAAGATCTTCAACAATTAACTAATGACAATTTTTATGCAGGGTTTCGTAAATAAAATCTATGTTCAAAAATTTGTATATACTTTCTGATATCTACTTCGGCAACGTATATTTCCCCATAAAGCTGGGTTTAGACACTCAAATAATCTGTACGAGCTAGTTTTGCGCAAGCAAATCATGTACTCCGATCGCTTTACTTTTTGCACTTCACTTTCCAAATATATACATGGGAATAATTTGCAAGGTTCTATTCAACTACAAACTTTTTTTCTTCCTTCGACATTATAAGTCAAACGAAATAACAGCAAAGCCTATATTAAAATTTTACAAGTTATGTTACAAGAATACAAACAAAACTATTAGATGTTTGTAAAAACTCGTAATATACAAGCGCTAAGTTTGAACATCGATGGCACGACGTTCAGTAACTTGCACTAACTTCAGTTATTTTTTAAGTGACTAGCCTGTGCAAGCCGCAAATTTTCGTTTAAATGTAATAATTTACTTGCAGAAGTGACGTTGCAAAAGCCGATTTGCGCAAATTACTTAAGTGTCTAAACCCATCTTAACGGATTTGTGAACATGCATAACATGTTACTGGAGTGATGAAAATCTCCATATAATAAATTAGCTCACAAAATTATTGTTATAAAATGTTCACTCTTCTAGTAAAAAGATATCTAACACGTGCTTTATATTGCTTGAAACCTATTTCGCATTGCGCAAGCATACAATCGAAATATTCTGCTTATTCTTCAACCGACACAATTAATGCGGGTTCGACGCACAATGTTACGGCACGTACGATTTTCAAAAACATCCCCTTAATTCAAAATTCGAAAAGTGACAGTCACGTTACAAATCAGATAAACAAAAAAAGTTTTTCAACGACAGTTATTAAAAGTCGTTAGCTTATCGATTGAAAAATGATATATGTATTAGGGGGGAAGCGTATTAAAAAAGTTACTTTTCGCGCTACCTATTGTTAGAAGTAAAAAAAAATCATTTGTTCAACCAGTTATTGTCATTAATTAAATAAAACTCGTTTGCATTGTTCTTAAAATGATATTGAGAAATGTCATATTTATTTGATTTGATTTTGAAAATGTCAAATTCAACATATTTGTATAAAATTTCTAATTATTATCATTGTCGTAGAAAAAAATAGTGCATGAAACACGTGTTAAAACTGATTCTATTTTGTTCGTGGGGTTGCTTCATTCAGCCACATCTCGGTCGCAAACGTCCCCACACAAAATAAAATTACACTTTTAACAGTTGTATCATAAATAGCTACTTTCTACGTTCTTTCAAAAAGTAGTTCATTATTCACTAATTTTCAGTATAAAAAGTAACTTTTATTGCACTAGTGCAAAATGTTATTGAACTGTAGTGTCATCATGACAGATGGAACTTAATTTATCCACGACTATTAAATAATGCATTCATTATATATGTTTCCTCGAGGATAATGCTATACGTTATTCACTGCAGTGAATAATGATTTCATTAATCACTGATTTTGAAATTTTTTACTAAATTTTCGTCAAATATGCGATGACATGTCAGTCAAGGCGCGAAATTACTATTTGATTGGAAACGTCAAAGTTCTTATCACGATATTTTGCCAAATATTGTTATAAATAGTCGTGGATAAAGTATAGTATTCTACTGGCATGTATGTATTGGCTATTAATCATTAGGGTGATTTACGACACTCGTCTACTCTCGTAAATAATAGCCATCATTACATAATATGACCGTTGAATAATATAAGAATAAGAATACTATACTAGATGTCACTGTTATCAATTAATGCTTTATTTAACCTGTCATTAATTCACAGCATAGTAATAATTTGTTATTATTAAATATAATAAATAAATCAAGGTTCTCAACATGAAATTTGCATACGACTTGCATATTTTATGGCGTAGGTGGCAGTACCATATGGCACCAGGTTAGTACAGGTCAAGATTTAGCCTACATTTTCACGTTTACGATCTTGCAAAAACAAATATACAAAGGTGAAATTAATCCTTTATTATTTATTTATTATTTTGATCTTAATGCAAGGTGTAGTCACGAAATTTGGTTTTGGATGTGAAATTTGACGATTAAAAATATAGTGGTAAAACGAAAAACAAAAAAAAAAAATCATGATAAGACAAGCAGAAAAATTCTCATAAAATTCCTTTATTGGTGTTACCGGTTTCGTAAACAAGTAAATTTACTTCACATCAGGACTACAATAATTAAAGAAAATGAGTATGGTGGTTACATACATAAATATAAATGTTAATAAGTTAATAAAACTTAAAAACAAGAATACAGAAGACAATTATTTCCATTTTTAATGTACTTGTAAAAACTTATTGGTAAAAAGTAAGATTGAGAACTATTTAACGTTAGTTCTTAGATAGTTCGATAGAGGGCACTATTTTAATCAATTTTCATTATTGAAATATTTATTCCCTATTAGATTTTAAACTGTTGTAGTGTATGTATGTGTTAAAAAAAGCACGGTTATTTTACAATTTTTATTAGAAAGTTAATTTATTAGATACAAAAATTTATATATCTTACATTTACTTACCCCCTTTTTGACTATGTTGCAAAACTATTTTAATTTTGACTACCCTGATTTTATTTATAAAAATGTAAGTATTATATAAAAATGACCCTCTATTTTTTACACAATTCAATTAATGAAATTTTACATAATTCTATATTATAATTCAAACTAACATAATCCTTATTATTTTAAATAATTTCAATCTTTCTTGTAAACAAATTTTATCAAAAAAAAATTTTTACCAATAAGTTTTTACAAGTACCTACATAAAAAATGGAAATAATTAATTGTCTTCTGTATTCTTGGTTTTAAGTTTTATTAACTTATAAACATTTATATTTATGTATGTAACCACCATACTCATTTTCTTTAATTATTGTAGTCCTGTGTCTGATGATGTGAAGTAATTTACTTGTTCACGAAACTGGTCACACCAATAAAGGAATTTTATAAGAATTTTTCTGTTTGTCTTATCATGAATAATTACTCATATGGGATTAACCTACCTACGTTAAAAAAAATTATAAAAAAAAGTTTTACAGATATATACAAAAACTGTTAAAATACAAAGCATCAACCCCCCTCTACCGTCAAACTACCTTTTGTGACAACTAATTTAATATAACACAGTAATACGGCCATTGGCATTTTTTTTTAATTTAAGATATTTTGAAACGGATATCAATGCAATATTTATTCCAGCCATTAACAATTATTTTTGTTCCGTTATAATAAATACACATGTATTTCATAGTCACAGATTTACGAAGCGAAATAAGTACAGAAAGCAAAACATAATATACATAATTACTGGTGCTTTTTAAACATATATAACCTACTTTAATTTATAATACCCCAATCAATCAACATTTTCGCACTGTCAAAGTTGTCGTTATGTATTTATACAAATTAAAATGAGCATTGTTGTTTTATTAATTATTTGTAGCCAAATTTGGCTATGGCAGATTTTAAATCAATTATGAATTCACGCTCGAGGGATACATGGAAGTTATATATCTGCCATTTAAGACCACACGAAGGACTTTCTAGTTGAGATATTAAATAATTGAAAATCCATCGTAAAAGGTGCGCCATTGCTATATACAACAGTGATAATTGTGCCATCCATGATATCAGTTTTGTGAATTGTGCGTGCAAAAATATTTTTATTTATTCTACAGATAAATGCTGATTTTTTAATAACGGTTCATTATTGTAAAAACCTTATAGAAAGTACTTCATATTCTTTTTATATATTGTGTTAAATTAATTAAAATGAAACAAAATTAAATAATAAAATAAAATTAACAGCTGAACTAATTTTATTTAGGCCACCGCGTACAAAATAGAGATAGCATTTATTAGTAAGCCTGGCCAAGGTCATTAATCCTACAGAAACGTACTGGGTATGCATCATATCATAATACTTGAATAAGTAAATAATAAAAACAAAAATATTTTATATATTGTGATGTATGTTTTTGTACTATTTCGTTCGCTTTAAATTCTTTTTTATGTATTTCCTTATATTTTGTAAGCTTATTGCTGCACATTATTATTAAACTATTAAATGTCGTTCACACATGTACAACATTGTATATCTAAGTGATAACTAATAATAAATAAATAATAAATAAAATAAATGGAACTAAATTTTATTAATACTGGTACACTTTATAAAAATATGTACAAAACTCACCTTCTTAAGCAGATTTATGAGGTAGCTTGGTTGTCGTTATCACAAACTGGAGCACTTCTATAATAACTGTGTAGCATCAGATATGTTTCTACAGTTGTCTCAGTAAGCGAGGTTCGCTGTGGTGAAAAAATATGTTTGTATTTTGAAAAAGACCGTTCAACATCTACGGAAGTAATACAGGCATAAGTAAAACACTCTGTGAACTCACTTAACGCAGCTGTAGATGCACCATCACAAATTTGTCTTAATTTGGTAAAATCAGGACCTTTCCGTAATATACCCTCGAATTTTTCAATAACGGGTTTATTTTTTGCGTCATTTATAGTCTGTAGCTGTGTATTTACATCGTCCACTATTTGCAGCGATTCCACTAACGACAACGAAGTATTTTGCAATTTTTCTATTGCGTCGTGTAGCTATAAATAGTTTTTAAATCTGTTTCAAGGAAAACATCTTGAAAGCTTGTCTGGCTTTCCTTAATAGCTGCAGCCTCGTTAGGGTTGAATTATAGTATCACAGCTTTTATTTGTTGAAAATATTCAACATAGTAAAAAGCTGCCTTCGACCACGTTCCCCAACGTGGTAGAATCGGCTCTGGTGGTTTCGGAATACCAGGACACAGTGTGTGAAATGCTCGAAGCCGTTTAGGAGATTTGAAAATACTTTTTTTGTATTTGCTATTAATGCATCTACCTCTGGAAAACATTTTCGAATCGTTTCTGCTACAAGATGGAACGCATGCACTTTACACGTAACATGTAAAAACCTACAATCGTCTCTTTGAAGAAAACAGCCCACCAAATGCATTGTCGCAGCACCGTCGGTCACAAACACCAACACTTGACTTGTTGACAGTTCAAATTTTTCGAAAGCCTCCAACACCACCCGCGTAATTGTTTCGCCAGTACACGCAGTTAGTCTTTTGCTAGCTAGTAAAAGTGGAAATGTTGGTTTAACAGGGTCGAGTACACGTACTATAATATTTAAAATAGAATTTTTTTTACAATCTGTCGTCTCGTCAACACATAACCGTGTATTTTTTAATGCACATTTAATCCTATTTGCAATGTCTTCACGAACACTTGGTACATATCCACGTAACGATGAACGACTTGGTAAATTCACCTGGGGATTGTATTTATTCCAGAACTCCCGAAATGCTGGTTTATCCAATATGCGCAGGGGAACATCACAGGCAATCAGCATTAACAGTAAATCAAACATAAACTGAGGTTCCAAAGAAGACACGCCATTTTTTTATTTTTATGCCGGTTACTATTGACATGAATTTTGCAGCCGTATTTATTCCAGCACATTAAGTCTTGATCACAAACTTTACAAATTATTTTACATCCACCATAGAATAAATCCGGAGATTCACCGATAAATTTATTCACTTTATCAGCGTACGGTCGTTTTCTACTCTTTACGCTCAACATTATTTATTATTTATTAGTACTCTATGCATCGACCGACAGATAACAACTGAAGTGTGTCATGTCATTGTCATCGTAAACAAGCGCGCGATGACATTGGTATTGCGCCCGACCCTGAATCTACCATCGCTAGGCCAGGCTTATTTATTAGTATAACGTTATGGTACTTCAACCGCTCAACCAAAAATGCCCTCCGGCTCGGCGCTCTGCGTACCGCTACCCTGCTTAGGCCAACTCAGCGATTAAATGGTCCCGCTCCCTGTATGGCCCGCCGAGGGATCCTCTCAAGAAGTGGTGCTAATTGTATTATTTTCAATTCACAATTCGTAAAAAAATTTTCTCTTCTCTTAATCCTGTGATTATTTGTTACATAAAAACGCTATCCACACCTAATTTTTGTCACCCATCCCGTGCAGTCGCGTAGGTTAGCTGCAAGCAGAATGCATATCGGAGGAGGCCTATCGAATCGCCCACACCGTTTGCATTCGAGGATAGTCGTGACCCATCCCGGGTTTGTAGTAATGCATAAAAAGCAATAGTTCTGTTCGAACCTTTTCATCCAAGACAATCGTCATTATCAAGAATAATCGGATCCGTCCGCCAAAAAGTATGCAACATACGGGAAATTCTTTCATTATTTGAATGTTGAAATTTGAATTTACACTGAATGTTCGCTGGAATCGAGTAAACTATTTGTTTCGAGGTACAGAGAAAAAATTTAGGCAAAAATGCAATTTTACAAACATTAGTGACCTGGACATTTCGATGTTTTTCTATTATTTCGTACTTTACAAGAATCAAGATGTACCTATGAGAAAAATATTTAGTGATATTTAACCGACATATCATTTATATTTCCGATTTCAACATCCCAACTAAATTTTCATTACATAGTACCTAGGTATATCTAAAAGTATGTAACAACTCGTACATTTCTTAAGAAATATCATAAGCGTTTATGAGGAATATAAGTTTCTACCAGAGGCATGACGATAAAATCGAAGGTTTTAATTCATGATAAAATAGCATGTGTAATTAATTCATTAATATATTAAAAAATAATAAGGCATTTCTAATAAGAAATATAGTCGCCACTTCCATTTTTAAGAATATTAAAAACAATGATAATTAGTTCCGTGATTTAACCACAGCGTTTACCATCATACAGGGTTTGACAAAATGTTGCATCACGTAGTTTTATGTCATAAACGGTTAATAATTATACAGTTACCAACTCATTTAAAAAAAAACCTAGGTATCTTGTCTCGTTTTTTAAATTCTTTTAAATTTTTGTTTTAATAAAAAATATATAAAAATATTGATTTTTATGATCAAAAATATTAAATTGCGAAATGTTATGACTCCGTTGCGACGTGCATGTTCAAATGGTGTATGTGTGAGGAACACTTTTGACATTTAGACCCCTTGGAAATACCACGCTTCAATTGTAAAACTTCTATGTCAGAAATTTCGCCAAAACGTTTTTTCTTTTACCCATTTTTTACTCGCTAATCTACTCCTATGAGAGCTGTGCTTGAACTGTTGAAATTGCAGAAGTAGTCCTGACCGTGACCAATGCCGGCGACGCTTCTAAAGTTGCACATAAAAAATTAGATGTTTGCGAATCATTCGAGATTGCGATATGCTCGTGAGCATAACGTCTTCATTAAGAAGTCCTGAATCGCATTGCCAACTGCTCTCGAGATTTTCTTTGCGAGTTCGTTAAAGTTCTCGTTTTATTAAAAATGTCTTCAAACGTCGGTGTCGACTGAATTCTTAATTTGTGCTACTTTTGCACGGGCTCTTCGATATGGACCAGAATAACTTTCTCCAAAACTTCGTAAATTTTTTTGAATTGCGTTTTTCTTCTAGTTTCGTTGTCTATGGTTCGAATGTTTTGGATCCCACAAATTCGGATATAGTCGATACTGTTCAATTAAATTTATTATGTCCTCTCCATTTTTACAAAACAAATCGCGTATACCGCACAACAGTCTGGCGACTTGACTTGACAAATGATATTGGGTACCGATCTATCATGATTTGAAGGTATAATCCAATGCAGGTCGGGATATTTGCCCGCTGAGTAGTTGTTTCGTTCAAATCATATTTAAGAAATATAAAATGTTATACTTATGGTTTATTTAAAAATACTCAGACTTACCCACACCAAAATTACTTAAATCTTGTACAGAATTGAACTCACCTAAAAAAAGAAAGAAAACTATTAGACAACACATTCATTGGTACTTACTATTTTTAATAAGGTATTAAGAATTGTGACCTTTTAAAAAATCACTGCTTACGTTAATCAATCCTTGGCTACACGACACAATAATTAGTCATGTGTAGTTTAATTGTATCTAAAAATGCAACGTTTACCACAAGATGATGCAATATTACTAAAGAAAGTTCCGAGATATTTAATTCACCGGATTTTTATGCAAAACAAGAATCTGGAAATTCAGGTTTTATTTGTTTTCCTAAGTTAACTTTTCGTTTTAGTTGAAACATAAATACATGAAATAGTGTGTGTGTCTATTGAAAGCATTTTTTTTATGTTACTCTAAAAAAGTCAGTTTTTTAACAAGTGGACTTGCATTTCAAATGATAAATAAAAAGCAGTCACAACTATCCATTGAACTTGGAGCAGATAAAGACATTTGCCTAGATATTTATTTGAGTGTTTGTGGCGACTTCAACATAGACAGTATGAAAGAAAACATCCCTAATCACATGTTTTTATTTAACTGAATTAGTTCTTCTCGAGAACCAAACAGAATATTCACAAATAAAATCAGCCAATTAATATTTTTAATCGATTTATATGAGACAAATAATTATAGAGGAACGCCGAACTCATTATAAGAATCATTTTTGAAAACTTACCAGGTCACAAATAAGCCAAAAAAAATTAAAATTAAAATCAAACTGGCATCTGATATAAGTTTAAACACACTCAAAAATTAAAAATTAATCAATGAAGAAGTAAACAATAAACAATAATGCAGATGATCATTATGAAACAAAACAACAATGCAGATATGTTAAAGACATAAACAAAAGGAAATACATATGTAGAAACAGACAAAAAAAGATATAAGCAAGAAATTAACAGAATGAAAAAAAATTTATGATATTCACTTAAAAATTGAAAACCGTCAACTCAAAAACCCACAAGATGGGGTAGATCCATTTGGAAATTATATCGCGACTATCGCTGAGGAAAAATGTGTGACCACTTTTCTGCTTCCATATCAACAACTTGAACATCTTCACTACAATCATCTTTGTGGAATCATTGGATAAGGTGAATTGGTTTTCTGTGATACGTTTCCTTACAAATAAATAAAACCTGTAGTATCTTCGACGAAGTATCAGCAAAAGAACGTAAAAAAAAGTAGTGAAGAAGATGTAGATCCTGTAGTCTATGGAACACAATAGAAGGAAACTTACAACTTATTTCCCCAGTGCAAAAATTTGCAACCGTAACTCACATAAATAAATCCAACGGAAATTGAAAATCATCTTTATTTAATATTTTTTGAAAGCGTTTGGATGTATTTCAAATGTCAATAACATATGAATGTTTAGAATTTCTCTACAAACTACAAACAATTAGACCAAAATCGCAAGGTTCCTATATTATTATTACTTATTTGTAAAAAATAAATTCTATCATCAGCATAGTAATAAAGGAAAATTATAAGATGAAAAACATAATATAAACATCGTCGCCTGGAGGACTAAAAATGTGTTTGTAACCTTCATCCTTCTAATAATATCATCATATTATTTTATTTGTTTTTATTTAAAAGTGCAGGTAAAGCATGTTATTCTGTTTACCATCAGGATATAGGTTAACATTTTAATTTAATGTTTTTATTTGTTGCTTTAAGTGACGAACATGTAAGTCGATTTTGTAAATTGTAGAGTTCGTCCTTTGAAATTATTTTTAAATGTAAATTTTTATGCATACCTATTTTCTTCAACCGAGGTCGCAAGTGTATATCTCGTACTAATAATAATAAATAAAACGTGTAATTATTTAAAATTTTCAGGTCATGAACCAGCACAATTTAAAGAAAAACGCGTTTTTTGTTTTACCGGGGCTGAGAATTACCTTAATTCCCAAAAGTATACAAGCTTTGAAATATGAAGACCGTTGGTATAATTTTGAAAAAAAAAATGTTTCTATTAACGCCCCCGTACTGAAATGACTAGTATGTTTTTTGCTCCTAGAATTTCCATTTACTGCAAAAAAAATAATTCAAAAAATGAATCTTAAGTAAATAGGACACCCACTACAAACTGTAATACCCCGCCTCCTTCACTCAAGCAACTATGTATGTTCCCTAGATTTTTAAGTTATTTAAGTGATAGAGGGTAGAAAAATATATATTTTAAATCTCAACTTTTTATCAGCGAAAATATTTGACATTTGTTTCATTTTTCAGATTAATATTTTTTTAGGTGTCAGATATTTTGACGTACCAAACGAACTTCTAGCTGTCGACTACAATACACAGCAATATTTCCAAGTGACAGCAGACGAATGCAAGAACAGAATCACCAATGTTAACAATAATTACCATTGTTCTCCTACGGTGGTAAAAAACATCGAAACAAGCACAAACTGCATTATCGATGAATTATATCAAAGAAGCGAACCCACCAAATACAAGATCAGGAGGAATAATATCCAAACCATTGTCTGGAAACAATTGTACATGGATGTTTATCGTAACAAAACCGATGCAGGTTGCTGTCACGTGCAGTGGTATCAAAGAAGACGTTCTACTCAACGTCACAGGAATCGTTTAAATATCACAAGACTGCATCATTAAATTCAAAATGAACACATTGGCTCCAAAACGAGTGGACAGCATTTCTCTTCTAGCCAGATATCCAAGGTCAATTCCAGTGCCAGGGATCAGAACATTCGAACATCAACTTCACGAAGATATACAAGACGCGGTCTTTAAATCCTCCGATAAACTGGATGATAGATTAGCCGATCTAACCATAAAGGAAGAGAACTTCCAGAAGCAACTATACGAGACAATGTAGCACTCAATACACCATTTTCTCATCACCAATAGTGCCACCACTACCATCATCATAGTCATACTGATTCTTTTGTTGGGATTCGTCCGTCTCCTACTGCAACATAAACGCTCACGCAGCAACAGTAACCCCCAAATCAGCAACCTGAGATAATTGAGAGCCAACCATTACGGTGAAAAAGAATCAAGGGATAGGACTTTTGCTGGGAGACGCCAGAATGTTGAATCACTTAAACATACATTTTTTTCTCATCATATTATTTCTAGCACATTTCGTTTATAAACTAGGTCAAATAGTAATCAAAACAAATCCAGCAAATAATGCAACTAATGCAAACGTTGCATTCTTTGCAGTTTTACTAGGACAAGTTTATTAGGTACTAGGTAGTTGTTATTTTGTTAATCTTTATGATAGTATAAATAGAATTTATTCTTTCTTAATAAATCAGTTTCAACCAATCTGTTGTTACTCATTAATACTTCTATCCAAGCCTAATTCAGAATGTGAGGCTGCGTCCAGGGAGTATTAGTCACCAATCAGAATTCCTGCTGTATAAATCACCCTTAATCTACGTCTCTGCCAGTGCTCCATTCGAGCCTTAAGAAGTCATTGGTCACGAACGTACAATAGATAAAAAGCATTTTTTTCAAAAACCAACCTCTAACTGATGCTTTTGGCGCAGAGGTTTATTTAACAAGTTTTTTAAATAATTTATAGGGCTTAATATCCACAGAAGGTGAGAAAAAACGTTATCGTTGCCACAAATAAATAACTGTAGACAATGTATGTATATTTTAAACGTTTCATTTATACTAAGAAAGTTACGTTAAAAATATTTAACGATAAAATCATGTGCCTTTTAAATATCACGTAATTTATCGTTAATTTTAATGAACGTTGTGAAGAAAACGTGTATTATTTGCCGAAGAAAAATATGTATGGGACAGTCCGTGGTCCTCTCTTTTTGATCAAATTAGGTTTTTTTAAAAATAAAAATATCACCATAAAGACGTATTTGTTAAAAACAAAATAAAAGTAATTAAAAAAACAGTGGTAAATTTTACAGTGTTTACCCAATTTATTTATAAATCATGCACTTCGGTTTTATGTGAATCTAAGAAATTCTGATAAACCCAAATTTTGACAGATCTAAATTATATTTTTTTTTGCACATAAACTTCTACAAAACATCTGTAGTATGGTAGATTTGTTCTATTAAATCAACTTTCGCTTTAACGATAAAAAATGTTTAAATAAATTGCTACATCAAAAAATTAATCTGTTGTCTAAGTCTAAAAATATTCGAACTAAACACCTGCTGTCAATCCATCAAATTAAAAAAATATAACATTAAAATACGTGTGAATTTAGAACTCAAGGTTATTTAAATACCCTTTACTTTTAATATGAATTATTACTGATTTAACCACCACCTGTGGTGTAAGGGACTGCATCACGCTCTTCCACAAAGATGGTCCAGCAGACTAAAGCCAAGAATCACATTCGGGCAGTCTTATTTATGTTTCTCTATGAGGTTCAGTGGTTGAATTGAGTTGCTTATGATACCATCCTACGAAAGGAATGTAAAATTATCCGCGTGTCTGCGTTGTGAGGCACGTTACGAGTTCGCTTATTTATTGACGTCATAGATTGGCATTAGTAGCAGAAATACAGACAAGGAAAATAAATTAACCCCGGCATTATAAACATTTTAAAGAGACCTTTAACTTAAAGAGAGCTTTAGTGACAAGTAAAATTATTATAAACAAAATATAAATATCAGATAATAATCCTATAGTTTAAATAAAAATTAGGTTTAATGACTATCGTATTTATATCTCAATTTAAACTGAATAAGATTACAGGAAACAACTACTCAACGAACAAGAGCCCCGACCTGCATTGAATTAAACACCTGCAAGTCTTGTTAGGTAGCTAAGATCATTTGTCAATTCCTCACTAGACATAGACCTGTTTTGAACTTGTTATGTTTTCGTCAGTATGCCATAAGTAATGGAAAAGCCAAATAATAATAGCAAACCAGGCTAGTCTAAAGCAGACTAAGCAAGAAAGACATAGTGGGTGATATGTGTTTCCCTCTGGTGGTCAGTACTATTAGCCGTCAGACATCACTGATCTTTTAGTGACCGATGGCGACCTGCAAAGCAGGTACCATGAGCTGCGACCTCTAACCACCAGAGGGATCCACTTATCACTCACTATCAGAGTTGTCAATACTTAAAGTAAAATACTTGAAATTATACTTCAAGATTTATTAGTACTTGAAGTACTTTATTTTAAGTAAATTTTCTCGCAGTTTCGTCTAATTATTTCCAAACAGATTCATCCTCTGATGATGATAAATATATCAATTAATCTCAGATTATGTGTTTCCCTAATTGCACAGTAATATTTCTAAGTATTAAATTATCTATAGAAACAAAGTTTGTATTTTATACGTTACATGAACGATAAGAAAGTCTTATAAAGTTATTTAATTAGATAAACTTTGGTTTTTAAACTTACATTAAAAATAAACGCGGCCCCGTGGTTTTACTTGAATACAAAATATACAATAAGTTAATTAATTTAGAAGTAAGCAGGTACATAATAAATCAAAATGGGAAATGATTAGCAATATTTGTTTACTACTTTATTTCTTTGCTTTAGCTATCATACGATAGTCGTTATACATACACTCCTCGGCAAAAAATACAGCCACTCTAAAATGTTCACTAAGTTTTGATTCTTTATAACTTTTTAACTTTCAATCCGATTTTTATGATTTTGAACATTTCTTTGTTTAGATGGTGTTATACCGGGATAAAGCAAAATGTTGTTTTTTGTTGTAAGTTTAAAACACACTGTGGAAAATTTTAGGCACTGATTTTGTTTAAAAATTATTTGCTGTAAAGTTGCATTTTTTTCTAACATTTTGTTTTTCGGATCATCCCATTATCTCCTTTATTGTAGGAGCGCCATATTTTTAAATACTACGATGGTAATTTTACAGTATCTTTGTAAAAGGAAATGGTCTGCATGTAGCCCGAATCTAAACCCAATCGAGCATTTCTGGGATGAACTAGAAAGAGCCGTTCGTCGTCGTTCTGTGCAACAAAAATCATGAGCAGGAGCTAAGATTAGCAGTGAGCGAGGAATATCAGGAAATTCAGGAAATTCCTCTAAAAAAGATAACAAATCAATCGATGCCACGAAGACTGCACGCCGCCATTGCTGCTAGAGGTTGACATACACGCTACTAAAACTTTTAAAAAAATTATTAATTCATTTCATTAGTTTTTGTCAAGGTTTCAATAAAAAAAGTTTAAAAATCGTTTTATTTAAAAATGTGCAGCTCCTACAATAACGGAGATAATGGGATGGATCAAAAAACAAGAGGAGTAGGAATACATGCAACTTTAGAAAGCAATTTTTTGAACAAAACTCAGTGCCTGAAATTTTCCACAGGGTATATTGAACTTACGACAAAAAACATTTTAATTGATCACAGTATAACACCATCTAAACAAAAAAATAAATGTTCATTATTAAAACAATGAAATATAATTTCAATAAATTTATCTACAAAATGTTAAAAAAATCATAAAAATCGGATTAGCTATTAAAAAGTTATAAAGAAACAAACTTAGCCAACATTTTAGGATAGCGGTATTTCTTGTCAGGGAGTATATATGACAAATTATTCGCGAATTTCGGGCTTTCATCTGAATATTTGCTCGTTTTTTGCGTGTAATCAATTTTGAGTTTATGGAACCCCTGAAAGTTCTTACTCGGAAGATTAGGTTGTTGGTATATTTTCTTCGGGTTGTGTAAAGGTAAGGATTAGCCGGTACTTCGCTGATTATTTTTGTTCATGTTGTACGGACACAAAATTTTTTCTTCTAGAAAGCTAGAGGAGCTGGAGTAAAAAAAAACCTTTTTTTTAAATGGCGAAACAATTCTATTAATTCAGATTCGACAATGCTAAACTACTAGCTGCAATTTGGCAGTAATTTTAAAATTCCAGTAGTAATAAAACCACGAAAATAACTAGAAATATTTATTAGTACTTATTTTTTAAAAATTATTATTTTAGTATTCCCAGTATTTTTACAACGGGATGTAGCATGTAAAAAACAAATTTTCGTTCTAAATATATACATATACACAATATAGTTAATATATTTTCATTTTTATGATGAGGCATTTTAACATTTTTATTTTTTGTCTTAAATTAAATATAGAACATTTCTTGGTCCCTTATAAACAATTCCAGTAAAAACAGTATAAATATACAGGGTGTTTCAGAAATTGTGCACTAATTTTTAAGGAGCTTATTCTATGTGTCAAAATAAATAACACAATTCGTATGGACATGTGTAGGGAAATACACTGCCCATAGAATGGCGCTTCTAAAATTTAGTGCACCATCTATGTATACAAACTGTCAAACGGATTATTCCAGAAAATTAAGCTGCAATTGGATTACATTTAACAGAGCACTGTAACTATCAATTCCTTCAAACCAAGAAAATGGTTTTCCTATATGAAATGTCTGGAGACAGCTTTAATCCAATTTTTTCAACCGTTTTAACAATTACTTTTTATAACTATTATGTTACCGACCTAATGGCCATACAAAAATGGTATTGGAAGATATAATTTTACTTTTATAGTATTACAATGTGAACATGTAATAATGAAATGCTATGTAAGAATCCGGATAACCCCGTTTCTGAAGATGAAAAAATGGAATTCCGAAAGGCATATGCATTTACTATTTTGAGTTCTGACGATGCCTCCTTAAACAAATACAAGAACGTTTCTTCATATCATCGCTATTATGAGTTTATTGTTGTGAATTTTTCTTTGAAATCAGGCAGGAAGTTTTTTCAATTTTACCATTTATTTTCGAAGGATAGCAACGAAGCTGATACTGGAAAAAATAAATTTAATAAGGAATATCAGAAGAATCCTTAGTAACGGCTATTTTTGTAGGTAAAAAATGTGAATTTGAAATTAAACCTTGTACCAGTTATAGTTTCGGTCTTTCTACCATTATGTCAGAATATGTTAAAATACACTGATTTGACCTTGACACAAGTTGATAGCGATAACTTCATGCACAAAAACGTTGCATACTTAAAAATAAAGGTATAGGTCATAAATATCAGAATATGTAAAAATATACGGCCTCTTGAAATTACAATATTAAATAAGGAAGTATTTAACAGATTAGTTAAAAATCATCCCAACTGACTTATATTTGGTTCATTTGATTTTCAAAATAGAATTTATTCTCAGTAGGTATATGTAAACACTAAAATGTAGATCACAGAGAACAGATAGTCAGTAAAAACGTGATACACAGTGCTGATTAAAATGTTAGAATTAATAGGGTTTCAATCTTGATGTTTCTAAGGGAAATGTGCATATGTTTTAAGCAGAACAATCAATTTTGTATTTCAGCTTCTACTATTGCTCCAAATTATACACCTATAATAAAACAAACTGGCCCAAAAATACCCGTATTTGTACACAAGCAAGTTGTACATAATATTAATCTATTATGGTGATTTTCTTTGTTTTATATATTTAAGAAAATTATAACATACAATGTAAGGTTAGGTGAGCATAAAAATTATATTAGGAAGCGTGATATTGAAAAATTGAAAATTTGCGGACATGTTTGGGAAAATGGACAGAATAAACTGGGTTTCGGCACGAAGCGGACCGCAAAAAAAAGAAAAATTAAGGAATCGACAATAACATTATTGAATGAAGAAAAATCTTTACCTATCGATCTGTAGATTTTGGTACAACGTGGTTACCGATGTTAAAGAAGAATCGAACAAAATTAATATCGTATAATATTTAAGTACAACAATTCTATGTAAGGATCTATGGATATTACATAAACGAATAATATACAATGTATTTGTCAAGTTTGAAGCGTCACATATTCTACAAAAAGATAAATACATAACTTTGAAAAAGGAAACAGATTCGTTTCCGAAACGTTAGGGATATGCATTATTATTTTTTGCCTTACATTAGTTGCCAAAAAAATACCCTCTGGCTGATGTTTTAACGTAAAGTCACAATTGTAGATGCTTGTTTTTTCAGTTTCAAATTGGGTAACTGACTGTATTTTTTACATAACCAAGATTTAATTGTTCATGTGGTAGTAAGCCCCAAGAAATGAAAAGAACAATTTAGAGAATGCTAATAACGTACAGAATAATCATGTAAATCGCCAAATTTTAAAATTTCTTCCTATATAAATGTGGAAAACAGATTTCATCCTGTACTGACAACGATTGGTAGGTACTCGGGGGGAGATTAGAGTCTGATTCGGTTGCCCGATTTAAGCTTCACAGAAATTTCCATATCGCTGTATTTAGTAAATTGTTCAATGTTATAAAAGTTATTGGCCTATACAGAGAATGATTTGATCTACAAATAGGTGCGTTCTTTCTAACTGAGATCTCAACTAATCTAAGTTGTTTTACGGTTACATTGAATAAATAAAAGCATAATTTCATTTGATGTAGCCTTCGTAACCGTAAAGTATGCAGTACGCAGAAAGAATTTCAGATTAAAAAAAAATTTTGGTTATAAATGAGAAAATGTATTTTTCATTTGTACTTTCTTATGCCTTATACACAGTGTATAAATAAAATAAATTGGACCATTTGATTATTATGATTTTTATTCATAAAATTAATTTTGATATTAAAAATAGTTAGAGATGGATCAAACGGATATTTGACATCGGTCGATGCCAAAAATCAACTAGGTATTCAAAATAAAAGATGTTAAAAGGGGTTAAAAAAGATCAGTAAATGTAAAACGTTTTAAATATTGTTAAGATGTGATCTTTGACAGCTGTTTCGAAGCATTAAAATAGGTGCTCCTTCGTTTGAAGTAGAAGTATTAATAAACTCATTAAGAGAAATTAAATATTAGTTCGATTATTCCCATAATAAATTTGAATAGAGCATACGCACGATTTACAAACTTTTTTAACCATTTAGGAGAAACAAATGATCCCTTACGCACTCGCTTGCGCATAAAACTGTGTCAGGGAGAAAGGAAAATTACCAGAAAAGATAGAAACATTGGAGGAATTTTCATAAATGCCATGTGATCGTAGTGGCTCAAGAACAAAATATAAAATAATAAGAACTTCAATCTATCAGATGGATATTAATACGTTATTTAGAAAATATGTATTGTCAGACGCTTAATGTCGATGGGAAGCAAAAAATATTTTGGAAGTATAATAATTAATCCCGCTGGTATACCACATTGGGGTTTATTTGAGGATAATATGGCTAGAATATTGGAGAATAGCAAAAATACTCCGTCATTTATTTCTTTCTGTATAGGCACGTATAATTACGAACACGTGTATTCTAGTAAGGTCAATAATGTCTAGAGTAAGAAATATTTCACTGATACTACAATAATAAATAAAATATCACAGTTAGAGGCCTGCTTAGATCTCGAATATATGTATACCAATTCAATAATATAGTTCCTCTTGAACAGTAAAGTTGTTTCAATTATAAATAAACTTTTAAACATTTATAGTTGTAATTTAATTATCACCTAATACCCTTAACTCTGCCAATAGGTTATGGGCCCAGGTGATAACGTGATTGTTGTATTAATCTAAATAAACAATAGTTTTTGTGTAACTGTAATATTTGTGTAACTAAAAGTGGGTGTGAACATTGGACTAAAATGGATCAGCGTCAACAGCGCAATATAAAACCATTCAAATATCGTAGAACACACGATAGAGAAATAAACACTTCTTAGTGAATTAGATAATAAATAAACACTCCTTAGTGAATTAGATGTCTTGAATATTATAGACACCAAAATCCAAATAAATCAATTGCTGAATGGCTGAAACAAATTTAACGGCTCACAATGCGATAATTAATAATAAATATGTGATTCGCTTTTAAATTTTGCTCAAGATTTGATTTATGCCAACGAAATCTTAAATAACTTATATGTTACTTATGCGGGGAAAAGTCTAGTTACGCAATTGGCTTGCCGCATAAAATTATTGTGCTTTGAATTGAAGGAGGACACATTATTAACAACACAATTCTACAAATTTGATGAGAACTAGCGAAGATGTTCGCTGCCAAGCGTGATTAAATGGACAAAGTGTCACACCTGCTAACGACCCTTCAAAAATGCAAACAAATATAGGACTCCTCATGCAGTGTAACTATTGCGTCACAATCAATCACTTCAAACGGGATGAATGGAAACTAAAAAAAAAAAAATCTCCAGAACAAATCCTGTCGAATTATTTTTATCCTGGATTCTGGTGCTTTGGAACATATCCTGAATAATCATGTCGTCTTTACCGAATGGGAGGATTTGAAGACACCGTTGTAAATGTCAGCTGCTAAAAATGGATCACCTATGGAAGCTACAAAGTGTGGTGTCATTGAGTTAACAACCAACCTGGGAGTCCATGGACGTTTAGAAAAGGTTTTTAAACTTCAAAGACGTTCCTCTACTATTAGTACACCGCCTCCAAGACAATGGGATGACCATCATATTTGACCATACAAGGGTAACAATTAAAAAAAAAAAAACCATAATAACAGGTAAAAAATTAACCTCTTTATTAATACTAATCTAATGAATGATACAAAAAAATATAATTTGTGGAATAGGGCATATTTTAAAAAAAAGATGAATTAAAAAAAAATCTGACTTAAACAAAGCAGATGATTTAAAAAAAAATCTGACTTAAACAAAGCAGATGAATAAAAAATCTGACTTAAACAAAGCAGATGAATTAAAAAATCTGACTTAAACAAAGCAGATCAATTAAAAAAATCTGACTTAAACAAAGCAGATGAATAAAAAATCTGACTTAAACAAAGCAGATGAATAAAAAATCTGACTTAAACAAAGCAGATGAATAAAAAAATCTGACTTAAACAAAGCAGATGAATAAAAAAATCTGACTTAAACAAGACAGATTATGAATTAAGTGTGTCAATTAGAAAAAGCGAACGGGTTAAAAATTTACAATTAAAAGGAATAGTGTAATGTCAATCATCTAACTACAGAACTACTATATGCCATTACAATAATTGAAATAATACCCAAATCTTTTTGAAATTCAAAATTAGTATGATCGCTTAAGTGAGAACAAGCCATAAAATAAGAACTGATCTCACCTCACACAAACAGTGCATGGTCGCTTCATCAAAATAAAAATAATACGAAGTAATAATAATAATAATAATGGTGAGAAATAAATGTGAACTCATTACATAATAATAATGGTTAGAAATAAATGTATTTATTAAGTTAATGTATACACATACATTTAACAGAATATACAGGGCGAAGTTTACACGTAAGCCTTATATAATAAAGCACAAGTGCCAAAAGGTTTTAGTAAGTAATACTTAGCCGATTATAAATAAACATATGCACCAAGTGCTAGAATTTCGACGCCTTTTTAAAAAGGAATTCTATATAAAAAAAAGTATACATGAAACCCCTGAAGGGGTAGAGGTCAAAGGTGACTATGTTTGTAAATTAAATAAAGTAATTTATGGCCTTAAACAATCAGCCAGATGTTGGTTTGAAAGGTTTGATAAAATCATGAAAAATGTAATTTCAAAAAAATTCAGAAGTCAATCGTTGCCTGTACCTCAATAATGGCCATATTAATATAAAATATTTATATAATATTATAAGTTGACGATCTTGTAATTGCTACGGGGAGCCTGAGCACGATGACTAATTTGAAGGCATATCTAATAAAGCAATTTGATATGGTTAATTTAAATGTGATAAGGTAATTCCTGAAAATCAAGATTAGCTAACTGAAAACAAAATAACACTTGACCAAACTTCCTATTTAAAATCAGTTTTTGACAACATTTAAACTGAACGATTGTAAAAGTGTTTTTACCAATAAAATTTAATTATATAGCATTATAGTATACGGCCCACTGCTGACATACGTGAAAAGTGATAGTCAAACAATGGTTGGATATGTGGATGCAAATTAGGGCAATGATGAGACAACTCATTAAAAAAGGATAACTGACTATTTATTTGAAGTTTTTTTTTTTTTTTTGAAACTTGCAATAACTGACCACAGTCCAATTTATAAAAGTAATTAAGCAAAGTTGTATAAGTATAGTCACAAATCCGACAAATCACAAAAGAACAATACATATTGACATTAAATATCACTTCACGTGTGAGCAACTTGAAAAGCAAATACTAATATTGTAATATATTCCAACAGATCAGCAATTAGCAGACGCCTTCACGAAAATGATTGCACCGATGAAGTTTCTTCAAATCAGAACGAAACTTAGTCTAATAGATTCCGTTATATTTTTGAGGGCGAGTATTGGAGAATAGCAAAAATACTCCGTCATTTATTTCTTTCTGTATAGGCACGTATAATTACGAACACGTGTATTCTAGTAAGGTCAATAATGTCTAGAGTAAGAAATATTTCACTGATACTACAATAATAAATAAAATATCACAGTTAGAGGCCTGCTTAGATCTCGAATATATGTATACCAATTCAATAATATAGTTCCTCTTGAACAGTAAAGTTGTTTCAATTATAAATAAACTTTTAAACATTTATAGTTGTAATTTAATTATCACCTAATACCCTTAACTCTGCCAATATAGAATACAGCAGTAATCACAAATATCAAACTCAGAGATAAGTGTGGACTGTTGGCAAAGTTAGTAAGAAAGTTATTAACAAAACAATAAGCCAGTGGTGAAGCGGGTTGCAAGTTGTTAATAATGGGGTGGCTTCAAGAAACTATTATTGAATAGAAAGCAATTCCATATGGTCCTCGATTCACCTGTGGTATTGGATAAAATAAACAGATTAATATTATATATTTAACATGTAATTTCATGTCAATAATTAACTACATGGTCGAGTAATTTCAAGTCATATCAAATTTGAAGTTATTGATTTTATCACCTAAATAAAACTGTCAAAAACTTCAAGAGAAAGAATGAAGCAAAATATAGCAAATTTATTCTATTCAAGTCTGACATTTATCTATTATATGAATGATAACACAACACAATCACTTATTTCCCTTGCCCCAAAACAGTACGAAAATACGAAATACATTTGCGCAACATTTCCTTTGCAGCAAATGTCTTCTATAGACACTTTACGCATGTGTACAAAAAAAAAACACGAAAAATATAGCAGTGGCTGTTGTAAAGAATTACCGCAAATTTTCAACTTAAGATATTATAACTTATGACTATATTAAAATTGTGAAAAATAGATTAAGCTGTCTATTGACCCTACTGTTCTCTTCTTAACTAAAGAATGAACATATGTATCAATTTTAGCGCAATCGTCTACTTTTACTAGAAATTAAAGAAAAAAACATATATAATGGCACTTAGTTTACAAGAATTCGTTGTTCTTTTATAAAATCATATAATCGAACATTTAAAAATGTTGGGGTAGGAAAAATTTATAGGCAAATTTTATACAAAGTAATATATAGAAAGACAAATAAAAGCGTTGTAAAATTCATATAATAAATGAACAAATTACAGCAATTTTTGGTAAAAGATCATTCAGCAACAACAGAATGCATACATACCTTCAGTAAAATAAAGATGAACCACTCTATCACACACCTCACAAACCCGTCTGAAACTAGATTTCCTCCTCGGTCGAGGTGTCGAGGAGTCCATTGTCAAATGCATTTTCACATCCATTAATAAAACTTCATGAAATACAACCGAATGCACTCAGAAATCACTACTTAGAGTTGAAAGTATCAACTAGCGCACATTCTATCGGCTGCGTTCGAATGTTGTGGTGTGTATTTTCAGAGCTCGCTGTGAAAGCTCGCACACAACAAACTTTACTAATTCACCGGCAACACTTCGAACTTTACAATAGAGGAAACCCGCATGACTCATCAAGTTTTGTCACGTATAATATCAACTGCAAATGAGAGTGTATGTTATTTTTATTGGGCAGTTTTACTACTACACTTCTCGGTGTCTAATAATCAGAAT
Organism: Rhamnusium bicolor; assembly: GCA_029963845.1. NCBI lineage: Eukaryota > Metazoa > Arthropoda > Insecta > Coleoptera > Cerambycidae > Rhamnusium > Rhamnusium bicolor. The sequence goes on along the minus strand of JANEYF010002186.1, from coordinate 22,163 downwards.
GCTGACACAATTTCAAAAGTATATAAAAAATACGACAAAAATCATTTAATTAAACAAAAATCATAGACGTGCGCCTACCTAGCAAATAAACCTATTAAAACAAAATCGATCTTATTTTATTTTTCAAAATATACAGGGTGTTCCCGAAATTATTGCAAAATTCGTTTATAGTGCCACGAACTTTGCACTGGTAAGCGTTGTTTACATGTAGTACAATGTGGTATTTATTAGAATATGAGCTATCGAAATAAAACTCAGTTCTTTATGTTTAAATAAAGACTATATTATTAATAGTGTTTTGACTCTACTATATACCGGAAAGTGCGTCCTTATTCTCTACTAACATCTACACAACTAACTTTATATATTTAAAATATGTTTCTCACATTATGCACTAGCAATGGTTTTTAGCGCCCTAGATGGTAAGTGATTTACTGCGTTATTCTAAACAACTTATAGACTAAACAGACTTGACCTGGACCCTTGGTCCCTTAGATAAAATTAAATTAGTTTTTGTAATTTAATACATTTCTATTATAACTAACAGTATTCCCATCTGTAGTCAGTTGTGGATAATTTGTTAGCATATGGTTCAATTCACGCACGCATGGAGCATGATGAGACATCGTTAACATGCGGTGACGTGTCACGAACTGAACAGTCTAGATTCGGCTAGAGACTATATCCAGCGTACATATAAAATATACTGTTATATCCGGCGGTCCGCTGCACCGAAATGGTCAATAACTGTATGATGTAATACAGTCAAGTAGAATTAAAAAATAAGTCGTAAGTCTAAATTATTCATATTAACTAGATAACAGATAAATCCAATCTCGTACCGCATCAGCTAAAATAATGCGACAAAAATCATTTATTAAACAAAAATCATAGACATGCGCCTAGCAAATAAACCTATTAAAATAAAATGGATCTCATTTTATTTTATTTTTTCAAAATATACAGGATGTTCCCAAATAATTGCCAAATTCGTTTAGAGTGCCACGAACTTCGCACTGGTAAGAGTTGTTTACATTTAGTACAATGCGGTATTCCCATCTGTAGTCAGTTGTGGATAATTTCTTTGCAAACGGTTCAATTCATACACGCATGGAGCATGATGAGACATCGTTAGCATACGGTGACGTGTTGCGAACTGAACAGTCTAGATTCCGCTAGACTATATCCAGCATACATATAAAATATATATTCTGTTATATCCGGCGGTCCGCTGCACCGAAATTATCAATGATTGTATGATGTAATGCAGTCAAGTAGAATTAAAAAAATAAGTCGTAAGTCTAAATTATTCATATTAACTAGATAACAGATAAATCCAATGTCGTACCGCATCAGCTAAAATAATGCGACAAAAATCATTTAATTATACAAAATTCATAGACGTGAACCTATTAAAATAAAATGGATATCTTATTTTATTTTTCAAAATATACAGGGTGTAGATCACAGATAAATCCAATGTCGTACCGCATCAGCTAAAAATTTAGTAGGCGAATTTACAGTCAAAATTAATGTCAATTTGTCAATATGATTTTAGTATATTTCATTTGATGCATCTTTCAGTTACTTTTTGCACTTAAAAAAAATCGTTTGGGCTGGAATTTCACCTATTAAAAATTATGCATTTTAGTTAAAATGAGATAATGTATTTCTTTTTAATTATCAACTGAAAAAGTTTATGAACGATTTATAGAGTTATGTAAGTTTTCTCCCAATAAAAGAAGAAAAAAATAAATTAAAATTGATACAAAAATCGCCGTTGTTTAACCTGCTATCCGTCAATAAGAAGCGCTTTTCTCATAATTACAATTTTATTTTAAAGATAAAGAGTTGAGACAATATGGAAAGAGCTGGACATAAAGCACATATTGGTTACACTTTAGTTAATAAAACACGCGATAAGTTTCTCTTTATTAAATACAATCAAGCCCTACAGACTTGGTTCCGCTTGTGCGACCGATGCGTGTTGCGGATGTAAGCGACTGCCATGTTTACACTCGAACAATTAAACTTAACTAATGACTGTTCTGTTTACTGCAGAAGCTGAACCATCTCCACAGCATGCTGCAGCAGTTGTTGTATGCATCCGCTGCACGCATCGGACGCACAAGCAAAATGAAGCCTTTACAGTGCAGTTTCAAGTCTAAATAAGGAATACCACGTCTAGTGCTTATATCATCTTTGTACTCCATAATATAGTAAATAAATAACGCATTATAAAAACTAGCAATGGTCACCAAAGGTAGCTAACATTCAGTAAATAAGTTATTCATGCTGCTCTCCAAAATTCAGTTTTTGCCAGTCTTATAAATAACCGACTAGTTCTAAAATAAATACACGCGATATAACAAAAATCTGATAATTAAGTAATAATTAGAAAGCTAATGGATTTCCAAAGAATATTATTTCCCTAAAACGAACAATGAAAAAGATATATTATCAATTAAAAAGATGAAACGATGATCTTTTTTTATCGTGTTGACAGAATAGATTAAAAATTATATGAAATAAAATCATTACATTGTGCCAACTGGGTCACTACTTTACTACTAATTTCTGAACCTTCACTCTTTTATTAATTTATTGTTTCTTTTTATTTTATTTATATCATTTTCGATTTTCAATTTTTCAATGCCGCGTTTTTCTTTATTAAGAATCATGTTTACTATCATTAATTGTAGATAATAGAGTTGATGTCAAGAGCAGCATTTAAATAACTTACATTTTTTATGTATTTACAAAAGGAGCGTCAAAAATGTCTTAATCTTAAGATGTATTAAAACTTTGTGTATTGATTTTTAGGTCTTAGGTCATACCTACATCTTAAATAAAACAAGTAGCATTTCACATTTCATTTGTAATTCTTACAGTTTCTATTATTATTTCCCATTATAGTCACCCTATCATGGTAGGTATTCTACCAAAATACAAATACACAGTGTATCAATCAACTGACTAATAACTGAAGAGAAGGGAAAAAGTCTCAACGAATGGTGGAGCTTTATGACATTTTTCATTTTCAGTTATATCTCAAAAATTATGTTCTTGTAAAAAATTTGGGGATTAAAATTGAAAACATAAACTGAAATTGTTGATTCTCGAAAGAATTGAAGTCATATATATAGATTTTAGTAAAAAAGGTATTTTGCTATTATACTTTTTCTATATATTTTTCTATTCTTAGCAACTCGATGGGGTAGTTGGCTAGAGCACGCGATGACAAGTGTGACTAGAAAGTGTAAGGGTGAAAACACAACACAGCGGTGCGACGTCGCATCGCAGAAATCAACGACGTCGTAGAAATTTGCGATGCGACGTCACTTAGTACAAATCCTGGGCGAAAACACAACACTGCGGTGCGACGACGCATCGCAAATTTCCACGACGTCGTCACACCGCAGTGTTGTGTTTTTACTTATGAGATCGGGAATGATTCTCTCAAGCAACGCACGCGCAAATCACGGAAGTCTGGTGGTCTTTTATACGCGACTTAGTCTGCTGTGCCAACAGGTTGCGTGTGTACAAGATTTGCTACATTACTTGGTTTTTATATTTAATTATAACACGCCATACATACATATCAAACGTGTCGCTTCTGGTATAGGTCTTCTGTGGCCGTGCAATGAACGTTCATCGCATCGCATTGCGGTGCGACTTCGTTTTTTGCGATGCATCGTCTCACCGCAGTGTTGTGGCGTACAACAGCCGTAGGACACGAATTGTGCGGTCCACATCTCACTAGAAGCGTCTTCTCTGCGATGCCGTGGCGATGAAGTTTTAACGTTGCGTCATCGCATCACATCGCCGTGTGACGTCGTTTTTGCGATGCGACGTCGCACCGCTGTGTTGTGTTTTCGCCCTAACCTTTCTCCAGACGGCTTCGGTTTTGAAATCGGTGGTTAAATTTCTCCTTACTTCATATCTACACAAATCCATGGAATACCGTAATTTTGGATCTGATAAACTTAACATCTGATTTGCTTCAAGGTTCAATCGTTGGGCTTCTTCTTTTTTGTTATTTTTTTCGACGATATTGTAGATATAACTGATGTCGACTGTCTTCTGTATACAGATGATATAAACCTTTATTTTGATGTAAACTCTTTCACAGATTATCTTAAATTGCAAATGAATCCTAATGAAATTCATTGATTTCATTCTTCTTTAACAAAAAAAAACATTTGTTTTTAATTGTAATATCACTAAATTTAAAGGCCTAGAGGCGTTATAGTTTGTGTCAAACCTTGCATAATCAACGTATCTATACCAGTCAAAATAACATAAATAACTCGATTACGGCTACAAATTGGATACAAGTTGCTATACCTAACGATTTCTATGCTAAGTGTAGTCCTATATCAAAGCCTGAATTATGTTCATGCATGAATATTCTTCAAATAAATAAATAAATACATCGTCATAATTTCTTCTATCAAAATTTACATTTTTGTAAAAATTCAACAAATCTTTTGTTAAGTGTTTTCTGCACATTTTCATTTTAATCGCAGTTTTATGAATAATTTCCACGATGGTATAATTAAGTTGTTAATTATGTATTAATGTAAATATTTACCATAATTACAACTTGTAATAATAAAAAAATTTACGAATCAATAAAATCCTCAAATTAGATTTTTCCTTTACAATGAAGATTACCATTCAATATTGCACATACACTTTTAATATTTTGAATTAAGACATGATTAAACAGTTTTATTTAATTTGCATATAAACTATCTCCCGAATAACATCTAGAACTTTATAGCGTTCCAGTCCGTAAAAAATGTAAATCAACTTTTCCATATTTGGGAAGACCATATTTTTTCGGTCGTCGATTCTTATCTAAGATGAATCTAGCCGACAAGTTTATGTGATGTAATCTCAAATCTCAACTACCAGAGACATACTCCGCATAATACGTAATCACATTGCCGTTATAATTATTATTTACTATACAGTGTGTCACTAAACTGACTGATTTTTCGAAAAAATGCTTGAACGTTTTAAAAGGTGTTTCTTAAATATCAATTTGCCAGGCCCCTTAATTTTTTAGGGTCATATATTTCAAAATTGTCACCTCACCGGTATATTTTTTAAATGTCCTTAATTTTGGATCGAGTCATTCGAAATGGCATAAGGATAACAGTGCACGTAGTAACATAAACAAATTTAATGTAAGTTAATTATTAAAACCCAGCAACAAGTTATTGGTATAAATAAAATTAACCTATATATTAGTTATCAGAACCAATCAAATTGTTACTATCTATTAAGGTAACTTATAATGGGTATAAATACTAACAATGAACATTTTGCTTATAAGAATCAAACAAACAGATTACCCAGACCAATTGTCGTATATTTTGAAAAACCCTGTATAATTTAATTTACGTTCAAGACTGTTTCAACATTTCTTAGGACAAAAAAGTTAAGTCTTTCTTAGATTGAGTAGTGGTGAGAGGTATGTGAAACTTCTCATATGGTCCAAATGCTACTATCCGACCGACATCATAGATGTGAAATTGTCAAATGATATTGGCTACCAATCTATCATGATTTGAAGGTATAATCCAATGGAGGTCGGGGTATTTGCCCGCTGAGTAGTTGTTTCGTGCAAATCATATTTAATAACAGTAGTTTAGTACACCTGAGCTAGAGGTCGCCGCTCTCGGTACTTGTTTCGCAAGTCGCTATCCGCCACAGAGACATCTATGATGTCGGTCGGTAGTAGCATTTGAACCATATGAGAAGTTTCACATACCTCTCACCACTACTCAATTTACCTTAGTCAGTGTATGACTAGCAGGTTGGCCACTATCATTTGTCTGTTCCATAACCTATGACACACTGAGGAGAACTAATAAGTTCGAAACCGGTCTATGTCTGGTTAGGAATTGACAAATGATATTGGCTACCAATATATCATGATTTGAAGGTATAATCCAATGCAGGTCGGGGTATTTACCCGCTGAATAGTTGTTTCGTTCAAATCATATTTAATATCTTTCTTAGATGCAAAAACAATCTGATTTGGTTTATTTTTCTAGCAGATGCTGAAGCTTAATTAATTGTCACTGTATTAAACGAGAGATATCAAGTTAGAATTGCACAAATCCTAATATAATTCAACCCTTAATACGTAGAGTACTTAGATGTGACATCACAGGGAGACCAAAAGTTTCAGGGTTACAACTGCAGCTCAGGATCTCTGAGAAACCGAGTTAGTACAGACAGTTTCCTACTAAATAAGATAAGAGCTCATTGGAACAAATGTTTGAATAAACGAATAATTTGAATAAACGGTCAGAAATATGCTAAAATAACAGTAATTACGCCCAAGTATGTCTTAGGCATCTTAGCAATAGTGCCCAGACTCACAAGGGAACACCGTGTTCGCAGGTTTGCGTTTGTGAGGGAACATCAGACAGATTGGTATACTCTTTACTGACGAGCCAGATTTACCCTGTCAAGAATGATGTCCAATAAGGAGAACACCTGGAACAAAATTTAATCAGGAAAATATACAACAATTGGATGCGTATGTGGTGAAAACTCTCGGTCTCGCACTGACCTCCACATCGTCCATAGCACTTTGAACTAACTCCCATAGGTACATCACATACATCAAGCTATTTGTTCGAATAATTATTAGCAAAATGATCAAAATATGTTTTTAGAACAAAGCAAATTATCAAAATGTTTACAATTTGTTTGAATCAACAAAACCATTTTGTTACGTGAACTAAAGTGTGAGAAGCCGAAAAACAGGAAAATTTTTTTGTTATACGAGACCTGATTTTAACTATTACTTTTCTCATTAGGCTCTTTTAATCCTGCACCTACTCCTGCGGCTTAATTTTCTCTTACTAGCCATAGAGGTTTCGCGCTCCTGAGAAATTTTCACAGTAAAATTTTTAAATTTGCTGTATCAGTCAATATCACAGTTAAAGTTCAGTCAAATAAAAACTGGTTTAAGTGTAACTTTTCTTTCAGAAGTAAAATCAGCTACTGGTGAGTTGTAACACGTGGGTTGAATTTGTTGACCTTTCCCAGGTTTCGCTCCAATAGCTATCAATACAAGTAAAATCAATACAAGTAAAAAATTTGGCAAAATCTACTCATGAAACGGTAAATCTCGAATATTTATTTTGCTATTTCGCAGAAATAAATGTTGAGGTGAATTATTTGAATCATCTGTTTTTCGTTTATAAGTTTATAATGACTGTATAAGTGTATAATTTACAAACTTACGGCAGGTCAAGGTACTCACTGGCGCCGGGTAAAATTTGGCCAGATTAAAAAGATAAAAAAAAAATGCATAAAAAAACTGACCTTAAACATTTATTACTTTTATTGCATACCGTATTAATTTTAAAATTTAATCTTAATGGGTACATAAATTTGCTGTAAGTGGGTTCACTTAATGAAGAAGCAAACATGTACATCAATATTAATTATTAAATTTTAGTAGTGAATAAATTATCCAGCATATTTATGAAGTAGGAATATGTGATGAAATATCACTCGTCGTTTTTCTCTCTATATGGAATAATTTGCTCACAAATCGTATGTGTCGCGAAAAATGTTTCAAGGCAAAAGAAAACAAATCATTTTTTAGTACCTGCTTTTGACACAATCCGTTTTGACCGATTACCTACGTCATCAAACGTTTTGTAAACGAAATCCAGGTGCATTTTTAAATTGTATCTGTCAGTACCTTTTATGGTTTGTTCGCTGCAAATGACATTAAAACAACAAATGACGTCGTATATCACCAAATTGCTGTTTTGTGTAGTGAAGTTTGGTTAAGGCCAAAAGACTTTATTTGCTAATAGGCAGCAATAGCAGCATATTTTTATTGTTTCCACATTTCTTATCATGTGAAGTAGTTATTTTATAATATACATATTGGCCCGCCTTATGGAACTTTTGGCGGCACTTCTTTATAGTTCATTAGTTCATATAAGCTCTAACAACTAAAAGTTCGGCCAATCAATTATTGTTTAGATTTATTATAATAAATACACTAAGATAAAGTTAACACTTATTCCCTTTATGTGTGTTTATGTACATGCTACGTTTTTTAATATTTAGGCACAGTTCCTTTCAACCAATAATAAGTATAACATAAAGAAACTAAAAATGTTATAAAATGAACTGAAAACTAAACGTTCGGCCAAGAATCAATTATTACCAAAATTTGTTTTATTAAGTAGGCTTTGTTAATGATAGTCAGTGTCAAATAATTATTGGCGTTGTAAAATTATTTTAGTGTCTGAAACCGACAACAATAAGAACAATTGCCCGCATTATACCGATCAATAACAAATTGCGCGAGAGCATAATTCAACAATTTCATAATGGAAAATCCTAGGGGTAAACCTGTCGACAAAAATGTACACCAAACTTCTATTTCCGAAGTACTTCCACGGAATTCCACTATTTTGGCTAGGAATTCCAAAGAATCCATGGAATGACAAGGAATTCCAATGAATTCTATGGAATTCCACGGAATTTTAGCGAATTCCAAAGGTATATGTATTTTTCTTAGACGGAAATGAACAGATATTTGTATTATTTATTGTAACAAAAACATTTTATAACAAAATTTGTAAAATAGCATTATACAAACTTAAAAAATAGATTCTAAAAATGAAATATGATAAAATTAAAACAATATTATCAATACTTTATTATCATGTTAGAAATAGAAATAGAACAGAAATAGTTTCTATTCATTACAACAAAAGACGGGAGAAAAAACTTATAAGCAGATTTATAAAAACTCAAAAAAAAAATCTAAAAATAAAGCAACAAATTAAAATCAACCTTTCTTATAAATAAAACTGGATCCATGGATACTTTCAAAAAAAAATTCAATTTTGAAATAACCTCTTTTTCGGCGATCTTTTATGAATTGGTTCTAGTAAAACTCGAATATCACAAAACATATCTAGTAATGAAAATATTTTCTTTGGTAGTGCATATGTTCTACCAAATAATGAGAAGAAAATAATGATAAATGTGAAATTCCTGAAAACATTTTTGAAAAACTTGTAAATGAAGGGTTACCAGACAAAAATTTTTGATCTAAAAGAGAAAGTTTCTAGAATACGGCTACGAAATCCAAACCAATGGAAAAGAGGTTCACAATTGCAAGAGACAGAGGAGAAAAAAATTCTTCCCAAAATGGAAAAGTTATGCAGAAAAGGAAGATAGAACAGGGACTGTTGTGCAAGGAAAAATACAGATTGAAGGGCAGTGAAAAGTCTAACCTGGAATTTTTGGCTATTTTAAACAACTTATTATTTGAACATTGACATAAAAAATTCTTTCTTACTTAACAGTACTGCTTTAACACCAGTTGCACATCGCGTCGTTGAGTTAATGCAAAGATTCCGAAACAATATTCATTCACGTATTCAGTTACTTACAATAGACAAACAATTTTGGTATTTTGTTAAACTTTTCTTTTGGGCATCCGAAAATGTTACTGTAGAAAATATTGATAAGCATACAAAAAATTACAAAGCAGGTTTTGCAGCTCAACGACGATATAGAGAAAAAGTCTTTTATTGATATAAATAAGTGTTACTTAACTTCGGATTTACAGCAAACAATGCCACTTCCGAAACTCAAGGCTTTTTATTTGAGGCTAACATTGCTATATAATTTCGATGTGCACAGTTTAACTTCTGCAGGAAATACTTTTTTTATTTGATTGGATAAATAATACGGCAAATAAAGGAAGCTGTAAAATATCAAATTGTTTGTATGGGTTTTGCCCTTGCTCAAAGATAGCAATCATCTTGTAATTCGGTCAGAATCATGTGCCGGCGAAAATAAAAATTGTAGCATTCTTTGTCTCTAACAACTTCTAATTTTGAATGGACTGTTCAAGGTTATTGATCACCAATTCCCTGAGGTTGGTCATAGTTGCCTAGATTACAACAGAGAGTTTGGCCGGATTGAAAATATAATCAGAAAAGTAGTAAATGTTTACGTGCCTGAACAATACCAAGACACGATCTAATAAAATCTACAAGCCCAAAACACAACAAACAACTCTATGTGTTTTAATATGAAAAATTACTTTAATAATTTTGAAGAGCTTTCAGTAAGATTAAACTTGTTCAATAAAAATAAAGAGTAATCTGGACAAAAAAGGTAAACTTCAGAAACTATATTAAATGAATTAGGGTTGAGAAGTACGAACACTCTTTCTACAAACAAGACCTCGATAAGAGAAAAAAGAAGAGGGCGAACAGCTGAAAAATTGGACAATTTACGTGAACAAATGAAATTCATAAAAGAAGAATACAAATGAAGAAATCTTTGAACGAAATGAATAACAGCCAAAGAAAAAAAGGGAACTAATTAGTTTTAAGAAGAAAGTTGTTTTATATTGTTACGTGTTTGCTATCCACACAAACACCTCTGCTCGTAGATTCGTTGATTGAAAGTCCAGGTAACACTTACTCACTACTTTATTTACTAATTAACAATTAATAACAATAGATTAATTAATGTCTTAACTATAATCACAACTGAACACTTATAGGTCTCTTTCTTATTTCTTCTTTACTCGTTCACGTTCGACTTCAGACTAAGACTCGGCACACCGTGTGTCTTATTTATACATCCATTCACACGATCTAGAGGAGTCCAGAATATTCCCGGCCGTTAGCGTACAATTCCAGTCTCATCTAACCAGTCTACACAGTCCAGTGGCGTAACAATATTAATTTTTTATGTTAAAATAAAATATATTTAGAATCATAACACCTTTTTCAATCTTGCTGATTTATCTGCAGAAGAATGTCATGTACATTTAATTTTTTTTTGCAAATAATAAAATTGCAGAAATGTGCATAGTGCTAAACAACAGAAAAAGATTCAACCTACTGAACTATTAGTTGTTTTTTGATAAAACAAAAAAAAATAGAAAAATTCTGAAACAATGTTTTTAATTCGAGTATAAATCATAATAAATAACTAATTTTTGACTACAATTATAATTATTGTAAACTTCTGAGGAACCCCAAAAACTTCTAAGGAGTTCCAAGGGAATTCCATGGAATTCAATGGTAACAAATATTTTAATATGAGTTCTTAATTTAGAGGCAAAAGAAAAACCACACAAAAGAAAAAACGACTGGCTTGGGCAAAATTGAAGCTAAAGTGGAATAGTGATTTTCAGTGATGAATGCAAATTCGACGTGTGTGTTGGAGATTTTAAAAAGAATTATTAAAAACAAACATTAGACTCTTAACAAAGACTGTATTAGGCGCACAGTAATATTTTCTCAAATTTGGGGGTGTATATCCTAAAAAGGATTGGGCACTTTGGCATTTATCGAAGGCATGGTCGATGCTCACAAATATCAAGAAATTCTTGAAAATGCCTAATACCACAAGCATAGAGAAGTTACACCCAAATAATGATTTTATATTTCAACAGGATGGCGCTTCAAATAAAATATTAGGTTTCGGTGGCCTTCAAGTAGTCTCAATTTGAATGTTATTAAAACATAAAATGAGGCAAATTTTACGTAACAGACCTCAAAGCACGATCGAGGAATTACGCAATACACTGCAAGAAATATGGAAGTTTTTCGCCAAACATCCAGTTATTAGTTCATTTTATAACATTTTTTGTTTTATATTTACTATCGGTTGAAAAAACCTATGCCCAAATATTAAAAAACATAGCAAGCCTTTTATACATAAAAGAAAGTAAAGGAAGTAAGTGTTAAATTTATCTTGGTATATTTATTACAATAAATCTAAAAAATAATAATTTAGTTGTTAGGGCTGGTAATACATGACACAGGTATCGCTATTAGAAATAAAAAAACATGCTATAATAAATTAAGGTTTTTTAAGTGAATTGATTGAGAAAGGCTTATTGAACATATATATTTTCTATTTTAATAATATTCGTGTTGGCCACCTGGCGGTTGTAGATAATTCAGTATCGCCACCTTGTGGTTGAAGACAATTTAAGTGCTGTCAGGTTTTATATAGGATTGACTAATATGTAATTATAACATAAATGGCCATTCTTTTGTGTAGTAATTGGATATTTGCAAGGGCCATTAGTTTTCTTCAGTTTAAATAGGACATTCCGCATTGTGTAATTAGAACTCTTTGCGTCATAAGTATAAACAAAATACCTTCGATTAAGCAGGCAGATATTAAATCAATTTGTTTTGGTTCCCCTTCATAGGACGAAATACTGAAATTGAGCACATCCTTTGATTTGTGAGACGCAGGTCTTGGTAAAGAGAATTTATCAATTGTTAAGTTGTTAACATTGATATGACTTGTTTGCCAACTAGTCACATGTTTCTCGAAGGGACCATAAACGAAACAGATGAATATTTTATTTATCGATTATAATGCTATTTATAACTCGAAATAGGTCTTCGAATAATTATTTATTATTAGTAATAAAATTAAGTTGCCTTTTCATTCTACATAATTATTTCGCCATATTTAGTTAAATAGCAGTCAACGTCAACGACTGTGTCTGCAGATTAAAAGTGCTGATAAGCATCAATAGCATCATTCGTCGCTCGCACCTCATAGCTACGTTCACCAGTATCAACGTATACACGAATAGGTGAATAAGGAAAAATATTTCTAAAATCTTAATTATTATTAACACGCTTTTATCAGCTTCACTTGTATGTTTGTTTGTTTGTAACCGACTCTTTGGACTCGATTTTGACCCACTTTAAACGGACAGATTTAATTGAAACTTTGTACACTTACGAAGAACCGGTAACAATACAATAATTTGATAAGTTTATATCATTATCCTGATCAGGATCGCCAGTCCTTTCCTCACGTATCCTCTGCGTGAGAGTAAGAGGCTTAATATTGTAAGTATATTCCGTGATTCTTAGTTCGGTTGTTGGCCGAGCGGGCAAGTCTTAGTCGACGCGAAACGACGGACTCCTCGGGCGTGAGTTCAAATCCCATGGCTGAAATAAAAAAATATTTTTTTTTTCAGAAATATCTGTTGGATCGTAATATGTTATAATATCAGTATCAATAAGTAATATAAATATAGTTAAAAAAAAAACTAAAAAACACGCTTTCATAGCACATCAAACTAAAAAGTGAAAAATAAATATAGATTAAAAAAACTAAAAAACACGCTTTTAAAGCACATCAAACTAAAAAGTGAAAAATTATTATAAATATAAACTGAAAACAATAATGAATGAAAAATACTAGTATTATTGTGAAAAAAGCGTGGGGCGCTTTGTGCCATATTTTTCGTATATCGAGCAACCCACGCTTTTTTCACAATAATACTAGTATTTTTCGTTCATTATTGTTTTCAGTTTATATTAATAATTATTTTTCACTTTTTTAGTTTGATGTGCTTTACAAGCGTGTTTTTTTAGTTTTTTTAAACTATATTTATTTTAATAAAGATTTGCAAATTTCGTTTTTTGAGTTTCATTTGAATTAAACTATAGAATTTTTTTGGCATTGGCCTCCTAGTGAAAATTTTTACGCAGTGTGAAACTAGACATACAATTATATACGCACCCCAAATTTCTTTAGAATATCTTAATAATTTATGAAGTTGTACGTAATTAAACATTAATGTATATTTTTAGATATTATAATGCGAAACTTGGCAAGATTAAAAATCAAAATGTTGGCACTTGTACAGGGTATTAACATATTATGTCCAAGCAATAACCCTTAATTTTTTAAAAATATTTAGTTTTTTATAATTCGCATTCAAAGTGAGGTCACAAATACCGAGCTCGGTAGCGTAATGGACTAGAGCGAGCGTTACGTGTCAAACGTAGCTGGTTTACTGCCTATCGACTCCCGGGTTCAAATCCCGGTTTCCAATTCTGACAAAGTCGAAAGATTTGGTTGTGTCCACGTTTTTTTCAACTGTGTAACCTCTGTCCGAGCAGCTTCGGCTTTGGTTTGTCTAATTTATGTGGTGTGTTTTATGTTTATTTTTTATATTTAATACTTTTGAAACGCATTAATAATGTTGCCGAAGTTTAAAGGAACCACAATACTCAGAGAATGGAATGGCCTGCCAGATTTCCAGAAATGATTCCTATTGAATAAAAAATTATCTCTTCAAACTTGAGTAATTTGATTTCTTTAAATAAAAGTAAGACATAGTGAGTGATAAGTGTATCCCTCTGGTGGTCGTTGCTACTACCCGTCAGACATCATTGATGTCTTAGTGACTGATAGCGACCTGCAGAGCAGGTACCAAGAGCTGTGACTCTAACCCGGGTGGGTTAAACTATATACTGAATAAGACTTACAGAAAACGACTACTCAACTGAGCCCACAAGGGTTAGAGGTCACAGCTATCAGTCACTAAGACATCAATGATGTCTGACGGGTAGTGGCACTGACCACCAGAGGGGTATACTTATCACTCACTATGCCTGTCTTGCTTAGTCTGCTTTAGGCTAGCCTGGTTTGCTATTATTATTTGTCTTGTCCATTACTAATGACATACTGACGAGAACATAACAAGTTCGAAACAGGTCTATGTCTAGTGAGGAATTGAGAAATGATTTTCGCTACCAAACAAAACTTGCACGTTTAATTCAATGCAGGTTGGGGCTTTTGTTCGCTGAGTAGTTGTTTCCTGTAAGTCTTATTCAAATAAAAGTAACGCACTGAACAGTAACACCATTATTCTATGAACAGAATGCGATATTTCTATTGTTTAAAAATGTTAAAACTACACTGTGTAACTAACTGTTTAGAAAACGATTTACTCTTACAGTTTGCTCTAATAAACTCTTATTCTTCTCTTGTGAATAATACCATAACTTGTCTTAAGTAAACATATCAAAGCAAAAACCCGGTAAATACACGACAAAAGCAAATGTGCTGTACATAATTTAGTAAAGCTGTTATATAATAGGAGCAGACACTTGTTGTAGGTCACAACATTCAAGAAGCAAGAAAAGTAGATACTAATTATAACAAAGTTGCGCTCGTTAAGAGGGATAGCAGGAACTATGATACTCGCAAAGAAAACAATTATAGAGCTGGAAACAAATTCTTGGTAACTCTGTCGTACTTACATCGTACAAATTGCCACTAATAGAAAAAAAAACACTTCAGTTCTATCCGGAACAGCGCTAAAGGATATACATCAAAATAATTAATTAAATACTTTTGGAAGGTTATACCCATGCACGCATTTAAAACATCTGTTAAACAAAACCTAAATAGAGTCGGTATTCTGAAAATGGCAGAGCAGAATCCGAATTCAACGGGGGAGGACGCACCGTGCCAGATATTTCAAATTATCTTCCTTTATTAATCCACACACACGTCTATGTACTATTTTTACGAGGGAATTGACACGAAATTTTACCTGGAATAAAACATGCGATGGATTTTGTTTCTCGTCAAGACGAATATTAAATCTCCATCGATTCCTACCTGATTCATCATGGAAAAATATCGAACAACTGTTGTAACAAGAACCTTCCTTGGAACTAACTTGTATGCTGATGAATTACTGACTAGTCACGACTATTCCGCCCAATCGGATCATACGCCACATGGCCGCTAGCCTCAGTTCATTCAAGCAAGCGCGAAAGCGTGATAAGAGACCGAAGTAGAAATTTCTACTTGTGAAAAATATTAGTTTGGAGATATTCTGCTTCTCTCAAAATTGTAGAGGAGGCTCAGTCTCCCCTGCCTCCCCTGACCAGCCGCCACTGATGGAACTACTCATTTCGAGTTTAAATTAGCTCTCAATTTGAATTTTGCTGAAAATCTTCTATGCAGTATTTCAAAGTAAAGCACCATGGTTCTTCGAGATTGTAACCATATTATTTGGGACGAGTGCACCACGTCGCATAAAAAAAGCAATTGAGCTTCTTGACCCAACTTTAAAAGACATCCATAGTAATGATGGAAAAAAATTATTTGCGATAGTTATTTGCGATTTCAAACAAATATAGCCGAAAATACAAAAACTGTCACTTTCGAAAATCATACGAGTATCACCTTTTAAGGCTGGTAAATTTGCAGATTTGTTTTGCAAATAGGGGATGGTCGTATGATAGAAACTAATGGCAAAATTGATATTTCGGCAAACCTATGCTACAACAATTCAAAACGTTGGTGATTTAATAACGAAGATTTATCCTGTTAGTCATCTGAAGGACAAATCGATCTCAGTGGGGAGTGAGCGATTTTAAAAATGGTGGTGCGGCTGAACCGAGTAATATTCTACTAAACATTCCAGAGTGAAGAGATGATATACACATGTGTCGATTACGTTATGAATATTGATGAGGCCATTAACTATTCTGTCGAATTTCTGAATTCACTAAATCCCTCGAGGAATGCCGGTTTTTCGTCTTAGGAAATGGAAAATTATTTCATGGAAATGGTGAACCTTTGTTACCTGTTCGAGCAGTACAACAGCGAACAGCTCACCCATGTGGAATTTCGAGAAGTGTTATAAATTGTATCATACTGTTTTAGTACCGCTGGCAATTGAACCGAATAACATTATTTATGGCTTTGACTCTTGAAGACGAAAATTGCAATCTTACAACGACCCGACTATAGTAAAATAAATAAATGCGAATATTAATGGCCGTGTTTACCCCTTCGTTGTTTTATCTGTAAATTATTTTCAGTTTAGCCAAACCTTGAAAAAATCAAGGCTACATAAACATGGGCTTTAATTTGACGAACAACTTCAATTCAGGTCATGTTTTGAAATACTCAAAATTTACAAAGTTACAGTCATTATTCAGTTCTTTTCCTCACCCTGTATATTCGGCAATACTCCAAACATTACTTTTCTGAGGTAGTTTTTTACATATATTTTTGTTTTATATGTAAATTTGATATAAATTATATTATTGGGTCAATAACATCCATCGTCAGATATATATGTTTTCAAGGAGCCTGTACGATGTAAATAACATTCCCGAGATAGTTTCCCGAAATGTTTCATGTTTTCCGGGAACATCTTCCTATGCTTTCATGCCAGTGTAATATTTATTGAGTCTTCAAAATATTTATGAAAATCTGTCTGGCATTTTAGCGCTCCATAAATAATGCACCGATTCGTGCGTTTTCCTCGCATTAAAAATATGCATTAATGTACTTAATATTATAATATCCTGATTTACATTGTGAGTAATGCTTCATAAACAGAAAATTACAAATTTACGTAGAACGTTACGTGGACGAGGAAACAAAATCTAAATTAAAATGTTATTCATTTTTGGGCACAATAAAATAGAGATGCGTCAATGCTGTGAATTCTTCTATATTACTAAATTAGGACATTAAAACCACTTAATAAAGGGTTTAATTTGGTTTTAATAAAACTGAGATAGACATCCAATAATGTAATCAAAATTATTAATAGCAGATGATTACAGCATTCAACATATCACGCTATTTTCGTCTACTAAACTCCATTTGCTTTCAATATATCTTACAACTTTCTTTTGCTACGTAGTACACTTTGCTGATTTTCGTCCCACGCAGATCACATTAATTCACAGATTTGCTTCTATTTCACAAGTTTATTAACTTAAAATTCTCATCACTCCAATTTTTACTGTTTCTTGTTTTTATTACCTTTATTCTTCCTTCCCTCTTATATATTTGCAAGGATTTTCCATATGAGCAAACTACCACAACATCCCTGTTTGTACTTATTCATTAAAAAAATTTCATCGGAATAAATCCATTATTTAATCCTTCCCCACTTTTTTGTTTCGAGTGTTCCTCTACAAACTTCTTGGGTAGCCTATTTGTTTTTGTTCTTCTGGCCCACACGTGACATACTCAGAATTACATAGGCATTACGCTTTCATAAAATGTTATTTTCTCTGCTCTGGTTAAACAATCGACTTTTGTCATTATTCACACATTACCCACTAACTTCATCTAACAATGACGCACTTCACTCCTTGAATATATTTTACCATCTAAATAATTAACTGCGCTAAATATTCCCCATTTATTTTATAATTTTAAGTCGCTGGTCAGTGGCTCAGCGGCAAATGTTATTTTTTGTGTTGATTGGCTCAGTGACTACATCAAACTGGTCACTAGAGCTCGGACGGAGGTATCGGTTTCCAGTGACGGCTTTTATGCACATCATGGTAAAGAGAATTTTATTTTATTCTAAAATGTTAATACGTAAACTAGTTGTATCGGAAAACATGAC
The DNA here is from genome assembly GCA_029963845.1 of Rhamnusium bicolor. Lineage (NCBI taxonomy): Eukaryota > Metazoa > Arthropoda > Insecta > Coleoptera > Cerambycidae > Rhamnusium > Rhamnusium bicolor. The sequence continues at coordinate 3,916 of JANEYF010002186.1, read as the reverse complement.
AAAAAACAAAGAAGTTATATTTTTTATTCTAACCAAATTTGGGGGTAACGTCACACTATGTTTTTCCTTAGAACTCGTGAACGGCTGGAGATATATAAATTATGTAAAGATATTTTAATATATTGGTGAATGTAATACTAACACATGTATTTTTAACTAGCCATCACAAGAATAAAGTATATTACTAATATTTGTTGTAAGTTCCGCCGTAGTTAATCTCCGGCGCCTCTTATTAAAAATCCATTTGTATTGTGAGGACCGTTCAACGTTAACATACTTAAAATATGTGATATTTTTCAGATGTCTTGTGTAGAAAAGTCTACTTCTTTGCCATGTAAAAGGTCATCTGCGATCCCGCAGACCGAGGCACCGGGAAATTATAAAATAAGAAAAAAGTTTTGAAAAAGTCCTTAAAAGGTCGAAGATGTTAAATATGTAAAACATAAACTGACAAAACCAAAAAGTCCTTATAACTCGTGAAGGGATGCAGATATCGAAAAAATAAATGAAAAAATACCCCCTAATTCAGCCCGTCGACTTTGGCAGCCTACTATCCTGTTTAGAAATCTCAGTCCTTTTGGCCGAATAACAAAAAAGTTTTTTTTTAAATCGAATTGATGAAGTATAAACTGACAAAACCAAAAAGTCCTTATAACTCATGAAGGTATGTATGTAGATATCGAAAAAATTAATGAAACATTACCCCCTCACAACGCTTGTCAGCTTTGGCATATTATCCTATGTAAAAGTCTCAGTCCATTTAGACGAAAGACAAAAACTTTTTGAAAAAGGTTCTTTGAAAGATCGATTAGATTTTTTGTTGGCTGGCCATAAGCGCTTTAACTGGTAGTTACGCCTCTGTTGTAAAGGCTCTTGATTGGTTCCTTGTTAAGAACTACTCAGCGGTAGGGCTTTCAACACCGTACTTAATGCCCTTTTGGTTTTTAAATTTTTGTTTAGAGAGAATACTTCCAGTCCTCTTCGAGTGAGTGTTTATAATAAATTGACTTTATTATCTATGAATATTACGGAATTTACTAAAAAAATTACAAGATGACATATTGAGTCATAGATGCTTGAACATATTTACACGCTGACACATGACCTACAGCCAATCCTGGTTTTGATGTCATCAATACCTGAATTCCGAGCTTAATCATATCTAGAAGGCACTGAGTTGAAAATAAGTTTTAATTACGTTATACCTAAAAACGATACTGATTCGTCGACGTATAATATAATTCATCGAAGAATACAAGTTAAAAATTTAAGGGTGCTATATAACATCAGTTTTACTACTTATTCATTTTATTGTAATAGGCAAGATGCACCATTTTTTTTAAATCATAGATCAATAGACCACTAAAAAATGTGCTTTTCCATGCATTTCTATTATTTTTTCTTTGTTTGGATTAAAGGCCCTGAAGTGGGTTGGAACCTTTGATGTGAAGATAACACGTAATTTTCCATAAAACACCATATACTGCAATCGACGGGTGTTTCGCCAACCATGTTGGTATCATCTGTAGATGATTAAAATTGATGAGTTTTGATCATGTTCGGATGATGCCAACTTGGCTAACGAAGGCGCGACAGTGCAGTATATGTTGTTTTTGGTGTTTTGTGGAAACTACGTCAGTAACATGTTTTTGTATTTTTTATTTATTTATTTCAACAGGAATTATAAATTACGAGGAAAGCACAAAAATGTGATTCGTTTTATTCATAGATGTAAAATTTTTTGTCAGACACATCATATTTTTAATGTACCATTTAGGCGGACGTCAGTCGATAATATGCGAGAAAAAATATCATTCATAATAATTATCTGAGTAACATAAATATTATAAAACGTTTGCATTGTTGACTTATCAACACGCGTTTCCTACTTTTTTCTGTATACCCCCATTGTAAATCAGGAAAATATATCTATCTATTTCAAACACCCATTCACCATATCTTCGATGACATAAACCTGGCAAAATAAATGAGTGTTTAAAAACTGCGAGTGTTAAGCTGTGTGAGAGTCGCGATTTAAAATTATATTGAAATTATAGATCACATAACTAATTCTATCAAAAGGACACTCAATGGACTAGGCGACAGCCAGACTTTTGTTTGTTTTATTGAATTGAGTTGGACGAGATCCAAGAGAGATTACTGAGATTTTGACTAAACACAGTACCGGCTAAGTTCAATTATCTAAAGAACGTTTGGAAAATATTATAAAAGTTTTATATTTATTACAACTCATATCCCTACTTCTTGCACATAATAAAAGTGTGGTGTAAATATATTACTTAAAATTGTTAAAAGAGAGAGATGGAAATATTGTATACATAAAGGAATAAGGAAAAAGAAATGCTTTCACTTCTTCTGTCGCATTAAGAATAAAGCCCCTGATAGAGAGGTCTTAAATGATTTTTTGATGAGAACAGTGAGTTTAGAATTAGTGTGTTGATTCCGAAAGCTTCAGGTTTCTTTTAAAAAATGTTATAATAAGCAAATTGGTATCGACTTCCCTATAACCGGAAGTGCCAGATGCTTGTAATTATTTTAGTTGGATTGGCCACACTGCCGTTAGTAGCTCCATAAATTTTCAAAATTTTCTGGTGGGTACTTTTCCCTATATCGATCGATGCAGTTCCTGGTGAGACACCCTGTATACTGTACGTGTACGTTGACAACTATAAACAACTGTAAATGGACATGATATAAGAGTTAAGTCTTTGTAAGTTACACCATGCTCCTTACCGATGCACGATAGATTGCATTACAACGGGCGGGCTCTACTAATAACATAAAAACGATATTTCCCTGGATAAAATGTGAACATTATATATATACATATATATATATATATACATATATACATATATATATATATATATATATATATATATATATATATATATATATATATATATATATATATATATATATATATATATATATATATATATATATATATATAACACATACATATACACTTCTTCATATATATATATATATATATATAATATATATATATATATATATATATATATATATATATATATATATATATATATACATACATATATATACATATATTATATATATATATATATATATATATATATATATATATATATATATATATATATACATACATATATATATATATTATATATATATATATATATATATATATATATATATATATATATATAATATATATATATATATATATATATATATATATATATATATATATATATATATATATATATATATATATATATATATATATATATATATATATATATATATATATATATATATATATATATATATATATATATATATATATATATATATTATATATATATATATATATATATATATATATATATATATATATATATATATATATATATATATATATATATATATATATATATATATATATATATATATATATATATATATATATATATATATATATATATATATATATATATATATATATATATATATATATATATATATATATATATATATATATATATATATATATATATATATATATATATATTATATATATATATATATATATATATATATATATATATATATATATATATATATATATATATATATATTATATATATATATATATATATATATATATATATATATATATATATATATATATATATATATATATATATTATATATATATATATATATATATATATATATATATATATATATATACATATATATATATATATATATATATATATATATATATATATATATATATATATATATATATATATATATATATATATATATATATATATATATATATATATATATATATATATATATATATATATATATATATATATATATTATATATATATATATA